>WPIO01000004.1:630000-810000 GCA_009760855.2 Cristatella mucedo | reverse complement strand
CAAAGACAGACACAAAGAGAGACAGAGACAGGGACAGAGAGAAGAGAGAGAAAGCGAGAGAGAGAAAGAGAGAGAAGAGTGAGAGACAGGGGCAGAGATAGACAGACAGAGACAGACAGGCAGAGAGACAGAGACACATAGAGAAACAGACAGACAGACAGAAACAGAGACAGAGAAGGAGACAGGAATAGAGAGACAGACAGAGACAGCTAGAGACAGAGACAAGGAGATGTAGTGGAACCGAAGGACTGCCTGCTGTGGATCGTGGTGCCCTTTATGAAAGCAGCACGGCAGCCCATCAACGGTAGCTGCTATCACTGACGGCTCACCGACGGCAATACGATCGCTCTGGCCAACAGCCGGCTTGGAGCTGGTACTAGGAACGACCAATTTCCCACCCCTAACCCACTTCTTTCACGTCGGCATCTCTGTCAACCAATAACCAGAAATGTCGGTCGGTCAATGGGGTGGCATTTTGAGAGGGGGTTTCGGTGGCCGAGTTCAGCTCAATGAGCAACTATCCAAAGTAAAATCCCGAGGTGCTCCGAAATCCGCCGTCTGTCTGTCTCTGTCTATGTCTGTCTCTCTCTGCCTCTCTCTGTGTCTCTCTCTCTGCCTCTGTCTCTCTCTGCATCTCTCTTTGTGTCTCTCTCCGTGTCTATCTGTCTGTCTATCTGCCTGCCTCTCTCTCTCTCTCTCTCTCTCTCTCTCTCTGTCTCTCTCTCTCTCTCTCTCTCTCTCTCTGTCTCTCTCTCTCTCTCTCTGTCTCTCTCTCTCTCTCTCTCTCTCTCTCTCTCTCTCTCTCTCTCTCTCTCTCTCTCTCTCTCTCTCTCTCTCTCTCTCTCTCTCTCTCTCTCTCTCTCTCTCTCTCTCTCTCTCTCGGCAGCCGACCGAGGGAGGCCACGCAGCAGCCGAAGACAAAAATCGGAGGCAGGATTTGCACCACCAGCCAGGCACGAGCCTCGAACGATCGACGTCACGGCCCTCGGCGCAGAATGCTCGGCTCGTGGCCAATCAGCACCGGCGTCCAAAAACCGTCGGAGCCGCATGCCATTCGAGACTGCCGATAACCAGGGCAGCGGCTGGGCCTGATTCACGAGTGGTAGAAGCGAATCTCTCCGAGGGTGCTGCCCAAGCGATAGGCATCGGCAAAGGCAGACTAAGCCAGGAGCAATACTAGGAAAGCCAGCCGGCCGCCCTTCCGGCACAGCCAGCAAGTCAGCGATGAAGCAGATGAGGCATGCAGCCAGGCTCAGCCGACCAGAGCCGGCTGAGCCTGGCGCTAAACGTCCTCAGCAGTAGCAGATGCCAGCCTAGGCACCCTGACCGGAGGGGTGGGGGCAGCAACGGCTCAGCTGTGGCGGTTGAGAAGTGCAGCGCAGGCGCGGCTGCCCCGAATGAGCTGCCGCCGTGCCGGAAGGTGCGCCGCTAGGATGAATGCCGACAGGCAGGCCTGGTACTAAATGCACTGGTGATGCCAACTAACGGTGGAGCACGGTGGCAGTCATTGCATTATGGTCGGTGGCGCTGAGTTAGGACAGTAGTCTTGGAAGCAGGCAAGCAAGCGGGTTTAGTTCTGCCTCAGGAGCAGGCCACGCAGAAACAATAAACATGTCGAGGAGTGTGGGAGTTACGAACGTGTGGCCTTTTCCCTTTCGTAGCTCACGGTCGGCGCTCAGCCCGGTTGGCTGAGACATCCAGCTGCAAGCATCGGAGCCAGCTACGAGCGACCCTTCCTCGAGTGATAACTCCTTACAGCCTCACAAAGGATCACGCGAACACAGAGCGAAACTAAGTCTTCCGGTACGGCGGCAGCAGCTGCTCGGTACAGCAGAGGAGACACGTCTGAAGCTTCCACGTTCCGAGCGAAGTCGGCGAGTTGGCTGCTCACGCAGGTAGAACTGCAGAACCGCAGGCGTGGCTATGGAAGCTGCAGGGACAGATTATGGATGACCAAGGACCCCATCCATCAGGGCACACGGAGGAGTGTAATGTGGAGATAATTGCTCCAGAGATCATGGCTGACCCGTGCCGGCCGCTCGGCTTGCTGGCTGTCAGCTGAACAAATAGTGCTCACAGCCTGACAAACGTTGGGGTCTCAAACTCGGCTGTGATCTCACTGTGATGACTGGTGGCTGCCAGCCAGCAGATCATGTGGGTACTGGGCTCACTTGATGTCATAGCCCAGGTGCACTTTAGTGGCAGCTTTGAGATCAGATGCCGAGCCAGGAGGGTCGAGGGGTGGCAGCAGCTACCACCCCCCCCCCCACGACGGCCTGGTAGGAGCCGAGTCTGACACCCGGTCGTGCGGCCAGCGGCCTATCGGACTGGCCATTTCGACATCACTTAGGCCAATTTTCGCTTGCCACAGGCGCTGGGGGTACGCTGCAGACATCCTTTATAGGGGGGAGGCTTCAGCGCCCAGATCCCCGTGCCGACCCGGCGCTCTAATTCTGACTTCACCTCTGTTTGAGATATGTACAATTTGAGTCGAATACCTATTGAAAATTACTCCCAACGTCACGTGACGGCAGTTCTGCCCGCTGCGAGCCTGCCCCTCTTTAACCAGTTTATTGTAATAAAAATGATAATAACAATAATAAATTTGTACTGCACATTTAGAGAACTGAACCTCTTTTTAGGCACTTAACAGATGCTTTATAGATACACTGTAGTTGGTTTGACAGGCCAATGATCCCTCCCTCCCTACCCCTTACTACCGGCTATAGCTGCAGTTCAGCCGGCGTAGCTTTGACTATAGGACTTCTATCGAGGCACCAACAAATGACCAGTTAGCGAAATTCTGAAAATTAAATGGCATGCACAGCTCTACCAGGCTCTGCACACCAAAATAAAATATAATTCTTTTGCATAGCGCCCTAAGAGAACTTAATCAATATTCAGGCACTTCATATGTGCCACGGCTCTTGAGCCCACTTCAGTTTCGTTCCACTAGGTTCCTATCTCCTAAAATCGTTGATTTGTGGGTCGTCAGCCTACGACGCTTGAAGAAGCAGGGCTTGAATGGACTAGCGATCTGACGGGTGCTGGTTTAAGACACTCGATGCTGCATTTTGCTAACAATGCCTGCCATTGCAAAGAAGCCTGGTCAGGCCTGAGAATATAGATGTCATTTCCACACAAAAAGCCTATGCTGTCTTGGTGTAGCCAACACTCGTTGCACTAGTTCAGGCAGGGCCTCGGACTATTTCCGGGCAGCCTTCGACTCAGCCCTCCTCTCCGAATGCCGCCGGAGGCAGCGATACACAGCGAGCTGCAGCGATACACAGTGGAACTCTTTTCTTCTACGCAAATGTGCTTGCTAACCATACAAGGGGTGCTAGCTATTACGACTAGCCTGAAATTACGGCAAGCAAACAAAAATATACCAACATTTACGAGCACAGTACAGCTCACATCAACCACGTATCATACAGCAAAAAAAAGCAATACGTGTATGCCAAGGAATGCGCCGTCGTCTGTTCCCTAACTATGTACGCGTTTAGATGGAAATTTCTTTCGGACAGCGTCAATTTCGATAGGTACGGTGCAGGCAGCATCCACCCCACACCGGACCACAGTCTGACTGCGGACGGTTTCGACATTCGCACGCAAAGAGCGCTGCGGTCTGAGCCTTGGATGGAGCCAAGCGCAGCAGCAGCAGCATCTTACCAGTCTGGCGAGCAGGTGGCTGGTCAAGAAGAGGCTCTGCAGCAGAGAAGGCCAGCACACTGCCGCTGAGCGGCCACGGCAGCTGAACGGCCACCGACGGGACAACGCCGGCGGCAACGATAGGCCTCTCGAGAGGAGGCCCGGCGATGGCGGACGGCAGAGGTTTCTGCGGCTGCGGCGGCAGAGTGGGTCGGCCCTCAGGCTGCGGCCGGATGCTGGCAATCGTCGTCGTCGGCTGCTGCTGCAGGCCCTGGGAGTGCGCATTCGCGGCGCAACGATGAACCACGGCAGGGCCGACGCAACGAGCGCAAAGGAGAAACCGGAAATGGACAGATGCAAGGGACTGCGACGACGACACCGCGCCACGCTCGACGATTTGCTTCTGCCACGGCACGTGTCCGGAGCAAGCTGCTGATGGGACTAGCGAGACGAGGGCTGGCGAAAACTCGCAGCCGAAAGTCCGCGCTCGGTGCAACGGCTTGTCATCGCCAGCCAGTCAGCGGAGCAGTGCAGCAATCCGAGCCGGAAGAAGCGAAATAATAAGAGGAAGCGGAAGAAGAGGAGGCGGAAAAGGAGGAGGCGGAAGAAGAGGAGGCGGGAGAAGAGGAGGCGGAAGAAGAGGAGGCGGAAGAAGAGGAGGCAGGAGAAGAGGAGGCGGGAGAAGAGGAGGCGGAAGAAGAGGAGGCGGAAGAAGAGGAGGCAGGAGAAGAGGAGGCGGGAGAAGAGGAGGCGGAAGAAGAGGAGGCGGAAGAAGAGGAGGCGGAAGAAGAGGAGGCGGAAGAAGAGGAGGCGGCAGTGCCGAAATAAAGAACGCCTTGCAGCGCAGCCTCAGCAATTCGTATGCATGAACCAAGCAAGCAAGCACGCAGCGCCGGCAACGTGACGTTGGAGCAGCGTCGGGCGAGGGCGGCGGGGGAGGCACTCACGTCGGCATGCTGATTGACGACGCTCGCGGTCTCACCGCTGGCTAGTGGCTGCTGCGCAGGCGCGCCGTGCACCTTCCTTGGCGGCGCAGGCCTCGGCGGCCGCTGCGGGGCCGCGGCCGAGCAGGTGGCGGCGGCTGCCGGCACCGGGTCGACGACAGCTGCTAAAGGCAGCGTGTCGGAGCGAGGCGAAGGCGAGGCCTGGCGCGAGCCAGCGGTCGCTGCCGACTGTCGGTCTTGGCTGGGCGACCCTAGGGGGCGGGCGCCAAATAGGAGTGACCCGACATGACGGCCTCGGACTGTCCCTCCCCCCCCAGTCAGCTGACAGTCGAGCGACAGCCAGCGAGCGAGGCGAGAGCACGATGGCAGCACCTGCGGCTGAGGCTGGCGCTTGGAGCTGAGGCTTACTGGAGCCGCGGGGCAGGCTGCGGCCATCCGCAGCCGAATCCACCGACAGGCTGTCCGCGGCCGCTTCCGTCTCGAGTAAGTCGAGGTCGTCGGGCAGGTCGTCTGCAAGAGTGGGCGACCCGCAAGATGGCCGAAGAAGTCGAGCACTCAATCGAGTAGAGCGGCCGCAAAGCAGCGGCAATGGGGCGGGCGAGCGTGATCGGGCCAGTTGGAGCTGCCGCGGCACTCCGGCCCGCCCAAGCACGAGCTGAGATTCGGCAAAGCGTGTGAGGCGACATCCGCATGCTTTCAGCTCAGCTCGATGAGGCGAGATCTGCACCACAGCAGCACGATGGATGCATCGTCTCGAAAGATCTCCGGTCTAGCATAAGAAGCCGCCACGAGAGCTGAGGTCTGGCCCACGAAAAAAGAGGCGGAACGGTGCAGACGGCGAGCAGACACCGTGGGCGACTTTCAAGATTGAAAACGAATTGGCGCCAGAGCACTCGGTGCACTGACCACAAATTGTGGGAAGAAGCCAACGATCGTGCAGCCAGCACGAGCAGATGCGCATGCACGATCGTGATCCATGCATAATCCATGCTGCGGTGGCAGCAGCACGAGCAGACGAGTGCACGGCACGCCGATCTAGTTGGCCACCTGCTCGTGCGACCAACTAGCTAGTTCAGGGATATTCGGGCATCCTGTGTCCTACTTTCAGCAGCACGGGGAGGAGGGTTGCCGGGGCAGGTCGTTTTATCGGACACGAACCTACACCACATCTAGATTTGGAATATTCACGTGCCACTTGAAAAGAAAAAATGCCTTCTGCCTACATGTGCATGCCACCACTGCCGCCGAGTCGTCAGCGATAGGCAGCTAGCCAAAAGGGTTTCCAACTAGATGGGTTCCGCTTTGCTGTGGCAGCAGAAAAACTAGGGCCGGAATATTGAGCAGGACGAGACGCCCGCTGAGCCGGCTGAAACTGGAGCCACTTGCTTCGTGTCATTTTCAACATCATCGGCGGCAGCGGCAACAAGCAGATGCATCAATCAACAGAGGACAGTGGTAAAAATAATATAATAAAAATAATAATACATTTATGTAGTGCCCCCAGAGAACTGAATCTCTTTCTAGGCGCAGTACAGATGCTGCAAAGAAAGCATGACCATATGGTTAGTGGTAAGATTCGCAATGTCATTACTGTCTTGACCCAGTGGCCAAGGTGCTCGTCCGACCAAGGTCAAGGTGAACGCACCCGATGGTTGAGGTCGTGGGATCGAGCCCCGAGGCATATTTGAAGCACCTGAATACACATTGAGTTCTCTTAGCACACTATACAAATATATATATCTATATCTATATCTATCTATCTATATATATATATATATATATATATATATATATATATATATATATATATATATATATATATATATATATATATATATATATATATATATATATATATAAACAGATACAAATTAATTATATATTGATAGATACATTGCTACATAGATAAATAGATACATGGATACGACATGCACTGGGTCAACATGTAGATATGGTCAGTAGCAGCATGCACAGTGTCAGCATGCAAGAGCGCACAAAAGAAGAATCACAAGATCACACCCATTTACTAAATGCTGTGCACAGGTCGCTGTGCAGCACCAAGCCCGCCAAGAGGGCGCTGACAGCGCATGGCCGACGATCGTTGCGCACGCCTGCCGAAAGCGGAGGCCTACCTTCAGGATCGAAGGAGAGCAGTGAGTCGACCGAGACGGCCATGTCGTCACCTAGCAGGGTACTCCCACGGCCACCGCAGATGCTGCCGGATTGACTGGCGGCAGGCTCGCACTTGGCCAGGCTGAGCTCCGTGCGAAGTGCCTGGTGCCAGTCGGGCGTGCGCAGGCGCACCCGCACCTTCGAGAAGCCGGACACCTGGCGAGGCGCACAGGTGCAGTGCTGACAGCGGAAGCTGTGCGAGCAGCAGGGGGCTGATGCTGCCGAGATCGGCTGCAGCAGCACGAGCGCACAGGGGCCGCCTCATCTGTCTGCGCCAATCAGAAACTGAGCACGGGCCGCAGGGCTTTCAGATGTGCACCGCCTGAAGCCTGAGGCTGAGCGAGGCGAGTCGTACCAATCGATCCTAGCAAAGGCCAAGTCTAGCTTCTATAAAACATTTTTGAATCACAGGTGAACAATGCGAAAATACTAACTTCAACGATCAACCGTCTCCTCAACCACTCCCAGGTTATCTCCTTACCGGATGATCCCTGTGATGATCTGGCTGATTGCTTCTCTAGCTACTTTGACAACAAAATTGACAAGATCAGGGAGTCGATCCCTAAGATGGCAGCATCTCCCTGGAATCCTGTCCCTCAGTTCTATGCAGCACATTAATGTCTAAATTCACGGTCACTAGTGACCTTGTCCAGAAGTTCGTATCCCAATCAATGAAGACAACTAGTCTTCTGGACCCTATTCCCACTGTCCTGCTTACACGATGCATTGATCTGCTGCTGCCATGCATAACTATTTATTTTGTATTTATATATTTGTATTATTATTCTTATTTTCATTATATAACAGTGCTTATCCTTTCTCTCGAAAATAGAAGTCTTGCCAGTCAGATCTTAGACAAAATTTACAAGACGGCAAACTATTTGTTTGAGAACGCTTAGCGGCCTCACTTCCCGAGATAGTAACTAAATTGCTGATAGGTTTTCTGCCTTCTGCACAATATAAAATCGCACATATTAGAGCCTCCATTTAGGCACCTCTGACTGATGCAAGCATTATCTCACAATGCAACGTTTTGTATCTATGTTTTAACTTGGCAAAGCCACAGGGACTAAGTGGGTGTTCAGCAGGAGAGTTTTCTATGGCACACTTAAAGCCTATGCAGCTTTTGAAGGGCACACTGAAGCCAACTGACTTCATCTCTAACAACAAAGAGAAAGTATGCATAGCAGAGTCAGGACAGCAGTTTGAGGTGGTGAATAAAATTTGGCTTAGACGAGTCTTTTCTTCCTACCAATTCAGAATCTTCGGTGTATACGCAACCGGTGCATACCGTGGGGCGATCAAGAGTTAGGGAAGACTTGGCAAAGACTCGGCAGCTAAAACCGGTTCTACTTTTTCAGCCAAGACTGAGCAAGTGACCATAGATGCCATCGAGGCCATCCCTATTGAATTGCTTAGCACGGATGATTTGACCACCAAAATCATCAGTGCATTCCTGGTGAGTCCCTGTTTGTGGGACACACTGGGTTAAGAGTTTAAGGATAAGATTTCGAGGCAGTCAGCAATAAAGGCCATAGCTCTGACAGGTTTCATTCTACCGGTACTTGTGTTAGCGAAGCCGGGCCGAAAAGAAACACGATTGCTATCCCAGGAGTGCTCAGTAGATGGAATAGGAAGCCAGACTTGGAGCAAGACTGCCGCCTAAACCTTCTACAAACCGAAAGACCACAATAATACTCCGACTTAGTAGGAAGCAAGACTTCTATATAAATGAGGGTTAAAACGGAAGTTGCAGCTCAGGACGGCTGGAAAGGATGTGACATAGTCGGCAGCAGGACAGTAGGTGTCGCTACCTAAGAGTATGTGGAAGTGAGTTTCTCAGACCAAGACCTCCAGAGCAAAAGCTTAGGTCGACCCCAACTTGCGTCAGAACATGCCCTGACTTGACCACATTTAAAAAGAACTTAAAAACGCAGCTATTTAGGACAGCATTTAGTGGGGCCCGTGATTCGTCCTTCGTGTGCTTATGCATGCTGACACTGTGCATGCTGCCACTAACCACACTTGCATGCTGACCATGTGCATGTCACCCCTAACCATGTCATTCATATTGTTTATCAAGCATGATATTACTCACCATTCAATCGCGCTTCCCTTTGCAGCAAATGTTAAGCGCCTAGAAAGAGATTGAGTTCTCCGAGGGCGCTTTATCAAGTACATTATTATTATTGTTATTGTTGACAATGGTCAAGTGGATGAGGTCTTCGATGCGCTGAAATGCGAGGCTGGCGTCCAATGGAGGCAATGACCCGGTCGCAACATCGTCACTGTCAGCTAATATAATAACTCATTTGCATGGTGCCCTAAGAAAACTTGATCTCTATTCGGACGATTCACATGTGCCACGGGGCTCGAGTCCCTACGGACCTCAGCCAGACCTCTTTTGTCAGGGCGAGAGCACCTTTTCTCGCACGAGCTCAGCCGGCCGATGCTTCAGCTGACGTCGCGGCTTGCCTACCTCCCGTCCGTCCATCGACAGAGTTGCCAGCGCCATCCTGCCTTCTCTGAATGTCAACCAGACGTCGTTGCCGACAAATCTGAAGCAAGTCGCATGCTCGCACCAAGCCTTTGCCTTTGCGAAGGCACGAGTAGCGGCAACATCAGAGGACGCGTCGCCCCGCGGCTTGAAACTCACCTGACCAGGATCACTTCACCGCCGGCTGCAGCCGCAAAAGCTTCCACTAAGACGTCGATCGGCAGATCGGCATCCTCGGCAGCAAGGTGACCGGAAATAATGACCGTACCGTCGGGTGGTCCAAAGCTATCGACGACTTGTCTGAGCACATTCTCCTGCGCGTCGAAGTCAATGTCCAAAGTTTCGACATCGAGCACTGCGACCACGGGCCTGCAGAGAGATCAGAAGAGAGGGCCCATCGACCTGCCAAACGGCAGCTATCAAAGCCTTGCCGCGCCGCTACGGCAGAGACCTGCTGCTGCCGCCTCGGCATTCGAATCAGCAGCGTAAGCAGGCGAACGTCGTCGGAGCGCGGCGGGGCGTGGCCGAGCGTGCGCACGCGAGCGAGTGCAAAAGGCTGTAAGACAGGGACCGAGTGATAGACCGATCGCTTGATGGGTGGAAACGAGGAACCACCTGGGGGTAAGGAAGGGAACACGATGAAGGAGGAGGAATGTGACAAAAATGGGAGAAAGTGAAGGCAGGGGGGGATGTGATGGAAAGAGATGAGAGAAAGGGTGTTAAAGAGGAAGCAGAATTAAAAGAAATTAAATCATGAGAGAGTCAGAGAGACTGAAGAGCAAGAGAGAGACAGAGACAGAGAGACAGAGAGAGGGAGAGAGAAAAAGGGAGAGAGAGAGAGAGAGAGAGAGAGAGAGAGAGAGAGAGAGAGAGAGAGAGAGAGAGAGAGAGAGAGGGAGCAAACCGAGAGAGAAATGAAGAAATGCAGAGACAGAGCCAGCTACTATGGGAAGTAGAGACAAGGAGATCGAGATAAAAAAAAAGAGAGACAGAGAACAGAGCAAGAAGAGAAAGAAATAAAAGAAAGCTAGAAAGAAGGCAGAGAGGGCAGAGGAGTAGGAAATGAGAAACGTGATCATTAGTACAAAAACGAGACGGGAAGAGAGAAAAGTGCAAGAAAGATATTGAAGAGAAGCGCAAGAAAAGACGAGAGAGGAGCAAGAGTGAGAGAGATGACAGAAGAATAAAAGGTAGACGTGGTAGGGACAGGGGAGATCATATATGTGTGTGTGTGTGTGTGTGTGTGTGTGTGTGTGTGTGTGTGTGTGTGTGTGTGTGTGTGTGTGTGCGTGTGTGTGTGCGTGCGTGCGTGTGTGTGTGTATGAATCTGCTATCTCTCTATATAGAGAGAGAAAGAGAAGAGAGAGAGAGAGCGAGAGAGAGGGAGATAGAGAGAAATAGATAGGGAAGAATTGAGGCTCTGTCACAGTCTAGTAAAGATAATTGGCTGGTGTATTCATAGCTGATACATGAAATGACGACATGGCAGCATACCTGTGATCTGAGGTCTTCAGCTCAGCTCGGTTGTAGACGAGCAGACGCCCAGAACTCCAGTCGTCGTCTAACAGAAAAAGCGATCCCTTATGAGCCAGCCACAGCAGCAGATGAAACAACGAATGCACAACACAGCAAGCGCCGGCATCTGTTCAGGACGATGATTTAACATCGTCGTTTCGGCCAATGCACTTCGGCAAAGCCCCACAGCAAGACACGTTAATAACTGCAGCCGAGCAGACGAATATTCGGCAGCAGTCGTCCGAGCTAAAAGACTTCCGCAAGGCGGTGAGCCTAATACTGGCTTCCGGATGCATTTCGGAGAATGCAGTATGGGCAAATTGCCTGGAGCCGGATCACCAGCTAAGATTTGAACGACAGCAACTGAGTCAAGCAATGCAAAATGAAGCAGGAATGCTCTCGGCATGCACACAGAGAGCCTTGTTAAGTCGAAATGACACGGAAATTGGTTCACGCCCCCTTAGCCGGCAGCAGCTGCCAAGAATGATGCTCTTACACGTGATTCCGGGGATCCGGCTTCGCTTCCACAGGATGCGGTCCGTCCAAGAGGGCACGCGGGCCTTCTCACTTGTGTCATAATCCTCACAGAACGGGTCGTACTTGTAGGTTGGCGCAAAGCAAGGTGGACTCTCTGTGTAGCCGGCGAATACCTACAGAGACGAATTGACACTGGGTCACTGGTTCAGAGGTTGTTTGGGATCAGCATCAAGTAGATACTACCATCGCTGAGGACCCCTGAGTTGCAGCAAGCAGCAGCCACAAGTAGCAAGCAACAAGCAATTGATCCACCTGTAGGCGAGCAGCGCCAGAACAGTTACAGCAGTCAAGCAGCGCTGTGTGACTTCAAGGTTGTCTCAACTGACTTTGAGGTCCCTTCATTCTCTGGCTCCAGCCCGCCTATCAAAACTACTCCCCCCCCCCATTATGTGAAGAATGGCACAGTCCGCTGTTCTGGCACGAATTGTTTAGCCATACCTCGTACGAACATCAAATCCTTTGGAGCATTGCAGCACCAGGGCCCATGTTCCAACGCCGTAGGCAAGCGAGCTGTCGCAAGGAGCATGCAAACTAACTAGGGACCGAGAACAGCACTGTCGCACGAATGTGTCACACTGTGTCAATGTGGTCGCACGAATGGACGCTCAAGCAGGCGACAGCACTAAAGCATACAGGAGAGAGGGAGCGAAATCAGCGCCCATTCCTTCTCTGGCGGCTGCCCCCCCCCCCCGAAGCAGACGATTTCTCCGACCAAGAGAGGGCATGGGAAAGCTGAGAGCCACCACCACCGCCGCCGCCGCCGGAACTGCTCTCTCCGGCGGCGGCCCCGCTCTCACACGGGTGCAGCAGCATGTGCGAAAACAAAAGACTTCAAAATAGGTATCAGCAAAAACTTGGGCTGGACATAGGTGAGAAAAACGCTCAACCAACATAAGACAGGATCGACTTTCGGTCGACTACCAGCGCCATCTGGCGGCAACAGCGTCCAGACAGCGACCGGTCTTGCAGAGAAGGCAGCGCGACGCGACGTAGGGAGCTCGAGCTATAGCTCTGGCCAGAGCAGGCTCGCTGCAGGGGCTGCAGCAGCAGCCCATTGGACCGCCGCTTGAACTGAGAGGCACTCGCAGCTGCACAGCTCCATGCCCGAGGCTCGGAGCCTGCTCGAAGCTGTGAGTGCGAATTCCCAGCAAACGGCAGAGTTCGGAGATCTCGCAGGGCAGAGCGCAGCTGGGACTCCTGGCCATGCCTGAGCTGCCACAGCGGCGGCGGCACAGCAGCAGCGGCCGAAGCAGGAAAAGTGAAGTTCGGCGATCCAAGGGGCTCATTCGTCGTGCAGCAGTAGACGAGTGCTAGCAGCTATCACTCCCTGTGAGCACTAAAGGAGTGCCACTGCAGGACTCGAGCCCAGTACGGCCTGGGCTACGACGACCGAGCGCCTCACTGCTCGCGGGCCAAGAATCGGGACAGTACCTTGCCGGCAGCCATTTGCTGAGTCAGCTGATCAGCGGCATGCAGGTCTGACCACATTCGTGCCCTGATCATCGTCTCGACGTCGTCCTTGGGCAAGTCGATGCGATAGTTGAAGTCTCCAACCCAGAATATGTAGTCATGAGAGCTCAGCGTTCTGCCCTGCGTTCAAATGCCAACGGCTGAAATTAATCTGCATTGCGGCAGGGAGCTGTCGCTCAAACGAAAGGGAGCCAGAGCTTGGCGCCAGATTAGTAGTGGCACACCAGCAGCAGCAGCCCCAATGCAGGTGCTGCTGCACCACTCGGTCCGGGTGGCTTCACCTCACCTCCAGCTCTTGCACACACCCAGGTGCTCCAGCCAGGACCGTTCTGCTTTGCCCACACTCACAACCAGGTACCTCAAAGACAGATAGATAGATAGATAAGATAGACGGAGTGAGAGAGATGGGGTAAAGAAAGAAAAAACCAAGACAGGGAGGGCAAGAGAAAGAGGGAGAGGGAGGGGAGAGAGGGAGGGAGGGAGATGGAGAAAGAGAGAGAGGGGGGGGGGGGGGGGGGGGAAGAGAGGGAGGGAGGGAGATGGAGAAAGAGAGAGAGGGAGAGGGAGAGGGAGGGGAAGAGAGGAAGAAAAGGAAAGGAAGGGAGGGAGGGAGAGAGAGGGAGGGAGAGAGAGGGAGGGCAGAGAGAGAGAGAGGGAGAGGGAGAGAGAGAGAGGGAGAGAGAGAGAGAGAGGGGGGGAGAGAGGGGGGGAGAGGGGGGAGAGAGAGAGAGAGAGAGAGAGAGAGATAGATAGAGAGAGAGAGAGGGAGAGGGAGAGAGAGAGAGAGAGAGAGAGAGAGAGAGAGAGAGAGAGAGAGAGAGGGAGAGAGAGAGAGAGGGGGGGGAGGGAGAGAGAGAGAGAGAGGGAGAGAGGGGGCAGAGAGAGAGAGGGAGGGAGGGAGGGAGGGAGAGAGAGGTAGAGAGAGGGAGGGAGGGAGAGAGAGAGAGAGAGAGAGAGGACGAGAGAGAGAGAGAGAGGGGGGCAGAGAGAGAGTGAGAGAGCAAGAGAAGGGGGAGAGCATATGGAAAATAAGGGATGGAGAAGGGGAGAGGGAGGAGAGAGCAACGAGAGGGTGAAGAGAAAGTAAAGAAAAGGGAAAAAAGAGTGAGAGAGAGAGAGAAAGGGGGAGAGAAGAATGAGAGGAGAGACCTCACCAGCCTTCCATTTGCCTACCCTTACATGGTTTAATTTGGCAGTAGTCTTAAGCTGCGTTTACACGGCAGACTTTCCTCCTGACAGACGCCGACTTCCTTCATGGTTAGGATGTTAACACGACAGATTTAGTCCTGCCCACGGCAAGTTTGATGGCCGACTTAGTCCCTCCCACAGCTCATGCTCTAATTCGGGAGGCTAGTATGAAAGCAAGCAAATTTCCCCAGAAAGACGCCAAGCCAACACCGGCAGAAGTTGTTTGCTGCTGCAGTCATCATTGTAGAGTAGAATGAGATGAATATAAATAAAAGGAAGATCAGCATTCTAAAAAGCTTTTCCGAGAAAGGGAGCAGTACCAAGTAATGTGCACAGTTACATGTAGCAAAATGTGTCCAGCCGAAAGCAGAAATTGTTTTTGCCTAGTTTGAAACAAGCGAAGCTGAGCATGCATTTCAAATTTCAATACGATACGTCAAGTATTAGCCGAGTTATGGCACTTACAAGCACCAACCGACCCTCGAAATGAAGCTGCACAAAAATCTCGAGAATGCACCTCAACAAGCTTCAAGCATCTATCGCAATCTACCGGTTCATCAGACAAATTGGGATACAAGTCACATATTGATGCAGAGATCGGTAAATCTTTTATTTGCAGATTTGTTGCTTCGGTTTACATCCGGAACAGATGCGGTTTGCACGAATATTTTTCCTTTCATGCAGAAGTCACCGGAACTTCTGATCCCAGTTCTAATACGTTTGTCTAATACGTTTGTCTTATTCTAATACGTGTCTCTTTGAAAGGTACCCTAAACACACACTCGATTGTAGGAAAAATTCTATAAGTATCTTCTTGACATTCCCCCTTAAGAAACCTGATGTCAGGGGTCGTCCAGCTGGAAATGGGGAGCTCGTTCAACATGGCAGCACAAGCTCAGGGTCATAAGTAATCACGAACCGCAGGAGAAGCCACATTCCCAGCTTATTGGCTCAGGCTAGACACCCTCATCAACCAAGCTTACGGATTGCAACACGTGAAGACATACAGGCATGGTTAAGAGGAGGTATACATACAGAATGGGTCAAAAATGGACACGCCCGATTGAAATCCGCCAGGGATAAGCATTTAGGTCCAAAGATTAGGTAAAGTAAATTTTGGCCGATTCAACAGCCTCATTGACATAACGGCAGAAGAGTCTTAGTGGGGATCACCCTCCCTTCCTCCCCCCACCCGCCCCCGGTGTGCTTACAGTGGGAAAACAAAGCCACTGTAGGTCTCGAGCCCACAACTTACGTCGTTAGGTACGAGTGTCGCAGTGCTAGCCTAGCTACGATAAGCCAACTGAATATTAGCATGTACTACAAACGAGGCAATCAGTAAAAATATAAATCTAAATTTGTCGTCCAATAGTAGCAGAAACAAAACACACTCACAAAAAAAAGTCAACCAAGGGTAAAGCATCAACTTACGAGTCACCGGCAGTGTGTCTTCATAACTGCTTACCATTGGGAAGGCGATTTTTCTGTTGATCTCGGCAAAGTCAGTGTTCCGCTCGGTGACGTTGGACTGGCCAGCAGCAAAGTGAGCGCAAACGAAGCACATGGACGTGCTACGTAGAACCATGCGTATAGCAACTGCTCCTTTATTGCCGGCTGCACCACCCAAACCAGTCTTCACCGAGTCGATGGCTACATCTCTAACACAAGAATAGAAACCGTGTCACGATAACAGAATAAATAAGCAGCAATAGAGAGAGAGAGAGAGAGAGAGAGAGAGAGAGAGAGAGAGAGAGAGAGAGAGAGAGAGAGAGAGCACATTAACAGCAACACTAAGGTGCACGGGCAGAGTAGACTAGCACACGAGCATAAATGGATCTGTATGAGGACAGGTGCAGACTTACTTTATTAGTGGGGTAAGGTGTGGACGAACAAAGACAAAGAGACAGACGCCAACTAGTTGTACACTGCTCACGAGGACATATTTGTGATCTCTCGATATAGTCTTTTGCAGCTCAGCACCCCAGGCTTTTTGATTGGAAGTGCTGCAATTAAAAATATGCAATTTTTCAGTCAATCGCAAAGCAGATTGCTTTGCTCTACCTGCATGGTCATGTAGAGCTCCATGCATAAGCATCAAAGGCATAAGAAAATACCCTCTACTAATAATAATACCATGTCCTTTAAAAAAATCGAAGAGAACACGACTACAATCCAGCTGCACTTTGACATTATACAAAAGCATATCGCTCGTGCTCACAGCTCTTATTTATTGCTCTTAACAACAATGAGCCCAATGTCAGCATGCATCTATACACAAAGGGTAATTTACACAAACCCAGAAAAAAGCTGCAAGGACGAGATCGGCTTTAGCTTCTTTTTGGCTGTCTTCAAATCACGAATGTCGCGAAGCAAGACATCGATGTGATGCCACAGCTCTGGGCTTTGGAAGCATAATAACTGAAGGCATGTTCTTCAAGGCATTTGAAGTTAGTTACAGGCACAGCCAATCGAACTGACTCAGAAGGGCTAGTAGTGCCACGGGGGGCGTACATGAAACTAATTCTGACAGGTAGTGTAATGTAGCACATCTCCATACAACTTCACAAAGCCACAAATACTACGTTGGTAATGTGGGTGTTAGGCAAGAGGGTTTCGTATAGCGCACTCGAAGCCTCAGCACCTTTCGGTACGCATTCGGTAGCCAACAGACTTCATCTCATGCAACAGAGAAATTGAGAAGCATAGCAGAGTCGGGAGAGCGGTTGAGGTAGTGAGTAGCACAAAAGTAGCAGCTCAGGACACCTCGAAAGGATGTGCCATAGTCGGCAGCAGGAGAGTAGATGTTGTATGAGAATTGTGATAGTGAGTTCCACTGTCTGTGATCTGCAGAGCAAAAGCTTTTGTTACCAACAGCAAAGAAACAGAACAGATAATTCATTGTCCACACAAGACCTAAGGGCACGAGAAGGCTGAAACTGGAGCAGTAGTTCAGCTATGTGTGAAGGAGCCAAGCCGTGGCAGGACTTGTGGGTCAGGATAAGAACTTTACTCTGTATCTGTTAATCAACCGGAAGCCGTGATGGCACACTAGGTAAGGCGGTTGCTTTCACGACCTCGTTCCCGAGGTCGGGGGTTCGATTCCTGCAGTGGGCGATTCTTTATTGCCACTGCAAGCGGTGGTGATAGCCGTAGAGGCTCTTCTGTCGCTATACAAAATGAGACTGTTTAATCAGCAAGGATTTATTATAAGCCATAGAAGCTCGTTCAGCAAAAAACACATGGTCAAACATCAGCGATTTGTTAACTAGCCATGCAGCCATATTTATGATCAGCTGCAGTGGCCTAGTGGATGATGGCTTGATGGCCTAATGGCTTAGTGGTAGCAGAAAAACAAAGGGAACTAAAAATGACTGACAAAACCTTGAAATACACAGTCGTCTTGATGGGGAGCCAGTGCAAATTGATAAGATCTGGTGTGATGCGGCACTTTCGAGGTGTAGGACAGACCCACATGGCTAGCTACAGAGTTCCCACCAACTGCAAGTGTCTTATTGCACAGGCAGGAAGAGTTGCAAGTAGCAAGGTTCAAAAGTCTAGGTGGGATGTCAAAAATACACTGACTGTGGAGCTAATTAGTTTCATGATGTGAAAGGTAATTTCGAAGGTCATCGGTCAAATTCCTTGAGCAACAGGTGATACACTGGTCGAGACGATTTCTCAAGCATTGCAAAGCCCAGCAGGTCGAGAGGAAGCATGCACATGCTGATCCCGATGCATCGCATAGTGCAGAACACGGCTACCTTATCGAATTTGATTGGCTGTGCAAAACAGAGGTCGCACTAAGGCTATGCTCGAGCAAAGGAAGCAGCTAGCCAGGAAAGCAAGGCGGTGATTGCGGACGGCTCTCAGTAATACGAGCTCTACCTTGCATTTGCTATGTTTTTCGCAGTCAGGTCAACGATTTCTTCGAAGCCGATTGCAAAAATGTCGACAGGTGTGTCAAAGTCTCCCTCCAAATCACACACAGCTGGAAAGAAAAGGGTGATAGTTTGCTGAAAATAGGATGCAAGTGTCTGGCTATCGAATCATGCGCATTGGGTTGACAGCATATGCAGCAATTCCGAAACACCTGCATGACAGTCGTAGATGTCAGCTATGAGATATTGCCGAGTCATACATCTCGCAGTGGATCTGTCTGTACATAGACCGACCAATATGCATCTTTGTATTCAACTAATACATTTGCTGCACAAACTACTTGATAAGTTCTGACTGCACACATCGAGCTGGTTGAGATCATTGGAATTTCGAAGCAGGTTGCCATTGCAAAAAGTCTTAGAACAAGCTGCTAAAACTTCTAACAAGCTATCGCATTTGAGCTTCTATAAGAGGCAACGGTCGATCGAGTAGTCGACAAGCTTAGCTTATTTACTGGGTGAGTAAATATCATGTTCTCGTCTGCTACCGTGTGTCACCAGCTGGCTTCAAAAACCGGATGCATCGTATTGCTAACTCCAGGCAAAAGGATCATAGCTAAGTCATTCCACTCGAGAGCGACAAAGTGCTCGCGGCCCATCGGAACCCAAAGGCTCTGGTCACTGAAGCAAGTAAGCCCAGGCAGCACAGGTCAGAGAGCCATCCCACCAGGTGGCAGAGTCGGCAGATATGGGTGGTGATACCATGCCTGATCCCACGGTAGCCGACACTAACCTCCAGGCACTAACCTAAGGATCGGAGGAAAAACTGAGCCAACAGCACTGGTGACATGAAAGACGCATGTGTGCACTGCACAATGTGACACTGCGAGGCCTGAAATCACGAGCCTGAGCAAGTCTGGGCATCTCCATCGGCCCAGTGTGAGTGCAGTACCATTTAGAATAAGAATAAGAATAACAATAATAATAATATAGGCCATTATTTATGCACTTTATTTATATTTATATGAAGCGGTTCTCTATCCAGGTGCCTTGCAACTTGCTGCAAGAGATTCAATAATAATAACAGTAATGCACTTGATAAAGCGCCCTCAGAGAACTCAATCTCTTTCTAGTCGCTTTACATTTGCTGCAAAGGGAAATGCAATTGAATGGGGAGCAATATCATGCTTGATAAACAAACAAAATGAATAACATAGTTAGTGGTGACATGCACAGGGTCAGCATGCAAATGTGGTTAGTGGTTCAATAGTCATGGGCGAATGACGTGCACGGTGTCATCATGCTAAGACAAGCAATCAATACCACACGAGTACACAACTATCATGCTTAAAAAAGCATGCAAAGGCATAGAAGAAGACACTCGGGGCAAGCGGTTACGACAACCCCTGATTATTAGTATGCACTGAATACTGCACAGGTAAGCATGCAAAGCAGCCGGGAACACAAACACGAGTTCGTTGGGATGCAGGGAAAGCTAGGTGGAACAGATGTGTCTTTAGCTAGGACTTTGATGGAGTAAAGTCAATGCAGATGGTGAGAGAAGCCGGAAGTGAGCACCAGACTTTTGGTGCAAATGAAGTGAAAGCCCGATCGCCAAAATATTTCAAAGCAAAGAATGGCGAGACGGCAGGAGGCCGAGGAGTAAGCCTTGTAGGAGCTCCTTGAAGGGGTAAGGTGGCAGGTCGGATGGAAAGGCTGCTGCATCAAGTGAATCGGCTAATAAACGAGAGATAGGATATTGGAGTCAATTTGGTGCTCGATCGGGAGCCCGTGAAGCTCAGACAGAAGTAGCTTGGCTCGGAAGCTATGCCAACAACAGAACGGAAGAGCAGCTGAGTTTTTCATCTGTTTCAGACGATGAAGAGCAAAGGCATGAAGTCCTGGATAAAGGAGATGGCAGTAGACAAAACATCAGATAGGCATGAACTAGTTTGTTTGAAAGAAGTTGCATGCCCTGGGCAAGCAATGTTCCATATGAGAACAAAAATGACATCACTGAGGCTTTATTCATGTCAGTTCAAAAAGGCATTTTGCGGTACAATTTGATCCGAAATTACCAAAGCCATCAGCCCAAATATCAGGCCAAGTAATAAATTATGAAGGCCATCACAGTGTCCAAGAAAATCAGTCCCCCATCAGTCCCCCAGAGAGCATGGCAATGTAGAATACAAGGCCACAGTTAGAAGTGAAGTTAAGTAGACTAAAAACCCGGTTAAAGTGAAAGCATGCTGCATCTACTACAGGCAGTATCCGGTGTAGTAACGGTGGATGCTGACAGCCACATCATATCCGCCACCTTGAACAGACGCCTAGGTGATGGCAAGTTGCACTCACCACCTTTATTGTCAGCACGAGCATTTGATGCAGCATCAAGCAGCCAGTCGGTAAGAGACTCGTGACGAAAGGCAATGCTACGGAAGTGCGTGCCGCCATTAACGTTCCACGTGCCCAGACAGACCCGCGCATTTACCGGCGTCACGAATTGCCGATGGCGCATCACCATCTCCTTTAAGACAGGCTGTGAGGCTAGAGAACAGTAAGCACATAATTAAAGTCAGTTCACAAACAGCAGCACATCGCAAACGATGGCACAGGTCTCCTCTCCCCCTCCTTCTCTGCCTCCTCTTCTCTCACTCTCTCTTGCTCTCTCTCTCTCTCACCCTCTCCCTCTTTATCTATTTATCTCCCTCTGTACCTATCTCTTTTTCTGTCTCTCTCCCTTTCTTTACAAATCTATCTTGCTCTCTCTCTCTCTCCCCATCTCTTTTTTCTTTCCGTGCGAATCACATTTTACCCACCGTGTGAGGTATTGGCAATGTGCAACATGTGTGCGACGTCCATAAGATCTGTTCGCACGCTATCGCCGAGCAGAAGAGTGCACATGGCACTGTGCTTGCTGCCGTCGAGCAGATTGCTCTGAATGGCTCGCGTCGCCGACGTGGCAGCATCACGGTACTTGCCGAGAAAAAAGAAACAGCAGATCATAAACGATCATAAAGGGCTTACAGGCAAGCACGGCTCCGGTTTCACAGCTTCAAGAAAGTCGCGCTATTAATATTAATTAATATCAATATTAAAATATTAATTTTATTTTCGACTTATCTGAGAACGGAACAAAAGAGCGGCAGAAGGAAAGCCGCTGGTACAGCGATTTTGCAGGCAAGCAGAGAGACGTGGAAATGGGGGCCTCTTTGCCCATCATCAAACATCGGCCGGCAGATGTTCAGTCCGGGCCCATGGATGATGACGATAGCTAGCAACAGCTGACACTAGTGCTGACCTGCCTTTCGTCAGACTGCCAGAAAGACTCACTTTCAAACGCGCGAGAAAAAGGCTCACTTCCGAACGTTCGAGAAGCGCATCACAAAATGCAGAAACTGCCCCCCCCCCCTGCATCCACAGCACCGATCTAGCTCGGTGAGCGCACGGGTTCGCTAATCTCCGCTGCAGCTGGTGTCGCTGTAGACAGCGATAGGTAAGATATTAGGGCAGACAGCGCTTGCTCTATGCCTGATACCTTGGACTTCCCACCACCGAGCGACTCAGTTCCGGCGTAGATCTTGCTCAGATGATCACCATTCAGCGGCCACATCTGCTTGTATATATCTTGGAAGCGTGTCAGCATTTGTGCTTTGGCAGCCACCTGCAGACTTTCCAGCTGCCGAGCGAGCATCTGCAATGAATTCGGCAACAAAAATGTGCATGGCGACATCCATGCTCTCTCTCTCTCTCTCTCTCTCTCTCTCTCTCTCTCTCTCTCTCTCTCTCTCTCTCTCTCTCTCTCTCTCTCTCTTGCCTCTCTCTCTCTCTCTCTCTCTCTCTCTCTCTCTCTCTTTCTCTCCTCTCTCTCTCCTCTCTCTCTCTCTCTTTCTTACTCCTCTCTCCCTCCCGCCCTCTCTCTCTCGCCAGATTGGCCGATCTATGGTTTCCTCAGTGATCCAGCGGCCAATATCGGCTGCATCATACACGCACGACGAAGTGGAGATAAACGGTGCATCGTGTGCGCGCAAAGCACCCCGATCGACCCACCATTTGCCCGAGGGCGGCCTGTACGACATTGGTACGGTCGAGGCAGTCTATGCAGTTCACTCGAATGACTCCTTGCTGGCACCTGTCAGGAACGAGAAGGGAACCGTGATCGCTGCAAGGGGGGCTGGACAAGACACGGCAGCTGCTACAACTACTGCTGCTGCTGCTTCGAGCGCACAAGTGCACGACCAGAAACGACCATTACAAGGGTGCGAGCACGGCAGCAGAGACATGTGACAGGAGTGAATGCCGACCAAACTCTGAGAAAAAGCAGATCTTAATCACAACGTGTAGTGTCATGCGCCACACTGTGCCACTCGCAAAGAAAGCACTTACTCACATCTGCCAGCAACTGACACCAGCGATCTAGGACGATTGGGAGCAATGGAGCGAAGGCCCCGGGAAGCACCGTGGGTGCCCGTAGGCCATCCGAACGCCTTGGCGGGCTGCCCTAAACGCTGGCTATCAGAGAAACACGCTGGAAGATAATCTCGACTGTACGGGCCGGTGACAACCAGTCTGGAGTTTGGACATCCGTACACACGCTGTGCTCTCACCGAGCGCTGAATCCTCAACGGATCTCTCACCTAGCAGAGGCTCTCACTTGCTGCACCCACCGATTGGCCAACTACCGAGACTAGCTGGGCATGCCTTCCCCTAATACTAATGATAACAATATAAATCAAGTGGCATTTTTTGTAGCTCTAGGAAAACAGTGTCTGATTTATATGCACTCTGCACTGGCTGAAAAATGAGCATATTCACTGAGCAGTTGTGCAAACATCTACAAGCACTAGAGCATGCATGAGCACAGGGACTAAAGACTCACAGAGACGAAGCCGTGCGTATAAGTTGAGCTTTCAGCTTCGACAAAATGTCAAGCCAGGAGATGCTGTGATGTCATCGTGTCGTATCAGACTTTGACACCAAAGCATTTTAGGTATGCAGGAACTGAAGGCATAAATGCCATTGAAGCTGTTTAGAGGCACAGCTAAAGACCCGAGGAGCCAGAGGAGAGGATGGTGAGAGAGGAGGCACAGCCAAGAGAAATAAGACGGTCAGACACGTAAAAGTCTGAGCCATTGAACAAATAGACCTCAAAGCAAGCAGCAGGCCAGCAAAGTCTGCTCTCTGCTCGATGGGAGCCACTCGATGGAGGTTAGACGCCAAATGCAGCATGTAGGAGCTGAATCGTAAACGGCAGACAAGCAGCTTAGTTGCAGAGCTTTGAAACTCTCCGTTAGCATTCTATTGTACATGCAGACAGACCGGCGTGTACACACGCTCGCACATGCCGGCACACACACACACACACACACACACACACACACACACACACACACACACATACACACACACACACATACACACACACACACACATACACACACGAACACACACAGACTGAGGAAGAGAGAGAGACAGAGAGAGATTAAATGGAGAGAGTCCCCCCCTTCAAAAGCCTAGACAGGACATAACGAATGTGCAGATTCATTAGGCTTATCTGGGAGCTCTGATTTTTGGAGCACGTGCAGTCACCCAGCGAATGGTCAATGGCAGCAGAACGCCGCACTCTGGTGGTCAGGTTACAAGCTGAGACAATTCTGATGGTCAGGCTTTCCAGCTTCTGGACGACACTAGATTCTCCTATGGCTATTACATCAGTCGAGTCATCATCGTACGATTCGCTGCCGTGGCCGACGGAGGAGAAGAAGGCGAAGGAACAGAAGCCTAAACGTTGCGCTGCTGCACGAATCCGGCACCACTGACTCGTCGGAATCGCCTGCTCTAGCGTGCGATCTCGGCAGCCGCCTGCTAGCTCTCCTCCTCACAGGAAGAGTCGTTTAGCCTTGACTTTGCCTTGATTTTGCGACTCACCGCGGCCGCGGCACCAGCGGTATCGATTCTTCCGCGGACAGCGGGTGCTGCACTGGCCAGTCGGTGCTCTCCTGCTCTGCTCTCCTGCTGTGCTCTCCTGCTCCGCCCTCCTTGCTGCCTCGCCGAACTCCACGCGAGCTCAACACGAGGCATCCGGGGCTGTGCTAGCAGCAGCGCCACCAGCCGCAGCACGTCAGCTTTGCCCGTGCGCTCTCGTTCGGCAGCTTTTGGCGATTTCAGCACAATTTTTAAGGACCCACATTCGCTCGCTCGTGGCCGGTGCGCATTGGCGCACATTGGCGATCGGGCAGCCGCTTGCACAATCATACTCGACAACATCCGTCCCATTGTAGAAAAAGGTTCCGTGGGCGGCAAGCTGCTGCGCCATTTTCTCAACAAGACGCTCGACATTTTTTACTCCGCCACTGCCCCGGCACTCGGCGTGATAGTCGAAGAGCACGTGAGGCACGTCTGCCCTATGAACGGATGCCTTGTGGTGGTTCTGGAAAGAAAGAGCCGCGAGCCACTAAGCTGGCGCACGCTGCTGCTCATGCTTTACGAGCCGATGCCAAAGCTGCCCGCATAGAACCAGATACGGCCGGGCAACGAGATACAAGATGGCGACAATATCAAAGATGGCGACAAGATCAAAGAGCAAACCGGCTTGGCCTGCTGGCAGCGACAGCAGCAAGCGGGGCAGCTAATACGGCGTCGTTTGTTCATAGAGCCAGCTCACTTTCTGCTACGGGCCCAGTGACCATAGCAGGCTACAAAAATGGTTGCCAGCGGCTGTTAATATTTAAGTTAAATAAACGCGTTTTGAGATATCTTTTCTGCTTAGGTGTTTCTCTTAAAATCTTAACACTAAATGCTAAACTCTAAAGGCTAAACTCTAAGCCAAAATCCTCAAAGCAAAAATAAATACAAAAATCTAATCGCTAGACTCTAAAGCGTTAAGTCAAAAACTCTCAACCCTTAAGCACTCAACCCAAAATCCTATAGCCTATGCTAAAAAGATGTGTCAACGTGTTTGTATGTAGCGTAAATATAAACTGACGCTGGCGACTGCTTTTAGCAACCTGCTATGGGCACTGCGCCCATAGTGGACCGAGACCAGGGCCTTGACCACGGTGGATGAGCCACTACCGGCGGCCACTCGCCGCCGAGGCCAGGACGCAGGTCTCGGTGGTGGCTCGAATGCTGAGAGCATCGTTACTAATCAGTGCAGAGCAATGAAGTCGATGCTAAGAGCAGCTACGAGGAGCAAGGGCCCGGCCACCGGAAACCACCCTGGCAAGCGCTGATAGAGCCGGCGGTGAGCACAGCCGAGCCGACAGATGGACAGAGCGCTCGAGACGAATGGCAGCCATCTTGATGAGTCGAGGCCACCACTGGGCAAGCCTTTTCAGCCGCAGGTGCGCGGCCATTGGCGAGCCCAGCGTGCACATTGCAAGTCGGCACAGCGAGCCGGCTGGAGGCTCGGCAGCGGCGCGCGACAGTCACCTGGTACATCTGGCTCAGCATGTGCTCGCCCTCCTTCCGACCGAGCAGGTTGATCAGTGCCAGGCTGCCGCCGTACAGCCGCTTGAGCGCCAGCAGATGGCGCTCGAAGGCCGGAGCGCTGCTCTCGTAGCCGCGCGACATCTTCACCTTGTGCGAGCCGAGCTGCAAAAACGGCCGATGCCAGCCAGCAATGAGCCCGTGCGCTACCGCTTGGCCTCGAGTACCGCCGCACGGATGCGACCGGCGATGCTTTCGTCATGTCCCACGCAGACGGTGACAACAGCCGGCAAAGACAGCAAGCGGCAGCTGAGATCAGTCGGTGGTCGGTGCACTGGCCGGCTGCCAATGAATGAGGGCCAAGCGATATGAGCGTCCTCCCACACATTAAACCCTCATCAAACCAAAAACAATAACAATACATTTGCATAGAGCTCTCAGAGAACTGGATCTCTTTCTAGGCACCGTGTACAGATGCTGTAAAAAAAAGCATGACCAAATAATGAGTGGTAACATGTGCAATGTCATAAAGTAACATTGCCAGATGTGACATGAACAGGGTCAACAAACTGGCCTACAAATGGCATACCCGCCACCCGCACGCTGCACAAAACCCTGCTAGTGGCTCTGCAAAATTGTGAAATCTGTTGTACGGAAATTTTGAAAATCTCAAACGCTTTAGGGAAGATGGCTCTGAAGGGCTATTGCACAGCAGTGCAAAGCTGAATAGCTACCGGAAACGAGGCAAACCACAAGCAGCCTTAATCAACAGTCGTGAACACCGCATAGATGGCACCGAGCAGCAGGACATATGTCTGCGGCAAGAGAGACCAGTGAGGGTGTGAGAAGTGTTTCGAGACGATAAGGAGTCTGAACATCTCAAGCGGAGCTTAAGCAACGGCAGCAGCACAGGCGCACGCCGGAGATTCAAGAGCTGCACGTGATGCTCCCACGTGATTCGGCGATCGCCGCAGCCGGGCTCACCTGCAGGCCCGGCTGCTCCCAGAACAGCGGCACGCTTCCTCGAACTTGTACAAACGACGAAATGCAGTCGTCCAGGAATATGACCTGGCAACAAAAGCGATCGAGCAGCGCTTAAAGCCCAGAGCAGCGCTTTAAGCCCACGGCCGCACACGCCGGTCTGCACCGAGGCACAGCAGCGGCAGGTCAGGAATTGCTCAATTTTTCAAGCACTGTCGTCGAACGCTTGCTTAGTCAGAACAGGCAATGCAGCAGCGGCAGTTGGCAGGCGGCAGCTGGCAGGCGGCAGCTGGCAGGCGGCAGCTGGCAGGCGGCAAGCGCTTCACCTGCTCTGTTTCGACGAAGTTAGCCACGTGACCGTCGTCGTCCACTCCGCGAACGTTGAAGCGAGTGCCGGCGCGCTCACAGCTCAGACGAGACATGACGCACGCCTTGGCCTGCCGGTTGCCCGAGTAGACGGTGCGCACTTCGATGCCCCCGCAGATGACCCGCAGCAGCCAGCTGGCGCATTCGATGCCATAGCGCTCGAGGTGGATGTGCAGCGGTCGGTTCCTGCAACAGCAACAGCCGAAATACAGGCTCCGGCGTCTACCGGGCGCAAGAAACAGCAGCAGCACAGCCTCGGCACTTTCTTTTAGGCAGCTATATATATGTATATGTATATATGTGTGCGTGTGTGTGTGTGTGTGTGTGTGTGTGTGTATGTGTGCGTGTGTGTGTGTGTGTGTGTGTGTGTGTGTGTGTGCGTGAGGGAGTGGCAACTGTTGAATCAGCTAGTATTTTTTTAGCTGCCGTTCACATTTGCAGCCACTGCCACATTATACCACTGCTCATGTGATCTGCACTGCCTATGCTGCCAGTCAAACAGGGTATCGACTTCAAGATGACATCACTCATTTTTAGGGTTGCTTCATTCTCTTGCTCTGGTCTACCTATCTGAATTGATTTCACATCAGGGCTCTCATTGCACGAACCCACTCTTTTGACTCTGGTCGCTTGGTTGTGCTCCTAAATAACTCTATATCTCTTGTAGACCATGCCTTCAGTCATCTTGCTCTCAAGGACTGAAACTCACTACCAACTGGCATAACGACATCTCGCGATATGATTGATGACATTAAAAAAGAAGCTAAAAATCCAACTCTTCCTTGCAACTCTTGCAGCCTTTCGGATTGAATCTTCCTCTAGCTGTCTTACAAAACTATGCAAGTTCAGAGCAAGACGCAAGAGCAGCATGCTTTGGTATAGCGCCTCAGGGAGCTTGTCTTATTTCGTTTGGGCCTCGAGTGCTTAACATGCACGATTCGGCGAGTGGTTCTACAAACCAGCAGGGCTGAGTGTTTTCTCAATGTTTTTGCAAGCTAGTCACAGCGTATGCTTGCCCACTCCAAGTTGGAAAGCACCTGACTAGACATTCGGTTCTCTTCGGCTTCTATACAAAAGGTTTATCAATACTAATCTAATTACACTTACAAATTGTATTTTATTTATTTATTAGTAAATGTTAAATATTAGTACTTTATCGGACTTGATTTCGACAATGCTAATCATAACCTGGTACTCCCTAGACAGGTGCTTGAGCGTTTCCAAATAGTTATCCACGTTGAACAGCCTGTTACAGATACAGTGCCAAGAGCAGAAAGTGAGGTGACCCGTATGCATAAACGATGCAACGTACTAGTTGCTATTGCTATCCTCCTTGAACATCTGCATAACCTAATATGTGTACACATTGGCTTGTACAAAGCTGTGTCTACAGCTTGTACAGAGCTGTATGTCTACACTGGCCGACGTTCGGAGTCGAGACGCCCCAGAACTCACACGAGGTTACACCATTAGGTGCAGCTACTGGTGGCTGACATCTTAGCTGGAGGATCGGAGTCTCTTGGGATGGGTTCGACTGGTATATAAGCCTATACAGTCGGCAGAAAATATCTGTCCGCAGATACCAGCTGCTAAATGTCCATTGGTAATAATGCAATGTAATGTAATGTATCTCCGTCTGTAACTCCACAAAGCCATAAAGACGAAGTGGGTGTTACGAAGGAGAATTTTGTATAGCACACTCACTGGCTAAGCAGCTTTCGGTACGCATTCGGTAGCCAACAGACTAGCTAAACGAGAAACTGTACGACCTCCCCACTTTTGAGATCTCTCTCTCTCTCTCTCCTCTTGTTGCCAAGTGAGAGCCCATTTAGTAGTCACAGCCCGACGCTGAAGCCACTCTCGACTTCGAACTGTACCCAGCATAGACAATGCTGGTTCGGTGGTAGTTTGCACTCGAGACAAGTTATCAGGTGTCTGGACCCCAAACATTCGCCAGCGGCAGAGGCAGCTCGACTCTACATGCCACAAATTAATAGTGATTAATTAATTAACCACCGAGCTACCACAGCTGCTGCACAAATGCCATCGGGAGCATACCTTTTCACAAGCCCGACAACGTAGCCTACTGGGAAACAGTGGGCTCCAGCTAAACTCCGAGGGAGGAAGGATGTGACAGCGAGTGATTGGTGGGAAGATAAAAGGCTTGAATGGGAAGGGTGGGAGACTGTGTGTGGCAGGTGATGAATTGCTGACACAAGCAATCGGTTCAGGATGCCAGAACTGGTCAGGAGAGCGATCGATCGCAGGGAGAGGGATAATGGGGGGGGGGGGGGGGGGGGGGGGGGTATTGGCATGGAGCGATTAGTAGGCGACAGGTTACGAAATTGATGTACGGAGATCGGATTGCCGTAGAAGAGGTGATTTGTTCGACCAGTCCCACCCAGGGCACGGCTAGCTGCGTGGGGCTATGCTCCCTCCTAGCATTCAGCCTTCCAGGTGAATGCAAATCCCGTGGCCCAACTGAAGCTGGAGAAGCAGACGATTGATCACGTGAGCACCAGGCTCCCCTAGCAGAGACCCATAAGGCTCATCGCGACTCAGGTCCTACATGCCTGCCTACCTGCCTGCCTACATTCAGGGCCCTGAGCGGTGTGTGCGCGTGCGAGTGTGTGTGTGTGTGTGTGTGTGTGTGTGTGTGTGTGTGTGTGTGTGTGTGTGTGTGTGTGTGTGTGTGTGTGTGTGTGTGTGTGTGTGTGTGTGTGTGCGTGTGTGCGTGCAAGTGACCAGCAATGCTACGTCCAGTGGCGCGTGCGTTCGGCGACCCTTCTCAATATGTCATGCCTAGCATGCCTCCGATGTCTCGATGAGTACGCTCTCGCTCACGACCGCGCCGGTGGCAGTAGCCGGCAACTGCGACAGCTTGATCTCTCTGAGCTATGCCTTCTGTTGCCGAAGCGCCAGCATCTTCAGGCGAAAGTCGGCTACCGAATGAGTACCAAAAGCAGCTTAGGCTAAAAGTGCCCTATACAAAACTCTCCTGCATAACACCCCGCATAGCCTTTGGGGCTTTATGTAGTTACAGACAGATTCATTACCTTACATTACATTACAAAGTCGTCCAGCGGGGTTGTCTTCGTTGGCCGATCTGAGCACGGTCTACTTGCCATGCTGTCGTGAATTTAAACTTATCACGACTGTAGCAGTCACAGCTCAGCAGCTGGTTTTTAAGAGTCCGTGCCACTTCTAAGGCTGCTTATGTCCATTTTATGCAGGACCTAAAGCAATTGTGCTTTCGTGGTGCTGTCGAGCGGCGACCTCCTATGCACCTTGAACTAGGTGCCAAAGCGAGGCGCCGGAAGAAGCCAGCCCTCAGTAGGTGGGTGGAGAAAACCCTTCCGTCATGTCCTTAGTGACTGCACCGAAATAGAGAGAGAGAGAGAGAGAGAGAGAGAGAGAGAGAGAGAGAGAGAGAGAGAGAGAGACTTGTTAGCGCTTACAAACGCAATGTTTACATTCCAAAATCAATAGTAACCACATGGTTTTTCAGTTTAAACTCACACGATCTATGCGCTAACCACGAGCTATTCCAGTTTGGCAGCTGCAATCACGGTTTAGTGAATAATGATAATAATAATAAATTGTATTACACCGTCGGAGACCCTAATCTCTTTCTAAGCACTTTACGTTTGCTGCAAAGGAAGCATGATCGAATGGTTAGTGGATCTGCGGGCTGCGCTTAGACTGCGCTTAGACCATCAATTGCATTACTCCAGTTCGTTAATGTTTAGTAATGGAACAAGACTTTTGAGAAGGGGTTTGTGCGTACAGAAATAGGCAAGATCGGGCAATTCATGGACATACATCTGCACTTTTAAGAATCTTGATGCCATATTCAGAATCAAGTTGAAGAAGACTAACAAGTCACTCCTTGCACAGTGAGGAGCCGATCTACTTTCAGTTTTACAAGATAATATTAATTTACATTTACATAACGCCCTTAGAAAACTAAATGTCTTTCCGGGCACTTTATAGGTGCTGCAAAGCAAATATGTCAATCGGTTAGGTGCTAATGTGCAGTGTCAGCACACACGAATTCAATGCCAAAAAATTCTTACAGTACGGCCTCGGCTTCTGTGGCTGTAAATTTGTATGTGCAATTAGAGTTTTCTATTATGCCAGGCATACTATAGCTATGAGCAGTATGTGAAAGTACTTATTTACGGCCCAGAAAACACATGAGCTGTTGATATTTATGCGTTCAGCGAGAAGTCATTCCACGATTCTTTATTACCTCACTGTCTAGCCAGGCATAGCGGTCACCACCTTCACGAGTGTCTCTTCCACTGCAGCACATTCCAAGCAGCCTCAGTTTTACAGAAAAGGTCGGCTACTGGTGCGACCACAGCTCAGCCGCCTGTCGATATCGCTCCATAGTCGATCTATGGGGCTCAAATCAGGCGACTGGCTGGACTACTGTTTCATCAACAAACGAGGATTCGTCCAAAATTACTTCACAAGCCTGGAGGTGTGCTTAGCGTCATCATTTTGCTGTCAAATGTAACAATATAATGCAATGTAATGTAATGTATCTCCGTCTGTAACTCCACAAAGCCATAAAGACGAAGTGGGTGTTACGAAGGAGAATTTTGCATAGCACACTCACTGGCTAAGCAGCTTTCGGTACGCATTCGGTAGCCAACAGACTTCATCTCACACAACAAAGAGAAAGTGGGAAGCATAGCAGAGTCAGGAGAGCAGTCGAGATAGTGAGTAGCATGGAAGTAGCAGCTCAGAACCGCTGAAAAAGATGAGCCATAGTCGGCAGCAGGAGAGAAGTTGTCGTTTCGCAAGAATTGTGGAAGCGAGTTCCACAGTCTAGGACCTGCAGCTAAAGCTTCTGTTGCCAACAGACGCTGAGCAGAGGAATGGAACAGCTAATTTAGTGTCCATACAGGACCTGAGGGCGCAAAAAGGCTGAAACTGGTGCAGCAGTTCAGCTAGGCATGGAGAACCCAAGCCGTGGCAGGCCTTGTGTAAGAACTAAGCCTAAGAACTTTGCTCTGTATCTGCTGATCATTGGCAGATATCCTAGCACTTTTAGATGCTGCCACTAACCACATTTGCATGCTGACCCTATGCATGTCACCCCTAACCATGTTATTCATTTTGTTTATCAAGCATGATTTTACTCACAAGTCAATTGCATTTCCCTTTGCAGCAAATGTAAAGCGCCTAGAGAGAGATTAAGTTCTCTGAGGGCGATTTATCAAGTGCATTATCATTATTATTATTAGCAAAGGCGACACGTGGTCAAATCTGTAGGACTTGAAAACTAGCAGCCTTGAAGCCATATTCATAGCCAACTGCAGTGGCCTAGTTGCTTTCTTTGGTAGCCCAGCCAAAAGAGAATTACAATAATCAAACCGAGACAGAACTAGGGAGCTAGTTAAATTCTTTGCAAGCCACATTGGAAGACAGCTCCTAATCTTAGAACGTGATCGAATGTGATGGCTAGCTGTAGAAGCAGTTTTCTGAATGAAGCTTTTAAAATGTATGCAGCCGTCGAAGACGACACCTAAATTTCGAGCACGTGGTGCTGGTCACATAACAGCATCGCCTATTAGAAGAGCAAAGCCTTGTAATCCAGCCACAAGCTTAGGTGTCCTATGAGCAGCAGTTCAGTTTTATCGTCATTCAGTTGTGTGCACTTTTCATATTGATAAGAGCATTGCAAACTTCCTGATGCTACTCGATGAAAGTGACATCACATAAAACTATGGTCATTGCAAATTATTGATCCGAGCTACAAAAAATTTAACTCCGAAGGGCTAAAAGGCCAGAAGGGGAAGGCTCACCAAAAAAACCTGTTATCAGTATCGTGTGCTTGCAGTCGCTTCTGAGAGCAGAGTGTGATATCGAAGTTAGAGCCGACACCCGAGCATGCGAAGTAGAAGGTGCCCGAGTTGAACAACTTCAGCACCTGCAGCACACGGTCGTCAGAGACAGCGGAGCCGTCGTCCAGAGAGATGGCAACGGCGGTGACGATCCGAAGAATCTCGCACTGCTCCCCAATCTTCCCCACCGATACACAGCTTGTCACGAGAAACATGTGGAGCGACGAGGCTCCATCACCTGGACACCAAACACCAGCACCAACATGTTATGGCACGGCCGACAGAAAGCCACTATAACACATACCAGGTGATAATACGCAGCAAACAGCGATGGGGGGCATCAAAGTGACAGCGATTATGGAAAGTTCAGATAACATCCACCACATTCTGGCACAATTGCGGTATTTGTAAGTCTACATTCTATTAGAATAATCGTCACCAGCTTTGAGACTCAGTCAGCATCGCTTAAGATCGCCACGATGACCTACAGGCTGACGAAAAGGTCAAGCAGGAACTGCATGCCACTTCCTAGTATCCTTAGGCTAGCAGATCTATGGACACATAAGGCAAACTCGGGTGAAACTATAAAGCGGGGCTGACCTTAAAGGCGCTTACAGACCTTATTTTCGGGCTGACCTTATAGACCCCTATTTCCACTTGATGAATAGGCCCACACTGAACCGGTGGTCTATTTCAGGCTGCTTATAAGCTGATTTAATAGCCTTACTTATGTTGAGGCAGTAGAGCTTTCAAGGCTATCGCCACCCCTTGCAGTGGACAAAATGGGATCACGCATGACAGTACTCAAACCCACAACCTGGGTCTCATTAATAGCTAGCATCTTACCTCCTGGGCTAAGGTCCGGGGGCAATAAATATCAGGACACTGGAGCAAAATGCAAGTAAACGCATGCAAACGCAGAGGAAAATTGCCCATGACTTCTGATGTGCTCACAAACGGGCAAGACGGATCAGCAAAGAGCTCGAAAGCAATAAAACGTCCGATCCCGGTAGACGAGCCGGCTCCTCCCGGCGATGTAAAATGAGCCAGACGCGGTTGCTTGGCAGCAGGCAACGGTACCGACTGACGAGAGAGAGACAGACAGACAGACAGACAGACAGACAGAGACAGACAGAGAGACACGAAGAGAGACAGAGAGAGACAGAGAGGCAGACAGAGAGAGAGGGAGATACACACAACAGAGAGAGACAGAAGCAGAGAGAGAGAGAGAGAGAGAGAGAGAGAGAGAGAGAGAGAGGGGGAGAGCATTGAGGCGCCACTGCTGCTATCGATAAATGTCAACGCTATCTGATTCAATGCTAGCTTCAATGACTGAGACAAGACGAAATGCGACCATCGTTAGGCAGGTTGCACCTCTGAAATGTTAGAGCTGGCTTGAGGCACCGACCGAGCCAGAGGGGCTGAGAGGAGTAGCAACGCTCAGAGAGTACAATGCTATTATATCAACCTCATCACAGGACTCTTCTCCCTTAGTAACGTTCCCACAAGACTCCTCTTGCTCAATTCCTTGCAGCACCTCGATGTCTACATTCGAGCCTGCCACTGGTCATCTCATCTTCAAAGTTCCTCTCCAAGTCTACAAAGACTACTGTGTCTCTTGACCCAATTCTGCAGTGCTACTTCTGCCATGCATAACTTAAATAACAAAAACGTCCTTAGCCTCAGGTCTTGTCTCTGCACCTTTTAAAAAAGCTGTGGCTGAGCCACTAATTAAGAAGACCTTGGCAAAGAGAACGCATGCAGCTTCTCACTCCAGGCTCACTCTCTCTCTCTACTTGCCTTCCCTCTCCCTGCTTGCTTGGTGGGCCGGACCCATCGGAGAGGCCAGACCCATCGGGACTGGCCTCTCCGGGCGGAGACTTCCAAAGAGCAGCAAACCTACTTGAGACGCTCATGCTCTCAGGGACTAGGGTCGGCCAGCATTGCCACTAGTTCTGGCTATGCTTCCTTCGATATGCTTGAACAGGCCTCTTGTCTGTTTGATGTTCAGGTATGTGCACTACATACCAAACTAATAGAGTCTGATCACAAATCTACTTGGACTAGAAAGGAGGGACAAAATTGAGTATGGACAGGCCAACAGTAAAGATTTTGGCCTACATTCGTATATCGAAACCTCACACCTTGCTAGTAAGTTCCAGTCTGGCTTTAGAGCTAATCACTCCACAGAGTCAGCATTGCTTCGGGTATACAACGACCTACTTAGGAATGCAGACATGGGTAGAGTGTCTCTTCTTGTTTTGCTCGATCTTTCGGCAGCTTTTGATACCATCGATCACAAAGTACTTCTAGAGCGCCTCTCATCTCGACTGGGCATCACTGGCACTGCTCTGCAGTGGTTCAGGTCCTATCTCAGTGGGAGACTCCAGAGTGTTGACGTGAATGGACAAAGATCATCTGAAGTACCTCTAAAATATGGAGTACCTCAGGGCTCTGTGCTAGGTCCGGTCCTTTTCACCGTTTATACTCTCCCTCTCGCTGATGTGATTGCCAAGCACAATCTAGGCTTTCACTTCTATGCGGATGACACTCAGTTGTACCTTTGCTTTGATCCCTCCCAGCCTTCGAGCACCTCAAATTCTCTCAACTCACTTGCTGCATGCATTGATGACATCCGATCATGGATGGCAGCAAATTTTCTAAAACTAAACGATGATAAAACTAACTTACTAGTTATGGGCAAACCTAGTGTTATTCAGAAATTGGAAAGGCGGACTTTCAAAATTGGCTCTGCCAGCATATCTCCAGTTGCATCAGCTCGAAATCTAGGTGTCATATTCCAAAGCGACCTCTCGTTAGACGACCACATCAGCTCCACAGTCAAATCAGCCTATTTTCAGCTTCATAACATTGCTAAAATTCGGGCTTGTTTAGATAAGGATACCACGTCCAAGTTGGTCCATGCATTCGTGACATCTCGTCTCGACTTCTGCAACTCACTGCTTACTGGCCTACCAGCATGTGCGATCAGGCGATTGCAGCTGGTGCAAAACTCTGCAGCTAGGCTTGTCTGTCGTGAGCGTCGCAGTTGCCACATTATTCCACTTCTCGCCGACCTGCACTGGTTACCAGTCAAGCAACGGATTGACTTCAAGGTTTTGTCGCTCACTTTTAGGTCTCTTCATTCTATGGCTCCAGCCTATCTTTCAGATATACTACCCCATCAGGCAAAGCATCGTACCACTCGCTTTTCGGAATCCAACAGTCTAGAAATACCTCGTACAAACCTTAAATCCTTTGGAGACCGTGCATTTAGCTCGTATGGTCCCACAGCCTGGAACTCCCTCCCGACCTGCATCAGAACATCCCCTGACCTGACCACATTTAAAAGAAACTTAAAAACATACCTATTTAGGACAGCATTTAGTGGGTCCTTGTGATTTGTCCTCGATGTGCTTATGCGTGCTGACACTGTTCATGCTGCCACTAACCACATTTGCATGCTGACCCAGTGCATGTAACCCCTAACCATGTTATTCATTTTGTTTGTTTTTCAAGAATGATTTTACTTACTATTCTATTGTGTATCACTTTGCAGCAAATGTAAAGCGCCTAGAAAGAGATTAAGTTCTCTGAGGGCGCTTTATCAAGTGCAATATTATTATTATTATTATTACATTAAAAGAAGCGTTAATTCGTGTTAGATGACCAGACAAGAGGCCGGTCACAATATAAAATGTGCCCACCATATTTTCTGTGTAATGCACCTCCAGAAATGGTACGATGCAGTCAAAATATTAAAAGTGCCCATATGCAATCGATGAGCAACACCCCTCCATTAACGTGATGATGCCAGTCTTTTATAGCATAACCATTTACACATTTGTCATAGCATGTTTTGTATGCCTGCACGGCATCGCCATTCTTTAGTTAGCCTCTGAAGCAGCACGCTGCCAAAAGATCAACTGAACTATGCAGTGAGCAACTGCGAATGCTGCAGGCAGTCAACTCTTACTCTAATATGTGACCCGAATTGATCGTGCCAAGCTGACTTCATCAGACCATGCACTGGCACATGTCATCGGAACTGTAGTGAAGATTGAGCAAGATGTCCGTGGAGACAATAATTACTTTAAAGTAGGCTGCAAACCCGCTGATTGTACGGTAGTGAGTAGGGCCTACGCATAGCTGGAGAGCAAACTCAAACTGAGCATCGATTAGGGTGGCGCCAAGATAAACAGCTGCCTACCTTTCGGCAATTTCAGTATTCCGAGACATCCATATGCATCAAACAATGGGCGGTACAGTTTTCTGATGCTGTCCGACTCCTCGCCACCTAAGAGAAGAAATGCAACGGGTGACGACTCACCGCAACTCTAGGCGAATATATAACATTAAAGGCCCGGCGAGAGAGCACGCTCGACATAAAAATCCAGCAAGCACAGAGTACATTTCTTCAATAACACTGAATGCAGCAGTGATAAAATCGCATCCTTCCAGCCTGATGAGCAAAGTCAATGCGACATACCGGCAACGACTTAATGCAGATTGGCAATAGCACGAGAAGGCAAGCAGTCAAAAACTGCTGCAATCACCATCGCCTTGCAGCAGGATAACCTTAGCAAGCGAACAGGTGCTCTCTCCATCGAGCCCAGTAGAAGATCTTCAGCAGAGAACGTCAGCTCATCTACACAAGCCGCCGTCTACTCTACATGCACCTTCGGTCCTGCCCTTCACAGTGCCGGAGAATATGCAAGCTCTGCAGAGGCATCCAGGTATCTGCTCGTCCATTCTTTACTATGCCAGTCGGAGCTGCTTGGCTCTTCAAATACTCTGCTTGGCTCTTCAAACAGTTGACAAGCCTCCGAGTTTGAAAAATCGTATGATTGATGACACCCGTGAGAGAGCACACCTCCTCCCCACTTTAACGCATCCAGCATTAGGAACTCGGTTTCAAATACAATTCTACAGCTAGTAGTTCCTTTACGAGTAACTAACATTAGGCCTGAATCCATTGACGGAACCCAATAGTAATATTGATCGTATAAAACTCCTAGTCATTGGTGGATTTGGCCACGTGTCTGTCACTGCAAAGACTCTTACATTTGAAAGAAACACTCGCCAAGGCACGACGGCAAAAGTACCTCGCTCACCTGAGATCAATCTCAGGAGGCGGCGGTCAGTGGCTATCACGAGAAAGGAACAACGTTATGAGATCAGAGCTCACAACATCCAACGCTATAGAGTCATTATTTCCACGCCGCCCTTGCGACAAGCAGAGCTGCAAACGCAGAAGGGGACTGGCGTCCAGCGGCATACTGATCCACGTTTCAGTGCCGAAAATCAATAACGAACTTACTTAGCTCAGCGACGACCTGCGACTCAAACAGTAGACAGCTTTCCCTGTTGCGAGATTCGAGAAGAATGCTGTAAGGACCGCTCTCGTCCCGCTCGGCCTTTTCCAAGACCTTAATGTCCTTCCGCATCGCCATGGTTCAGCAGTAGGCGCCTATCCGATTACAGCTGGGCGATGTTAGAGAAGAGGTTAAAGAAGGCGAAAAGACATACAAGTGTTGGCTGACATGGGTCTAACAAGCGAGCACTTCCAAAACTTGGCTGCAACGCAGGAACAGTTGATTTAACTCACCAATGCAGCTACAGCCAGCAGGTCAAGCCCGCGAACCCCAGGCAGGCCAGAGAGAGATCGGTATCGATTGCCGGTAGCTGGGGGAGGACTAGCTCAATCGCCCTAAAGCAGTGAGACTCTGCGGTCATATCAAGAGCCGATCAGACGTATGGTGAAGCCTCGGCATATTACTTTCGATGACTTCGCTGAAGGCCTTCAATCGCCTATGCCCACAACACAAATTGTACGCCGGGTAGCGCCGGCGATGACCGGAAGTACAGCGAGCGGAAATTATAAGTGTAGCGACGAATTCACTTCCTGGAACGCCCCGGAGGGCCGCTGCGGATCGTGCGTTGTGGGAGTAGCTCGGAAGTACCCGCTCAGGACGCCTGGAAAAGGATATGTCAAGCTAAATCAATCGAGCTTAATTAAAAAATCTGGCCCGCTTGTACAGCTCGAAGCTGTCACAGCTTACAGATAAGAGTTTTGCGACGCTGTTGCTTTTGGAACGAATGGAACTCTCGTCGCTCCCATGCGCGTCGGCTATCGCGTCGGAAGCTCCAAGAGGAGAACGAAGACGAGAGGATCATGTCCCTTCTGGCCGACTAACAGGCAGAAAGCTTAGAGTGAGCTACGCCGCGGCCGCACACGGCCAGTGGTCGGCAGGCGTTGGCTCCTAGCCAAAGAAGGTAGCGAGCGACCCTTGAGTATTGAGTTGAGTGAGTCGATCAATTCGTGCGATTTCAGTTCACATTAGAAAGGGCAACTGTGGTCATTCGGTGAGCTGAATTATCTGCTTATGGTGCTTTCTTTTAGCTTTTTACAACTATTCGCAGCTGCGAACAAGCACGACCGGCACTACAGGTGCTGGAGAATTGCGGGCCCCCTTTTCCCGGATTCGAGGAGTGACGTCGTTGAAAGTGAGGACATTCGTGGCCTTGTACACTAGCAGTCACCTTGCACGTGCAAATCAAAACTTCCAAGATCTTTTCACCCAATTAAATTAAAACTGAATTTGAAATGCCGATTATGAGACTGCATTTAGTCAGAGGAATGTATTTACGTGCATATCGCGAGCTGTCCTACTTTGCAAGTATGCGGCCTCTCGTTCTTCGATCAGCGCCTGCTAAAGAATCGGTGGCGAATTTTTGTTCACCGGACGGGATGTACTCGTATTACTTAGTCTAAATTTTGTTAAGTTACAGTTTGATCGGTCGTAGCACTGTGGTAAGGTGCTTGAATTTCCCGACCCAAGTCATCGTTGATTCGAGCTCGGCAGCAGGCAAGTCTTTAGTGTTAACTCCAAGCGGAGAAATAGCCTCTAAAGCTGTGCTATAGCTTCGTAAATCGGGTTTTTGAATCAGCTAACCTTTACTCTTTACTCTTTTTTGTCGACAGATTGCTGACTTCCCGTGAGCCTTGTTAACTTTCGACTGAATTATCGGTCCAAATCCCGAGTAAGATGTGAGCAGATCACTGAATTTTATGAGCACACTTCTACCTTCTTTGCATAGATTTTAGCTATTTTCGGAGATTTGGTGTTTCTGCGCTAATTTTGACCAGATTTCGGCTTCGTCTACAGATTTCGTCGGGCCGCATATATTAATCAAGGTATGCTTTTTCAAGATCGTTATCCTAAATCTACTTCCGCATGTAATCGGGAATAATCGAAGCTCCTTTTGTATCTCGACGGCCACCGAATGGCCTATTGAAGCTTTCTGGACGCGCGCTCGCAAAGTGAAGGACGTCGCCTCTGCAGTAGCTGCACATACACGTTTAGGCACTCGTGCGACCCTCACGCTAGTGCCTACACGTGCTTTCTTTCGTCAGTCGGACTAGAGTGGCACCGAAATCAATGCGTGGATCCGACTGCGAGCGAGCATTGTACGCGCGAGCGTTCCTGAAAAATGAAATCCGAGGTTGACTACACGCGTCTGCCATTAGTTTACACATTTCGATGATGACCGCTCGGGGCTGCCACGGGCGCATACGGCTCGCGTTTGTCATGGATGAACCCGCGACCGCTGCGATTATCCGCCTCGGTTCGTCAGCATTCATGAACTAAAATTGCCATCACCGTCACGAGCGCCCTAAGTTTACCGCTCGCTATGCGACGCTGCGTCGAACAGCGAGGCGGCTTCTTATTATCTAACGCGAAGTCTCTCTCTCTCTCTCTCTCTCTCTCACTCTTCCGCTCGCTTCATCGCTCACTCTATCGTGGTGCAGACGCTGAGCGGTAATGCCAGCTGACCTAATGTCGGGGAATGGATTCGGGCAAAGCTCGGCCTTTGCCGGCTCAGCCTGCTCAACTGAGGTAAGGCACTGCTGGCTGAGCGCTACAGTGAGCGCTAAAGCTTTTTCGCGAGCTTTCCGCAGCATCTGGCCTCGAATCATATCCCTGAGAGCGGTCAAATACTCAGCCGCGTTCCAGAGAGAGCTCGGGCGTCATTTAGGTAGCTGGCGAGGCGACCCCATAAGGCTCGGCAGTCTTACACGTCCCCCTCGATCGGCTCTACGCCTCGATAGCTGAGTGACCTCACTCAAGCTTCGCCGGTGACGTCAGAAAAGGCCGGGGTGGTTTGGCTCAATAGCCCGTTAGCTTAGCGTTGGAGGAACTCGGCATAGTTTGAAGGTGCTTGTAAAATTGGTGTACATCAGGGCTGACTCTATATCATTATACGTGAGTCAGCGGCTAAGCACTCGATCACTCTACTCGGGCGTATACGTTGCGTTAAATCATGAGCAGACAACGATTCCTCTTCGCCATCCTGCTGCCGTAGAAGAAGCCATTACTACGAACCGCTCACCCGGCTGTTGAAGTTCCGGCACGAGCAGGAGTGAACTTCTAAACATACAGCAGTGGTTTCTAGCTTAATTAATGAGCGACCTCGTTTACTTGGGCACAAGAAAATGTTGTTTTTTTAATAAACAAAATAGTAAGAGGTTGCGGCCCTAAGAGAATTTAATCTCGTTCAAGGTAGTTTAGATATTTTGGAAAGGAAGCAAGCCAATTAGTGATGGGTAAGAACGTGTCATGAACAACGTAAGAACGTGTCGATGTGTCAGATCCCATAAGCGCACATGTGTCAACGCACGTGGACATAGCAAATGCAGCTTTGAAAAATGGTTCGTAGTTTCTTTTTAGATGCGGTTAAGTCAGAGGATGCCGTGACGTCAGTGGGGAGTGAGTTTCAGGCTTTAGGAGCGTGAGGTAAAGGCACCATCTCATGTTGCACTCTTTGGGCGAACACAAGATTTGACTATTCTGTTCTACTCTTGACTAAATCATCTGCAAATTTGGAAACTATTTAGAAATCTTGATTTTAGCAAAGTGCTATATATTGGGCTTCAAGTTATAAAATAATCTTAGATATCTAGCGTTTGTGTTCGCATTCGTTTGTCAAGATGATCCAGGTGCGAAGCCACGAGTTTCTCTTGAGAAGATAACTCTGAATTGAGTGCACCAGTTAAAAATCCAGTCGATATTTTCCCCCAGCGAGATCAATAAAGAAAATCCCACTAATTCACTTGCAACCCATTGCACTATTTCCTTCGAGTGAGGCCATAGTTATAGAAAACCGTCTTGCCTGATGTACTGCTAAGCTTGAATATGTAGCTTTGATTAAAAATGCTGCCTCCTTTTTTGTCAAATGCGAGCGTATTTGATGGAGGGCAGTGACAGTTTTTTTTAGCACATGAACTGTTTATCCTGTCCTTACGCTTGACCACTGTCTTTGCGATGTTTAGTCAGCCTTCGCTGTGCGCATGCTAACCCATAAATAGAATACTCGATCGAGCTGGTTTGGTCCAGCGGCTAAGGTGCTCGCCCCGACCAAGGTCTGGCTGAGGTCGTGGGCTCGAGCTCCGAGGCATATGTGAAGTGCCTGAATAGAGATTAAGTTCTCTTGGGGTGCTATACAAATTAATTATATATATATATATGTATGCATGTATATCTCTCTCGATCGACGACGATTGAGCTAACGACCCATCAGTGGAGCCACGTTCTTTGATGTCGGCGCTCCGTCGACCAAATGCTGTTAGCTAGCCATTTGTTACGGCGATTATTTGTGCACACGAACTTCCTTCGGTTGTTTAGAAGCAGCTCGAAAAGCTCGGATTCGAATCAGGCGCGGATTTAATACGAAAACTAATAATAATCGGTAGCGCTCACTACTGACAAGCCTAGCTGCAGAGTTTTGCACCAGCCGCAAGCGCCTGAGTGCACAGTTTCTATGTAGCCGCTTCAAAACTCGCAGCTAGAGAATCAGTAACCATGGGGTAGGTGACTGTAAAAGTAATGCATAAATCATGCCAAGGCAAACTGGTAGCATGCTTCGGAGAGTATGCTAAGTCAAACATGAAGGCACTCTTGGCTACCAGTTATTAAGACCTCTGGCTATTAACGCGAAGTAAATCGTGCAAATTTGCTAAGGCAAAGCGCGCCGGATCAAAAAAGACAAGTGCTGAGTGCAAGGTGAAGAGAAAGCTGACCGGAACAGATGCTCAAGCCTCAAGCTGGTACTTAAAAGAAGCAAGATCGTCGGACATAGTGACCGTAGCCAGAAGCTATTTCCGGGCTTTCTGTGCGTAAGAGATGAAGGGTCGATTACTAACATATTTCAATTTAGTGCGAAGGACGGAGAGATGACTGCGGTGCTGAGGTGCGGGTGGTACGAGAGAGCGCCGGCGAAGCTCGGAGGCCAAATAGGTAAGCTGGTACAAGCGAGCGAATAATAGCGAAAATAATAGTAAATCTGTATAGCACTTCAAAAACTTGATCTTTTTCTTGGAAAGAATTTCTCTGTTAGCCAGATTAAGGATTACGAAATCGTTCCGATGCTACCTAAGGAGCTAATGAAGGTCAGAAAGTAGTGGTGCACTGTGTCAGCCATGCTGCTGAATACTGACTGGACGAGCTGCTGTTGCTTCGAAACAGTTGCAGGCAATTTAGGACGCAGACGGTCAGTCCTGAACAAAAAAAATGGGGGGATGGCAATAATCTAGGGACGGATTAGCGAGCCGAGCATACCCCGGCCTCTCCTTCGAGCGACACGAAAGAGACGTGTCGAGTGGCTTTCTCTCGAAAGCCTTCCCTGAGCCGTGATGGCACACTAGGTAAGGTGGTTGCTTTCACGACCTCGGTCCCGAGGTCATGGGTTCGATTCCTGCTGTGGGCGATTCTTTATCGCCACTGCAAGCGGTGGTGATTGCCGCAAAGGCTCCTCTGTCGCTATACAAAAAGAGGCTGTTTAATCAGCTAGGATTTTATTTTTTATTTTTTTTTCACGGCCGGCTGCCATCCTAGAAGGTAAAGGTCTTTTTTCTTTTCTTTTTGTTTTTTAATGCTGGCTACGCCCATGGAAGCGGGTATCGATCGCTGTCGCTGTTCGTTTCGCACGTTGCAGGGCCAGCTCTGAGGATTTCTTTGACTCTGCCGAGTCCAGGAATACAGACAGCTATTACACTGTCGACGCTGCCGTTGCTGCCGCCGCTGACACCTCACTGCAACTGGATGCCATGCAAGAGGGCGTAAGAAAGCTTAACTCAGTGGTGCCAGTGGACGAGGCGTCCGCGGCGTCCGCTGTCGAAGTCAAAAGCGAAAAGAAGAGCAGCAAGACATCGGAGCGAAGGCGAAGCGGAAGTGGCTCGGATAAGGTGCCAGACAGTGGCGCCGACCGCAAGGGGCCGGAACGTGATAAGATCACGAACAATGAACCGAAAAGTGTCGATGGCAAAGACAAAGCTCCCGAGGAAGAGCCACTGTACACGCTGAACCCTCTCTATTATCCGGATGGAGTTGCAGGTTCGGGCCAAGCTTAGTGTAGTCTGAACGCGCGCGCCTCGCATTGAAAGGAATTGAGAGTAATTGAATTGAGCGGAAGAAAGCGAGGAGGAGAGGAAGGCAGAGAGGAAGAGACGCGGATTGCATGGAGTACGACGGAGCTTCACAGTGCTAAATTCTGGCCACGTGACCTCCGGGCCACCGGTAGCCCCGTCGTCTGGTGATAGCAGCAGTACAGACGGCGCGGGCAGCGGAGCAAGGCACATTTTCCTTACATCACATTTCTAAGAATCGCCCAATCGCAAAAAGTTTATCATGCTCGCTCTGCAGCTACCACTCCTCTGACCTGAGACGAGGCGTCGAGTCGCACGGCAGACCGTCTGAGCAGCAGCGGCAGCGGCGCAGCCACTTGCAGGCTCATCGGGACCCAACCAGGAGGGCGAAGCGGACGGCGAGAGCAGCGAGGCCTGCGGGCGACGTCGGCAGCAGGAGCAGCGCGGCTCTCTGGCCTACATCCGGAGGGGAAGCAAGGCAGTGGCCGAGGCAGGCAAAAACTTTACCCGTCGTCTATCGGCGTCCGTGCAGAGCGGTGTGGGTGCCGTCGGCAAGGGTCTGGGCGTCAGCGACGACGAGAAAGAGATCAGCCGCTGGAAGGAGGCGAAACGTGAGCGTGCCCGATCCATTTCCGGCGGCACGCTCGCCAAGGTGCGTGTCGCTTGCTCTGCCGTCGCGAGCTCGTCCTGTCGCACCCATTTGCCCCCTTTTCACCTCTTTACCACCCCCTCGGCGACACTCGGTCCCGGCAGAAGGCCGGCGGGCGGGTCGTTGAGCGGGCCAATGCCAGAACTCAAGACGGGTGCTTCGACGGCTGCGAATAGCCTGCTGCGAATAGCGGGTGCTTCGACGGCTGCGTTGCGGCCGACGGAAGTCGGCGGAGGCGGCGACGGCTCGCTCCCACACGCCAGGTCGACCGCGACGCCGACGCCATCCTGAGCGCACTAAAGGAAGCGGCCGACATTGGCGGCGACCTGCTGGAAGCGGACGAAGACGGAGAGCGGCTCGACGTGCGGCAGGTCAATCGAGACTTCCTGCGGGACCTGGCCGCGTTCGAGCCCGAGGCGCTCGTCGAGCTGAGCAAGGACGACAACGAAGACGAGGCTCGATTCGACATGCTCCAGGTATCGCGCTCCCCCCACGTCTCCGCTCGGCAGTGCTTGCGCCGGCAGCCCGTGCCACGTCGCCGGGGCGAGCCGCGATCAGGCAGAGCCGATCGATCGCCGTAGCCGCTACGATGTTCGATCAGGTCGAGCCTGTCCAGGTTCAAGCGTGCCCAGCGTGTCAAGCTTGTCAGTTTTTGCTCTGTCTGAGCCCTTCTGGATCGCCAGGCGAACGGAGTAGCGGTAGCGGCAGAAAAGGATTGCTCGGCGTAGCGCTTGGGCGCTTGCGCGAAGTGAATAGGACCGAGCCCCTCCCACGAAAGAGACACGACGACGCATTCCTCTCGCCAAGACGAGCGCCAGCGGCACGTGACTGCGGCTGCTCGGACTGGCTGCGTTCGCCTGTACGCAGCCGCTCGCTGGCGCTCGACGAGTCGGCAGAGAACGTAGAAGAGAAGCCGCAGAAGAAGAACGAGGGCGAGGGCGGCGACCACGGGGCAGAGAGCGAGCCATGAGCAGGGGGGGGGGAGGAGGGTCGCGAACACCCCCACTCCCACCCACCCTCCCCCACGCGCTGTCTATTTACCCGCCCGCACGGCGGCAAGCCAAAGGTGGCGGGGCAGGCCAACGAGTGTGACTCTGAAAATTCGACCGCGTCCAAGACGTGCCGCGCCGTCGTCGGTGACTCCGTGCCGAAACGGCCGCGTCGACGGATCGCGCGACCGTTTCTAGCACGCCTACCGGAAGTCGCTAGATCAGCCAGCGCTAGCTTCCTCCAGCCGGTCGTGGAGAACGGCGGAGGGTGGCGCCAGGGCCAACGGCTCGCCAGACCGCGAACTTTCGCTTTTCATCTCTCGCTACCGATCCTAATCGTCGGTCCTCCCGTCCTCTCTGTCTAGCGTCAGTCGGTCCTTTAACTACCGCTCGGAGACTGCGTCCGCGTCGACTTGCTTTTCGCACCGCCATTAAACGTTGAGCCCACACCCGGGTGTGCATAGCTCACGGGAGCGTTGGCGCGCGCTTCGAAAAAAAAGAAATGAAAGCACAACTTGAGCGCGGGCGCTCCAAATGAGAGAGAGAGAGAGAGAGAGCGAGGGAGAGAGAGCGAGGGAGAAAGAAAGACCAGCGCGACCGCTTTACCGCTCAGGAAGCGCGCAAGACGGCGGCCTCGGCGAACGCGGAGGACTTTGCCAGCGGCCGCGCCAAGGTGGCCGGCAGTGACGACGGTCCTACTGCTGCGGGCGTGTTCTGCGTCACGCCGACGCTCAGGTCGCAGGCCGGAAGCGCTCAGAGACTGAACGTTGAGCAGTTCGCCGCCAAGTTCTGCCAGAGCGCGGAGTGCACGCTTCCGCCGCCAGCCCCCGCCGCCGCCGCCGCCACGCCTTCGCCTGGCGACGAGGCGGCGGAAGTGGGTGCCGCGGACGAGGACGGTTGCAGCGTCTACGAGAACGAGTTCGACAAACCTCCAGCGGCAGTGTCGGCTGCTGGCTTGTCGACGAGTCGCTTTCTCTCCGACACCAAGGTGAGCTGCCACGCTGCGAGGTCAAGGTCAATGTCAAGGTCAATCTTCGCATATTCTAAACGGGCGCGGGTATAGCGAAAAGGCACTCTCCGAGCGCCGTTCCGAGCGCTGTTCGTCAATGCCCGCCTTCGAGCGTATGCCTGTCCTGCCAATCTCATCTTCTAATTCTTCGGCAAGTCCAAGAAGAATACTCTGGCCCTCCTGGGCCCCGTATCTAGCGCTGCCCTGACATCTTCGATGCAAATAGCTCGCACTTAGCTATGCTCAGCGGTTCGAGCGTTGCTGCTCTCTGTTTTTTTTGGCTTTCTCTTTTTCTCAGTGGAGTCGGCAAGTGGAGGCAGCGGAATCGTAATTGTCCGCGCTTCGCGAGTTCAATCAGTACCGCGAGGCGCTCGCGTCTCATCCAGCGTTGCAGTCGCCAGCGGAGTTCCACAGTTGTCTGCTCTGGGTCCTTAGCTGTTCTCCATTTACTCCAACCCTCTTCAAAAAGTGGTTTAGGCCCACGGGCTACGTTGCTGTCACCTCTATGTTGATAAAACCCTGCTGTATTTGTCATCTGGACCATCGGAATCCCACTGCTGCTACTTATAAACCTAACGCTTGCCTTGCAGACATTTGGTCCTTGATGTCGGCCAATGTCCTCAAGCTAAATTATGCTAAAGCCTAAATCCTTCTCATAATACACCTCAGGGGTGCTCGGCTGGGGACTATAATAGCAATAATGATTATAATTAATAATTAATAAGAATAATAATACTTGGTAAAGCGCGCTCAGAGAACTCAATCACTTTCTAGGTGCTTTAAATTTTCTGTAAAGGAAGCACGACTAGATTAATTTGCTCTTCTAATTGGTCACGCTGCAGTGCGACCATAAGTATGTGCTTTAAATTTAGGTGTCCTCTTGGATAACTGCATAGAAGTTTGGAAGCTTCATTAAGAGGGCTGCTTCCACAGCTAGCCATCGCATTCAACCCCTACGCCTACGATTGGGGACTGTCAACCACGCTGGCTTGCTAACGACGTAACTAGCTCCCTGGCTCTGTCTAGGCTGGTCTACCGACACTTCATTCCGGCTGAGCTACCGAAAAGCCATTAAGCTTCTGCGGCTGGTGATGGATGTGGCTGCTGAAAGGCTGGTCGAAAATTCCCAGAGGCTCAGAGTCAAGCGTCTCTTTTGCTGAACGATCTGCGTCGGCTCCCGGTCGATCGACGGATCGACCGGGTGAACTTCATAATCTCATCGACAAGGCCCGCCTTGACATGGCTCCTTCCTATTTAGCTGAAGCGCTGCACCAGTTTCAGCTTTTTCGTACCCTCAGGTTCTCAGATGTGGACAATAGTTAGGCGACAGAAGCTTTTGGCTCTCCGGGTCCTAGACTGATGAGCTCCACTTCCACAATTCCACAGATATAACTAATTAATAATAATACAAATATAATACAAATAATATATAATAATACAAACTGATGTGATGAGCTCCACTTCCACAATTCTACTCAGCGACAACAATTCTAAGGCTGCCGACTGCGGCATATCGTATCCGGCCGTCCTGAGCTGCTACTTCCATGCTAATCACTACCTCAACTGCTCTCCCGACTCCACTTTGCTTCTCACTTTCTCTTTTTTTGCGTGAGACGGCGTCTTTTGGCTGCTGCCGTATGCTCGCCGAAAGCCGCTTAGGCTTTGAGTTTTTGCCATGGAAAACTCTCCTTGTGGCTTATTGGAGTTACAGACTAAGATGATGCATCGCACCACCATCCCGCGTACAGTACATTTCGCGTGCACATTTTGCAAGCATCCTCGGATATTGTAGCGGGCCTACAAACCGCCGAGTTAGAGTAATTCGCAGCGATGCTTGAGCGAGAGAGTGCTGAGCGGCTTGAAGCCATGCAAAACGATCTTGAGATGTCTCCCTTCCCTCCTCTTTTATTTCGCCTGGATTTCCTGCAGGAAATACTCGATTCATGAGCCCTGACAGAGGCAGTTGCATCCAGGTAGTTGCATCCAGGCTCTTGGAACGGAAAGGAGCCAAAAGGTCAGCCGCAGGACAAGACAGTACGGAAGACCGCGGCTACTAAGGTTGCCTGCGAAACTGTAATGGCGTATGACTCCCGCTCGCGAGCATGTGCAAAAGGGACGGTGGGCCCGTCAGCATACGCCAAGAGTATGGCGGGCACGTGCAGTACGCATTTATTACCCTTCAACAGAATCAAACTTCTTACTTGCTTACAGCAAAAGTAAATAAGCTGTAAGCAGGTAGCACAAATAGAAAAGCCCGAAAAAACGACCCGTTCCACACCGCCTTTGCTCCGTCTGCCTGAGATTTAGTTCTCCTAGAGTGCTATGCAAAAACAATTGTATCGCTAATTTGTATCCCTGTTGATTATTATTTCTGATGGGTTGCGTCAGAAGGGGCTGGCTCTGCTGAGTAATGCGCGCAGCGAGCCATAGTTTTTCTCCATCCGCTTCCAGCTGAACGGCCATCAGAAGAGGCATCCGGCCGGCAAGGTGCCGCCCAGCGAGCTATGGGACAACGAAGTGATTGTAGCGGACAAGATACAACGACGACAGCTGCTCAAGGACATCAAGGCCGCCTCCGGCCGCCTGCTCGACCACTCGGACGCCGAGGCGACGCCAAAATTCGGCGAAATCCTATGCAACCGCGGCTACAATCTACCTCCCGGATGGGACGGTGAGTGGCCGGCGCCCTGCAGTACCTTTGATCTGGGGCGGCGGCAAGGTTTGCCATCTTGGCGGCGTGGCCTCCGTGGCGCCAGCGTTTCATCTCCTACTCGATCGTGTCCGCGTGCTCTCTCGACTTTGAGTTTGAGCCGATTGGACAGCCTCGCTTATATAGCAGCCGGAGAGTCTCGGCAGTAATCGTCAGCTTGCGGCGGCTGCGGCGGGCAATACAGGATCGCCCAGCGACGAAGAGCTCAAGCCCACGATTCGGACGATCGTGAATTGGACAGAATATATTAGTCGGTCGGTCAGCCGTCAGGAGTGCGCATAGCTAATTTTGCGCCTGCGCCGTGTTAGTAGTAGTTTACGCAAGTAGCGTACGAGGAGGAAATCGACTGCTGATGATCGCCGCCTGTCGGCGTTCGGTGGGGAAGCGAAAGCGGAAGCCCCCTAGCGGAAGCCCCCTAGCGGAAGCCCCCTAGCGGAAGCCCCCTCACTCTTCGCCGGCCGTCTCATTCGACACACACAGAGCACCGTCCGATGCGTCCAGCGTTGCTCGACATTCTGTCCCGGCCTTGACATCGGTGGCTGCGACGACGTCGCTGCGTTAGTTCAAAGGGTGCGATCGAAATCAAAGTAAAAAGGGGAGTCGGAGGGAGCTTGCTACTCATCGTCGCAGCGGACTGACTACGCACACGTTGCACCGGCTGCTCCCTGGTGGTGGCTCTCCGAGCGAGGCGAATGTAGCTCGGCATTTGCTGGGCTTCCAAGGTAGCTGCCTCGCGTCCGGTCGTTGCCAGGAAAGTTAGTTGCGTGCCCTCTTTGCCGAAGCAGCTTCGTTAGCCCCAAACGATCGTCGGACGGAGACACGCCCCAGTCTAACGTTGACCCTCGAGCCGCCCGGCGTCGCGTTCACTATGTTGCCGCCGCCGCAGAGCGCGGCGGTTGACGGAATGGCGGTTGCTGGAATGGCGCGCGCGCGCGTCCTTCGCTCAGCCGCCGCCGAAGACGACCGGCTGTCGCCGACGTTTCCCGACGACGGCGACGACGGCGGGCCTCCTCGGAGGCCTCTGCCCGACGGCGCCGACCCGGCCGACTACCTGTACGGCAAGGAGGCGTTCGAGCACTACCTGCGCTATCGCAAGCTCGAAGGCGAGGTCCTGGACGAGAAGCTGGCCATGGAGAGGCTGGCCGTCAAGGCGCAGCTGCTCGAGAAGAAGCGGCGAATCGAGGAGGCGCTCCAGCTCGCCAAGGGTGACTACTCCCGCCGCCGCCGCCGCCGCCGCCGCCGCCGCCGCCGCCGCCGCCGCCGCCGCCGCCGCCGCCGCCGCCGCCGCCGCCGCCGCCGCCGCCGCCGCCGCCGCCGCCGCCGCCGCCGCCGCCGCCGCCGCCGGGGTGCTCACGCGAAGCGCCAGCGTCCGGCTGGTTTGGCCCAGCGGTCAATGCGCTCGCCGCGAGCCGAGGTCAAGGTAACACACCTATTTAGGACAGCATTTAGTGGGTCCCTGTGATTCGTCCTTGATGTGCTTATGCGTGCTGACACTGTGCATGCTGCCACTAACCACATTTGCATGCTGACCCTGTGCATGTCACCCCTAACCATATTATTCATTTCGTTTGTTTTTCAAGCATGATTTTACTTACCATTCCATTGCATTTCACTTTACAGCAAATGTAAAGCGCCTAGAGAGAGATTAAGTTCTCTGAGGGCGCTTTATAAAGTGAACTATTATTATTATTATTATTAAGGTGATTGTACCCGTATCCGATGACCTAGGCCGTGGGCTATAGAGCCCTGTGGCGCTCGCGTGAACCGCTTGAATAGGTATCAGGCTCTCTTAGGACGCCGTACAAATTAATTATATCATTATACTTATTTTATACGAGCAGCTCACTGCCTATGGACTCGCTTCGCTGAGTCATAGTAGTTCCGTCTCGGAAGACAGCGCTGCTGCGCTATCTGGCCGCTTGACGGAAATGCACCGTCTTGCCACGTGACGCGAGTGCGCCCGTCTTGCGGAGTGACGGACTCGCTTGATATAATTAGTACAGATCGCGCCAGAGCCGCCGGCGGCGTGGCGGCTCTGGCGCCACTCCCTTTTACGGCTTCCGACGCGGCTGCGTCGGCGGCGGCTCGGCGATAGGCTCTCTTGGAGGTCGAGCTCGGGCACGCTCGTCCGCGCTCTTGAGCTTCCGTCCGTTAGTTGCGTGCAGTGTTGGCCCTGGTCTCCTTTGGATTGAGCCGAACGGGTGCGGCGGACAAACGTGCTACCCGACATGCACACTTCAGCCTTCCCGGCGTCTGGCTAACTCTTACAAGGTCAGGGTATTTCCCCATAGGCGGATAAAATGCAACGAATTTCTAAGTTAGCTTTTTTCTGGTTAGAGACGATTGCATTTTCCAACTGCTTATGCTTTAAAAGTACATACGATAGTTAATGTTCGCTGCAAACTGTGCTTCCGTGTGCAGGACGGTGAAACGTTTGAAATGTACTTATTCTCCGGAACATTGCAGACATACTTATCGCCAAAATTCTAGTCTTAATCTTAAAAAATTGACATTTGTTGCATAAAATAGATTTTTTATACTTACAGGAATAAATCATAAAGTGATCAAACTGGCTCGAGCTGTCCTAAAAAGTAAACCGGTTCAGTACTTTAGGCGGCTTCCCTTAGTGTTGACCACTTGACGAACTCGTTAAGGAATGCTTTTGATCAGCTTTTCTAAACCCTAATACAACGCTAGTTATTAGTGTCTTTCTTATTTATACTATTCATGAACATAAATAACAGTATAAAATTGCGAGGATTACGCACAACACCTCAGTCTAGAATAAGCTAACTTACAAAACACATATCTGCATTTTCTGAGATGGAATCGATAATGTATCTCCGTCAGTAACTCCACAAAGCCGTAAAGACCATGTGGGTGTTACACAGGAGAGTTTTGCATAGCGCGCACTCGCGGCCTAAGCGGCTTTCGGTACGCATTCGGTAGCCGACAGACTTCGTCTCACGCAACAAAGAGAAAGTGGGAAGCATAGCAGAGTCAGGAGAGCAACGGAGGTAGTGAGTAGCGTAGAAGTAGCAGCTCAGGACCGCTGAAAAATGATGTGCCACAGTCAGTCGGCAGTAGGAGAGTAGTTGTCGTTGCAGCGGCAAGCATCCTGAAGACGCATTGTGCTACGTCTGCGGCAGCCAATCTATCAGGATAGGAGCAAAAAGTGTACTGGCAACAACTAAAAGACGCACGAGGCGCAAGATTGCTGTGTATTGACACGGGCCTTTGCCGTTAATTGCGATACAGTGACCGAGGGAAAATACGGAAATCTACATCGGTTCAGTAAAAATGGATTGGACGCTGCCGGGTGACGCTCCCATTTAGATTTCTCGCTCGTAGGTACTCTACTTTTTGTGTTTCCTTGGGAAATCTCACAGATAATGCCAGCTCTCGGTCGCTGTATTACAATTAACGGCAAAGGCCCGTGTCAATACAGTAATCTTCCGTATTTTCCCAGGCCGTTGCCGTCGATTGCCGCACATTGCCCTCGCATGTACATTAAAGATTGGTTGATAGGATGCTGTTGCACTTTAAATACAGCACACTGTTACGCAAGAAAATGTGATCTCCCACCTGCTTTGTTTGTAATTGTAACAGAAAATCATAGATGGCTGTATTGTCTTTGGAAATTGCCGTCGATTGACATGGGTTGCCCAAGGTTGAACGCGTGCCCAAAGTTGAACTGTCAACTTGCCATGGATTGTAGTGGATTGCTGCTTCGAGCCGAGCAATTGCCGTAGATTGCCATGTATTGCCCGAGATTGTACAAGTGCAATTGCTTAAAATGATGTGGTTGACTTTAACCAGTGTGCTTTGTAACATGCATTAAAAATTGAAGCATTGCGAAACCGATTTCAGGGCATTTTGCATCATACTGCTGTAAATTGAGGTATTGGCCTGGGCCATTGCAGTCAATTGCTGTGCATTGCTGCCGAATGAAAAGGGCGATTGTAGTGAAATTGTGGGATCACACAATAACCAAAAATTAGAGCAACGTGCAATCACTATTAGAGCTTAAAGTGTACATATTCTGGTCGTTTTTTGGGGGGTTGCGGTACATTGACGTACTGGCCCGGCAGTTGCAGTCGATTGCAGTGCATTGCTGCAGAATGGCCGAGGCAACTAAAATGAAGTTATGCAAGTACACAATAACCGAAGAACAGAGCAGCATGCAATCTAATTAGAGCTTCTAGTTTACGTGTTCTGGTCGCTGTGTAGCAGATTGCAGCGGATTTCGGTGGATTGAGGTGGATTGCGGTATGGGACCGCATTGTTGCAGTCGATTGCAATTCATTGCATGAGAACGCGTGTGCACAATGGAGCGAAATTCTGTGGATGCACTTTGAACTGAGTCTAGTCCTATATGCAATGTCAATTAGAGCTTTTCGATGGCAGTTTGAGGATGATTAGTAGTGGAATAGAGTGGATTGCGGTAGTTTTACAGATCATATCAGGCGATTGCCGCCCATTGCCGCAGTGCGAGGTTGCACAATCAATTTTATTTTATTTTATGTGTTTGTGCACACAGCATGGTGCACTTTAATATGCAATCAAAACTGGAGCTCGGCGCAATGTATTTCGATTTTTTTATGTGGTGGATTCTGTGGATTGAAGTGGATTGCGGTTTTGGCCAGGGCTACAGATATCGATTGCAGCGAATTGCACGAGAACGGCCGTGCCAATGCAAGTGAAATTTTTCTAATGCAATTTTCGCAGAGTGTACTGTCACATGCAATACCAAAAGGAGCTTTTCGATCAGAATTTCTTTCGTTGCATGGTGTAATGCAGTGGATTTTGGTAGATTTTGGTATTGGCCTGGGCCACTGCAATCTTATTTCAGTGGACATCGTGAAACGCGTGAGCGGAATCGCGCAAAATTTTCTGGGTACATTGTGCGTGTAGCGTAGTTTGATATTCCAGACTTTTTGGAGCTATTTGCAGCAGATTTGGGTGGATTTGACGAGAACTATAATGGATTGCAGTGGATTGCCATACAGGCGTCCAGCGTCAAAGCTCATTTGCATAAGTGCGTGTGCGCCCGCACCGACGTAGAATTTTGTGGACAGATAAATTCGAACGTGTACTACAATATCAGAGAAAAATCGGCAAAGCTTACGTCTGGTCGTTGCTACCCTAATGAGAGTGGATTGCGGCGGATTGAGGTAATTCGTCGAACCCTTAACTGACTCGAGGGAACACTTATTTTTGAGCGCACATTGGGTAAGGATTGGGGTGGCAGGATTGTATTCTCTCTCTCTCTCTCTCTCTCTCTCTCTCTCTCTCTCTCTCTCTCTCTCTCTCTCTCTCTCTCTCTCTCTCTCTCTCTCGCTCTCTCTCTCTTTCTCTCTCTCTCGCTCTCGCTCTCTCTCTTGCTCTCTCTCTCTCTCTCTCTCTCTCTCTCTCTCTCTCTCTCTCTCTCTCTCTCTCTCTCTCTCTCTCTCTCTCTAGCTATAGGCTGTAAGCATGACAATCGAGAGACTTGGCCATTACTGATTACGGCTATCTGAATCCGCAAGGACACTACATAGGTGGCACTTTTTCGCCAGATATCGATCGAACGAGTTTGTCACTTAAGAAGACTAACCTTCCCTACAAGGAGCCAATTAGCGACGTCCGCTGTTCGTTAAAGCGGCTCAAAATGACTACGCGTGGGTATACTACTTGAACGCGAAGTTGCAGTCAGCTCTGCCGAGGCGAAGCTATTTGCTCACTTCAGCCACCTGGAGGCTTGGAACGGAGTGTCCAATCTATTCTTCTCCTTATCTTCTAGTCAGCCAGAACTCTGTGGCTACCCCAGCGGTGCTCCAAAGCTTCCCGGGACTTTCAGCGTCAGCCGCGGTTTCTTGCTCAAGGGCTCGCTCAGCAGACCACCTCCGCCGCCGCCGGATATACTAATCGCAGGCAGTGGGAAGTGCCTCTCGCCATAACATTGCGATCAAACGACTCTATTTCTCAGAGCACTACTGCGCGCCTTATGGCGGCCGGCGTCAGAGCGTAAAGGAGAAGCTCATGAAGCTAAGAAGCAAGGTGGATCTGACGTCGTCCAAACCTCTGCCTGCAGACGTCAACGAGGCTCACGTGCGAATGCAGCTGGAGGGCTTGCAGACGTTCACGCCCTGGTTCATATACGCCATCACGGTCCTTCAGGTAGTCGCCATAGCCGTCTACTGCTCAATAGGTGGTATCGCCACGATCGGTCTCGTGCCGAAGATCAAGAGGCAAGGTCAGCTCCTGTCCGCGCCGCCGCCTGCGAGCGAACGCCCGGCACCGCTAGAACGCTGCTCGAGCTAGAACGCCGCTCGAGCGAGCCAGGAGCTCTCGCTAAACCTTGACCTTGAGAGGCTCGACAGCGTCAAACGTACGTCAACCGGTCGCCTCTGTCGACACGCTATAAAGAACCTTGTGCCGCCATTTTGAGAGCCGGAAGCCGCGCTTAGCCCGTTTACTGCTGTTTGCGTCCTCACGTCTAGAAAGAACAAAAGGTCGGACCGAAAATTGCCGAACCTGCAGCTTCGAAGACACTCCGTGGGCACGTCCGTCCGTCCGCCTGCCATACCTGGCTTAGGAAACAAGAGAATCTTTAGCACCTCTCTAAGAATGTGGCCGCCTCCTTAAAAACGAAATTCGTTCGCTCCTCTGGAAAAAATCGATCGCCAGGTTGCGAGCCCGAAATCAGCGGCGGCGGTCTCGCAGCCAATTCGGTTGGCTCTGACTAAATAACTGGCTCACCGAATCTGGGCGGAGATCGCTCCACCCTATGAACCCTTATCGCTTTCTAAGCATGACAGCGATTCCCCCCTCCTCGCCGTCCCGCCCCCTCCCGAGCGAAGGTAAGCTAGACGTGCTTCCAGGCCGAACAGGGAAGAGAAGCGCTCTTGGTGAAAGGGGGCGTGAATGGCTGCAGCCGCCCAGCTGACGTGCCTCCAGGCCGACCCTTAATGGTGGGCCCGAGGGCTCTATCCCCTCTCTTCCTTTTCTACGACCTCAGTCGACAAGCTTTCCTGACGACGAAATGCTGGCCGGCAGCTTTCACTAATCAATCGCAACGTTTTATCCGTATACTTACAACGACGTACACCGGGCATCAGTAAAGTGGAAACGAGGGCCGAGCGGTGCTGGTGCTCAAAACCTTGATCCCGGGTTCGGAGTCTGCCTGCCTGCCTCCGGCTGGCGACCTCAGCCCCTTCTGAAGAAAGCAGTTTTGATTCCGTTTCAAAAGTGGCCTCGCTGTAAAGCTATCGATTTATGCCATCAGGCTGGCTCATGGTGTTAGCCGAAATTCGCGACCTGCACTGGGCGGCAAAATCAGCGGAGACTGTGCCTCGAGGAAGAGACAAGCTGTCGCCAGGGATAGATCGTCACTGCGGTTTTCGAAACCCTTTAGTTCTTTGAAGCTCTGCGAAATGTGGCGAGGTTTGACACACCCGCTGAGCGAGCCACCTGAGTGGTAGCGAATCAAGCAGGCTGCTCATACAGGCTGTGCAGCAGGCTCGGCGCTCGTTTGCTCAACAGCTTCTCGAATGTACGAGCGAATGAACGCTGCGGACAAGCAAGTCGGTAGCGTCGTGCTGGGCGGGACGTGGGTGAGCCGTGATAGCACATTAGGTAAGGCGGTTGCTTTTCACAACCTCGGGACCGAGGACGTGGGTTTGAATTCTGCGGTGGGCGATCGCTTATCGCCGCTGCAAGTGGCTGTACTAAAGAGGCTGTTAAATCAGTCAGCTATTTTATTCTATTTTGTCATTGGATGTGGCACTGGGTGACGCCACCATGCGTGTCCTAGCTAAGCGGAACTCAGTTTAAAAAAGCTCTTATTGAAAACGTGTACAACTTCTCGATGCTATATGCCATGCTCAAGACTACTGGAATGCAACTAACCCCGGAGGGAGAAGTCTGTCATCCCGAATATCTGAATAGGAGAATTAAAATGCGTATGATAAAAAGAGATTCGAAGAGGGCGCCGCCGAACGCTACGCCGTCGCGAAAGCCAGTGGTCCAACGAGGTTCCTTTGCAGCAAACATATAACTCGTATCTACGTCTGTAACTCAACAAAGCCGTACAGACTAAGTGGGTGCTACGCAGGGTAGTTTTGTATAGCGTACTCACAGTCTAAGCGGCTTTCGGTACGCATTCAATAGCCAACAGACTTCATATGGTGCCTGGAGGAAGAGAGAGAGAGAGAGAGAGAGAGAGAGAGAGAGAGAAAGAGAGAGAGAGAGAGAGAGAGAGAGAGAGAGAGAGAGAGAGAGAGAGAGAGAGAGAGAGAAAGAGAAAGAGAGAGAGGGAGAGTAAAATTTAGTTCCGTCTTAGGGCGCTTAGAAATGCATTATTAGAGCCTAGCCTAGCCTCGCACTGAGGTACATCCTACCGAGTCTCCACCCTGGAGAGTCCATTACCTACCCGGCCGTCGTCGGGAGACGCAGGCGCGGTCTACAGCTGGCGCTCCCCGCCGTTCGACTGCTGCCGCCGGCCGCCCAGCCGGGACGCTTCGTCAGGCCGAGACAAGGCCCAAAGGAGCTCACGGTCAAGGTCAAGGTCCAGCGGAGCTCACGGCCGCGCGCGCCCTCCTGCGGCTGCCTATGCCATTCGACCGCCGGAAGCTCGAGGAGAGCAAAGTAGTTTTTTGCTTTTGCTATCCCCCCCAAAACGGAACGCGTCAACCGAAATTGGTCACGACGATCAAAAGACTCTTAGATATTACAGGATTTTGGCGAATCGGTCGCGAAAAGCTTAAGCGCGATATTGTGGCATTTGTGCGTGCTGCTAAGCAAAAGCGATTTAAAATAAAGTAAGCAATAGGAAAATTACAGTCGACTCCGCTTATAATAATACGCTTGGGCCGGCGAATGGCCATTCCTATAGGCGGAGTATTATCATATGCGGAGTGAGACTATAGCTGAGTCAATATATATATATATATATATATATATATATATATATATATATATTCCCCCCCCGATACCCTTCAACGCCAGGCGGCCGCTCGACCACTCTTTGCGTGTATTTTCTCTCATTCTGACTGACATATTGGTAAATACAAGTGTAATGGTGACTATTATGGTGTTATTTCATATCCAGAGGGCTCAAATAGTGCTAAAACTATATTTAGAGGGTCGTGAATATCAATGCTCCAAACATGAAAATATTCAATTTGTAAATAGAATCCTACTTCGCCGAAATTCGCTTATCGTGGTAGAGTCTGGAACGCATTAACGGCGATAAACGAGGGTCGACTGTATTCTTATAAGCGGAGGATTTCTAATATCCGCTATTCTTATACGCTGAGTCAACTGATCTGGGCAAAGTACGTTACTAAGCAACAGTACTTACGCGGACGCTGCTCGGCGAGCAAGCGCCTGGTCGCAAGGTCGCCCGTCGTAAGGTCGGTCGCCAACTGCTCCGCGGCGGCGGCGGCGCTTTGCAGAGAGCGTGATGACGTGGCGGGGAACCGTCGAGGTCGTGCACTACGACATGCCCAACATATGGATCGGGCCGCCCGCGAAGAAGGCAAACAACATGGGCGCAATGTTCGCGCCGTGCGTGCGCGAGGATAAGCTCGTCACGCTGGTCAATGTCAAGTACTCGGCCGTCCTCAGCGACGACCTGGGCTGCTGTGAAGTGGTCGGCCGAGGAGCAGGTAACGAACGGGAACGAGGCTCGGCGGCAGCAGCGGCGAGCTCTACGGGCGAGCCGCCCGGCCATTGTCGAGAGGTCGCTAAGAGGCGGACGCTTTGGCACTCGTGCTTCTCGCGGTGCTTGCCGCTCGCGCCGCTGCGGCCGCCCTCGCCTCCAGCTTCGCTCGCAGCAGCAGCAGCTGCTGCTGCTGCTGCTAGGAGCGTCGGCCCCCCCCCACCGGCGGCGGCTTCGCGCGGAAAAAGTAGCCGAATAGCATACCCCGAGTGGTGAGGCGTAAAATTGCAAGCACCGTCGCAAATTAAATGGGGGCGATCTATCCGTGAGCGCGAGCGTCAGCTCGGCGGTGAGGTGTTAGTGCTCTGCCGTCCGTCCGCGGCGTGCGTCGTCGAGTCCTACGGCGGCGGCGGCCTGCAGGCCACTCCAGCGATGCGGCTCGTTCGCTCGGACTCACCCTCGCAGCCGGACTAACCCATGCTACTAACTAGCCCAGCGTAACTTTATCGATTGAGTGCACTTTCGGCTATGAGCACAGTGCCCATCCATAGCAGCTAATTCGGTGCCGTTACATCGCTTGGCGAAGAGCCAGCTCACTTCCCTCTCGTCACGTGCTATTTACACGTTTATTCACAGCGCCAGCGCACTTTTGGCACTACGCACATTGCCAAAAGTGCGCTGGCGCTGTGAATAAACGACGACGTATCAGCTACGTAGCCTCGTCGGCCATCTCGAAGCGCCCGTTCGACTGGCTGGCGGGCAGGTCAGAAAACTCAGAAGCCGCCGTGGCGGCGGCGGTGAAACGGCGCCGACGCCGAAGCGACGCCGGGCGAGTGTACTCGGTGGCTTTGCCATCGATCTCGCTCGATCGGGCGATTCCCGACGCGGCTGCCGCCGCCGCCGCAGCACCCGCAATCGAGCACGCCGAGACGGCAGCGCCTTGCTTTCCTAGTCGGCTCTCGGCGTTCGTTTCCGCTTCCGCTTTCGCTCGTCGTCCAGGCACGACAACGAGGAGCGAGTGCGAGAGCCTGCTCGGCAATGTGACGGTGCACTACGAGTGGCGCAACATCAGCTGCGCCAGCCGTAGCGCGGCCAACGTGCCCGGCGGGCGCTTCGTCGAGCACAACTTCAAGCCGTGCTGCTATGGCTACAAGGGGCAGTGCGCTCTGCTGACCAACGAGCACTGCACGTTCATCGATGGCAGCTACTACGTGTCGACACTCGAGCACTGCAGCCAGACGCACTGCGACAACAACATGTGCACCGCGTTCGACTCGCAGGCACTCAGCACGCTGCCCGACCAGGTGCGCTGCAGCCCGACCAACCGGCGTCCGGGCGGCGACTGCCGCTCAAAGAGCTGAGCCGATCTCGCCCTCGCCCCCGAACGCGCGACCGCGATGGTGGACGAACAAACGGCGACAAGTTAGCCTATTTCAGAGTCTCGCTAAGCCGATTTGACGGCCTCATTTTTATGCAACGGCAGAGGTTCCCTGACAGCCTGTTGCCACACCGCTGCTCACCGTGGGCAATCGAGGATCGCCCGCTGCACAGCTCGAACTCGTGCGACCCGGGTGGTAAAGAGCGAGCACCTTAAGCCCCCGGGCTACGAAGTGAAGCTGTAGAAGGCCGGCCCTCGACTCCTTCCGCCCACGTTAGGCCGCTGGATTGTTACCACGCTTTGATCTCGGCGGAATCGCCGCTCGCCGATTTGCATGCATGCGCCACTCGCGCTGGCTGCTCTCACGCTTCGACCGTTCACGTCTCGCTTGGCGTAAACGGGGTCAACGTTATCGAGCGCCAGCTGCGCTGCTGCTCAGCCAGCGCTCAGCGGAAGAGCGAAACAGATTGGGCAGACGGCGCGATTTTCTGGCAGGTGATCTCAGGACAACGCCCCGATATCAGTCGATAGCCGCCAAGAGCTGCAACTCGTGCCTCCGCTAATCAGCTACTGTCTTGCCAAGCACGAGAGTTTTGATTGGCGGTTTCCAAATGACGATTAGGAACTTGAGTAGTATATTTCATAACCCGGGACTGAGGTTATTATTTACTTTGAGCACTGCTGATAGGCTGGTTGGTCCGTTTTTCTCCCGAGCATCCGTCCTGGCCCTCGTGATTCGGACTGTGTCGAACGTTGTTATCAAACTTTCTCAAGTTGGATGACTATGAAACCAGCTTACTTGTCATGGGCAAACCAAGTGTGACTCAGAAATCGGAAAGCTTATTGCTCGATATCGGCTCTGCCAGTATTGCTCTTGTTGCATCTGCGAAATCTAGGTGCAATGTGCCATAGTAACCTTTTACTACATGACTGCATCAGGTAAATAGTCAAGGCTTTCTACTTTCAGCTACACAACGTTGTATAAATTTGGGCGTTTTTTAGACAGGGTACTACATTTAAATTGGTCCATACATTTGCGACATCCAGTGTAAACTTCTGTAACTCACTGCTTGCTGGTCTACCGGCCTGTGCAATCAGGCGCTTACAGCTGGTGCAAAACTCTGCAGCTAGGCTTGTCTGCCATGAGCCTTGAAGTTGCCACATCTCAGTACTTCTCGCTGACCTGTACTGGCTCCCAGTCAAGTAACGCATCGATTTCACTTTTTGGTCCATTCGGCTTCAGCCGGCCGACCAGGACTAATCCCTCGCCAGTCAAGGCTCCGTACCACCAGCTTTTCATACTCAAATCTTGTAGGTATACCTCATAAGAATTTTAAATCTTTTCTACACCGTACCTTTGGTTAATTTGCTTCCAAAACCCGGAACTTACTCCGGAATGACATCACGACTACCCCTGACTTGACAACATGCAAAAAGAAGCAGAAAACGCATCCGTGTATGGCAAAATTTAGCCGGCTCTCGTGATTTGTCCTTTGTGAGCTAATGCATGCTGACACTGTGCATGCTGCTAATAACCACATTTTACATGTTGATACTGTACATGTCACATCTAACCATTTTAGGATTGTTGACATTGTGTGTGTTACCGCTAACCATTCAATCTTGCTTCATTTATAGCATATGTAAAGAGCTATACCCTGGTCATAATTCTGCTCTCTCTTAGCGGCTTCCAATTAGCGAGCGAGAAAATAGCGCAGCAACAGGGAGACGTAATTTTTTGCTGACAGCATCTCTTGATTCATTCATTCTTGATCGTAACAAGAATCCCGCACGAGCGGCGATCTGAACTGAATGCTGGCGCCCGTGTGCGTTGAAGGACCTCAAGCCGCACAGCCACAATCAGTTTTGGCGCCTGCCGCTGTCGCTACTCTATCATCACGGCATCATACACGCCGTGCTCATCTGCACGGTGCAGGTGTTCATCGGCGCCGATATAGAGCGCCTGGCCGGCTGGCTTCGCGTCGGCCTGATATACGTCATTTCCGGTCTCGGAGGTCTGCTCATCGGTTCGACGTTGCGCCCGTACGAGCCGAACGTAGGAGCCGGAGGAGCCGCGTTCGGCCTGGTCGGCGTCACTCTGGTCGAACTGCTGCAGTCATGGAAGCTGATCAACAAGCCCGCGTGGCCATTCGTCAAGGTCATCAGCCTCATCGGCCTGTTTCTGTTTTCCGGCTTCCTGCCGCAGGTCAACCAGTTCACGCAGTTCGGCGGCTTCGTCTTCGGGCTGATCTCGGCCGCCATATTCCTGCCGTATGTGTCGTTCGAGCTGTGGCAGGCGAGAACCCGGATGGCCGTGCTGGTCGGCTGCTCTCTCGTGCTGCTCGTGCTCACCGTCGCGGCATTCTTCACGTTCTACAAGACGCAGCCGATAAGCATAGGCCCGCTCGCGTACTTCAACTGCATGTCCTTCATACCCATGTCGTGCGACGCGGGCCTGCCGTGAGGCGACGCCGGCCCGAAGCCCGAAACCGAGGGCCGAGATAAAAGTTTGATGAGCCTTGCGTTTGCTTGCATCGCCGCCAAAGGCGAAGTGAGACCGGTCAGCACCCGAGGACAAAGCTGCAAACGGCGCCTTTCCCTTTGTCAAAAATAGCTGCAAAATAGCTCCACAATAGACGAAATTCAAAGCACAAAGAAGGCCAGGAGGCGCATCGAGTCGAAAAAGTTGTATTAATTGTAGTACAGGTAGCTATCATGGCTTTAACTTGGGTGAATTGTTCTGGCCTTGAACGTGGCAAACTGGTCTACTACAGTTTGAAGGTCAATATTTTCTTGAGTTACTTTCCCTATGCTTTTACAAGGCCAAATCGGAAAGCCAATCTTGCACCATTGATGCTTTTAGATAAGACGTGACTCTCTTTAGCTTTTTTATTAAGGAATATTCACAACTGGCTACTGATACAGCTGCGGTGAGAAGAGCTTGCAAGGCAACTCTCAAATTAAGAGAGATGTCTCCTCCAAAACTTACAATGAAAGATGTGAGTTCCATGGGGTCTTCGGTACCGAGTCGTGACGTGTGACAAGGAGCATTTTACAGTCACATATTTTTTTGGAAATGCTCTATTCCATCAACTTCTGAACAATAGAATGATCCAAGATCTAGACATTGCTTTCGGAGTTTGGTCTGGTCAAGTGTCTTCAAAAGCTGCTCAACTTCAAACAAGAAACCAAATTTGCCATCAAGATCTGTGAGCCGGTTAAACCTAATTGTAATTCTTGTCGGAGATTGTCTATGCTGTCCTGAAGTATTCTTGATATCTCCTCTTCTGCTGAGAGACCGACATCTTGAGCGAGTTCTCCAGGCATCTCAGTCCTTGTGATTCTTTTTTCAAACGTAACTCCCCACAATTCACATCTCCTGTTGGCATCTAGGAATTATTCTCGATGCAGGTCTTCTCGAGGTCTTGACAACTCAATCTCAAGAGAGTAGAGGTCACAAGAGGCGTCTTTGTAATAATTATCAAGCGCCCTCAGAGAACTCAATCTCTTTCTAGGCGCTTTACAATTACTGCGAAGGAAGTACGATCGAAGTGGTAGCAAGCTCAATAAACAGCAATAATAACATGGCTAGGGGTGACGTGCACAGGGGGTTAGCATGCGAGTGTGCTTAGTGGCAGCATGCAACAGTATCAGCTGGCATAAGCACATAAAAGGATGAATCACAGGGACCCACTAAATTCTGTCATAAATAGATGCGTTTTTAGTTTCTTTTTAAATATGGACAGTACAGCAGATGTCGTGACGCAGGTCGGGAGTGAGTTCCAGGCTTTGGGAGCATACAAACTAAGTGCACGGTCACCAAAGGATTTTAGGTTTGCACGAGGTATGGTTAAACAGTTACATTCAGAAAAGCGGGTGGAACGATGCTAAGCCTGGTGGGGAAGAAGATGTGATAGGTAGGCTGGAGCCAAAGAATGAAGGGACCTGGAAGTGAGTGACAAAACCTTGAAGTCAATGCTTTGCTTGACTTGGAGCCAGTGCAGGTCGGCGAGAAGTGGTGCGATGTGGCAGCTGCGATGCTCATGACTGACAAGCCTAGCTGCAGAGTTTTGCACCAACTGTGGCGCCAGAGTTCACGTCTTTGAAGTTCATCTTTGGATCCTGCAGTATTTTTTGAATGCGGCCAATCTTCCTTAAGATGCGCTACGAAATGGCTACAGGCCCAAAAAGGTCAAATGTTTAAAATACAATGTAGGAGACTGTCAGCTTCACTTTTTTGTTTCAAGTATTCCACTTGTGTCCTCAGAAAGTTGCTCCAAAGACCTACAAAGCTGTTCAGTCCATCATTGATAGTTTTGAAAGCCTCCATTCTTGCACCCCACCTTGTTTCAGATTCACGTTTGACAGTGATGGCTAAGGCTTTCTTTAGTTCTTCCCACATCACAGCTGATCTTGAAAAGGATAAGTAGGTGTTCTCTATTGTTCCAAAAAAGGTAATGGCAGCGGATTATTGACTTGCAGCATGAACTCTTGCCAGGTTCAAGGAGTAATCATCACAGTTTATAAAAATTGCCTTTTTATTTCTGGACAGTATTCTCTTTTGGACACCTGACAGGTGGCCAGACGTGACTGTTCCATTGTCGTAGCACTACGACCTGCAATCTTGCAAGGACATTTTGTCCTATTCGAGTTTGTCCGAGATGAGACCCTCAATTGCTGCAGCATCTTTGGCGTATATTTGAAAAAATCCCAGGAAAACTCTTTGAATATGACTGTTTTTTGTTGGCAAAATTAACATCATCACGTCTAATTACTTCAGACAACTGCTCGCGGTGTGCCAAATTAGGAGTTGAGTAAAACATAATTCCATTGTACTTTTTTCGCCGTGTGTTGCAGGGTACACTAGCTCTGACCATGGTAGCAAGTATACTAAGAAACTCATTTTGGGTTTGAGGTGACAGATAAGAGACTTACATTGAATTATGTCTGGCGTGGTCCAGCTGTGATTTCAGAAGAGGATCGTACTGAACTAGAAGATAAAGAAGTCCGATAGAGTTTTCAACGTTTTCTCATCAGCCAGGCCAGCACTCTCTTGGTTGCCACGCAATGCCAGTTTTGAAGAAACAAAGAACTTGATGCAGCTGAGAACTCACTTTAAGACTTCTTGCCCGTCGTTGTTTTTCCAACAAGATTTGTGCCTTGACAGCGGTGTCTACTCCACTTACTTTGAGAAGTCTCCTCTGTGTTTCTGTCCACGTGGTGAAAGCCTGCCGATGAGAAGGGCTGTTTTCACGGGCAATCAGTTTTTCAGGTTTCCTCCACTGGCTAAACCCTTTAGCCAATTCCTGTGGCAATCAAACTTTTGCGCCGAAAGTTTTGAGGGAGAGTAGAACTACCCAGGTCCTGCTAACACACATTACGTCACGCACATTAGCGTTTTGCCAATTCAACCAGGCTGTGCTCATGGCTCGACCAACTTTTCCAGCAAATGGATCTTTTTTTTGTTCGGACACCTTGCTTGATCCTCGTAGTACTAGTTCAGTTCGAAGTGGCTGCGGGATGGTGGGGCAAAACAGAGGTGTGGTTGAACTTCAGGTAGCCAGTGTATCATTCAGGGTCACTTGGGAAATAGAGCAGTAGATTCCCTATCTACTTCTCCTGCGGTAGTGCTGGCACCCCACCACCCCACCACCCCAACCCGTGGTCCAAATGTTGACTGTCTTCGTCTTCTTCACAGACCAAAGGTTTTTTCGTGAGTATTTCGCACCTATTGCAGATAGTGCTCGTTTCTCCAGTTACGATATCGTAACCTCTGCCCCGCACTCATTCCTCCCTCATTCCTGCTCATCGCTCCTGTATCGCTGTCCTGTTTGCTGTCGTCCTCCCCAAATTGTTCTTCTCTCTGCGACATTTGTCAACATTTTCCTGGTGCCTTCACTGCTCTTCAGCTTTGCCTTCTTCAAGAAACCGTCTACTACCTGGAACGCTGGACCTGGATCTGCTCCTTCCTTCTCGACTTTTCGCTTTCTGAGCTGGGCGCCACGTGCCTTCATTCCTCCCATATCATCCGACAATAGATTGGAGAGACCAAAGATGCACGCAAGAATACAGTAGCCGTAGTAATAGGAGCTGCCTTCCACGGTGACCGGCGAAAAAATTAACCAGCTCCTCAGTTCTGTCTCGGCTTGATTATTGTAATTCCCTTCTGGCTGGGCTGCCAAAGAAAGCAACTAGGCCACTGCAGCTGGCTATGAATACGGCTGCAATGGCCACGTGTCTCCTTTGCTACAAGAGCTAGGATGGCTTCTGATTGCTCAATTAATACAGAGCAAAGTTCTTACGATGACCCACAAGGCCCGCCACGGCTCGGCTCCTCCATACATTGCTGAACTACTGCACCAGTTTTAGCCTGCATGTGCCCTCAGGTCCTGTATGGACTATAAATTAGCTGCTCCATTAATCAGCTTAAAGACAGTTGGCAACAGAAGCTTTAGCTCTGCAGGTCCTCGACTGTGGAACTCTCTCCCACGATTCTTACGCAACGGCAGCCACTCTCCCGCTGCCGACTATGGCTCGTCCTTCCCAGCGGTCCTGAGCTGCTACTGCCATGCTACTCACTACCTCGACTGCTCTCATGACTCTGCTATGCTTCCCACTTTCCCTTCGTTGCGTGAGATGAAGTCTGTTGGCTACCGAATGCGTACCGATAGCCGCTTAGGCTGTGAGTGCGCTATACAAAACTCCCCTGCGTAACACTCACAAAGTCTGTATGGCTTTGTGGAGTTACAGACGGAGATACGTATTAATAGTAATGCTAATAAAACATTTGTTATAGCGCCACAAGTGAGAACTCAATTTCTTTCTAGGCACTTTACATTTGCTGCAAATTGAGCATGATTGAATGGTTAGTAGTAACATGCTCAATGACAACAAGCATAACATGGAAAGAGGTTGCGAACATGGTCAGCAACCAAATACGGTTAGTGGCAGCATGTATAGTGCTAGCACGCATAAGCACACAAAGGATGGGTTACATGTACCCACTAAAGGCTGTAATAAATAGATGCTTTTTAGCATGTTTTCACATGTCATCAAGTCAGAGGATGTCATGACGTCCATCGGAAGCGTGTTCCAGGCTTTGGGAGCATACGAATTAAAGGCGTGGTCTCCAAAGGGATTGAGGTTCGTACGAGGTGCAGGTAAACGATTAGATTCCGAAAATTGGGCGGTAATATGCTTAGCCTGGTGGGGGAGTAGATCTGACGGGTAGGTCATTCCGGTTCTCTCAATCACGAAACCCTCACTCGTTCGGGTATTTGCACAATGCGTGCAATGTGCGCCGACCTGCCAAAGTTAAAAAAACAGCACTTGATAAATCCTTCGCTCAGTGCTAGCAACAAAACCATATTAGGAAAGCCCAATAATAGCTTGTATTTTTCGGCTGACAAACACAGGTGACTTCCAGCCGACTCGATAGCAGGCAGCACCGGGAGCAGCTCAGCACTAGGACTTACCGAACGCAGATGTTGCTTTAGGAGAGCGACTGCACTAGTCAGGCACAAACCTTACATATAGTAGCCAGATCAAAAGTAACATAGTAGTCACATGTAAAATGATGCTCATATCGATGCTAAGCCACCGAGGGTTCGACGAATTATTGCAATCCACTCTAATTAGGCTAACCTAGATAGGACATTACGTTGGGGAGCTCACATTTTGCGCCGATATTGTATAGCACACGTTCGATTTCATCTATCCAAAAAATTTTGTGTAGCTTCGTTCACGCGCACTTATGCAAAATACCTTTGACGGCGGACGAGTGTACAGCAATTGTACCACAATCCTCCAAAATCCATTCTAGTGCCCGTCAAATACTGCGAAAATCAGCTGCACACAGCTCCAAAAGACTGGAATATTAAAATGCGCTACACGTAAAACGTACCCAGACAATTTCGAGCAATTCCGCTCACGCGTTCTCACGAAATAACGGAAATAACATTGTAGTGGCTCAGGCCAATACAGCCATCCACTGCATTCCACGACGCAACAAAAGAGCTGCTGTTCGAAAAGCTCCTTTTTTGATTTCATATGGCAGCACACTCTACGAAAATTTCACTTAATAATTTTTACTTGCATGGGCTGGGCCGACAATCCGCCCCAATCCATGGAATCCATCGCAAAAGAAATCGAAATAAATTGCGCCGAGCTCCAGTTTTTATTGCATATTAAAGTGCACCGTGCTGTATGTACAGCCACGTAAAATAAAAAAATTGAGCATCTTCGCACTGTGGCAATGGGCGGCAATCACCTCAAATGACCTGGCAAACTACCACGATCCACTCTATTCTGCTGCAAGTCATCTTCAAATCGCCATCACAAAGCTCTAATTGACATTGCATATAGGACTAGATTTGATTCAAAGTGCACCCAGAAAATTTTGCTCCATTGTGCTTGTGCGTCCTCATGCAATGCACTTAATGGACTGCAACGGCCAGGTCCCATACCGAAATACACCTCAATCCGCCGAAATCCGCTCCAATCCGCCGCACAGTGACCAGAACGTATACCCTAGAAGCAAATTATGATTGCAGACTGCTATAGTCTTCGGTTATTGTGTATTCGAATAATTTCACTGTAACTACCTCTGTACCCAGGCTGGGCTCGGTTGGCTGGGACCAGTTGGCTGTAATGAGGGTCACCGGCAAGGCCGGGGTTGGACCTATGCATTGCCGGATGTGTGGTGACGAGAGGTCGCCGGGGCTCTTGGGTACGGGAAGTTGGCCAAGTAAGTCGTAGTGTTGGAGGCTCCCGGTCTCGCCGAGTTATGCACCTGGATTCGTGCAGGCGTGCCCCAGCGATGCTGTTACGCACGCAAGGGAACGAGTACTGACCCACAAGGCCCGCCATGGCTTGGCTCCTTTATACCTAGCTGAACTGCTGCATCAGTTTCAGCCTGTTCGCGCCCTCAGGTCCTGTGCGGACAATAAATTAGCTGTCCCATTCCTCCGCTTAAAGACCGTTGGTGACAGAAGCTTTAGCTCTGCAGGTCCTAGACTGTGGAACTCGCTTCCACAATTCTTACGCAACGACATCTACTCTCCAACTGCCGACTATGGCTCATCTTTTTCAGCGGTCCTGAACTGCTACTTCTATGCTACTCACTACCTCAACTGCTCTCCTAACTCTGCTATGCTTCCCACTTTCTCTATGTTGCGTGAGACGAAGTCTGTTGGGTACCGAATGCGTACTGAAAGCCGCTTAGGCTGTGAGTGCGCTATACAAAACTCTCCTGCGTAACACCCACATGGTCTTTATGACTTTGTGGAGTTACTGACGGAGATACATTACATTACCCAAGGCCCGAGCGGATCTGGATAGCTCGCTCGTTGTTGACTTGTATATTCCGCGTTCCCCATGTAGCGTGTTCGTGACCCCCGTGTGTTGGCGTCTTTCGGCGGAAGCTTACTACTGTGGTAGTTTTCGACTCGGACTAGCCAAGCAGTTTAACAAAACGATGATAAAACTAACTTACTAGTTATGGGCAAACCTAGTGTTATTCAGAAATTGGAAAGGCGGACTTTCAAAATTGGCTCTGCCAGCATATCTCCAGTTGCATCAGCTCGAAATCTAGGTGTCATATTCCAAAGCGACCTCTCGTTAGACGACCACATCAGCTCCACAGTCAAATCAGCCTATTTTCAGCTTCATAACATTGCTAAAATTCGGGCTTGTTTAGATAAGGATACCACGTCCAAGTTGGTCCATGCATTCGTGACATCTCGTCTCGACTTCTGCAACTCACTGCTTACTGGCCTACCAGCATGTGCGATCAGGCGATTGCAGCTAGTGCAAAACTCTGCAGCTAGGCTTGTCTGTCGTGAGCGTCGCAGTTGCCACATTACTCCACTTCTCGCCGACCTGCACTGGTTACCAGTCAAGCAACGGATTGACTTCAAGGTTTTGTCGCTCACTTTTAGGTCTCTTCATTCTATGGCTCCAGCCTATCTTTCAGATATACTACCCCATCAGGCAAAGCATCGTACCACTCGCTTTTCGGAATCCAACAGTCTAGAAATACCTCGTACAAACCTTAAATCCTTTGGAGACCGTGCATTTAGCTCGTATGGTCCCACAGCCTGGAACTCCCTCCCGACCTGCATCAGAACATCCCCTGACCTGACCACATTTAAAAGAAACTTAAAAACATACCTATTTAGGACAGCATTTAGTGGGTCCTTGTGATTCGTCCTCGATGTGCTTATGCGTGCTGACACTGTTCATGCTGCCACTAACCACATTTGCATGCTGACCCAGTGCATGTAACCCCTAACCATGTTATTCATTTTGTTTGTTTTTCACGCATGATTTTACTTACTATTCTATTGCGTATCACTTTGCAGCAAATGTAAAGCGCCTAGAAAGAGATTAAGTTCTCTGAGGGTGCTTTATCAAGTGCAATATTATTATTATTATAAGCAGTTACTCAGCCAGCCGGGTCTTGGACGGCGTACGCTCATACTGTTGGATTCGGAGTCGGTATAACGACAGGACTGCAGAAGCCGACTGACCCCAACCAACACGTTTGTTCGCGCTTGCTGCGTCGTCTTGCTCCCCCATAGTGTACTGTGTATAGGACCCTTCCTGTAGACTTGTTTAGTTCCCCTGTTGTTGGCGCATGCGGTATTATAAAGAGGTTTACCGTGACGGCCGCTCGTCTTACCCTAGGTCAGCGGCATGGCGAGCGGCAGCGTGGCCGGAGTATGGCGTGGTTTGGCGGGAATTAGCCTCTGACCCCTGGAACCCGGTTACACCTCCACCGTTCTGCAGCAATGCACTGCAATCGACTGCAACTGCCCGAGCCAGTGCGTCAATCCACAGCCACGTGCCGAAAAACCATCAGAGTACGTACACTTTAAGCTCTAATAGCGATTGCACAATGCTCTAATCTTCGGTTATCGTTTACTCGCACAATCTCACTACTATTGCCTCAATCCTTCGGCAGTAATGCACTGCAATTTATTTCATTGGCCCGGGCCAAAACCACGATCTACAGCAGTCTGAAGCAAAATGCCCTGAAATCGGTTTCGCAATGCTTCAATTTTGAATGCGTGCTACAAAGCACGCTGAATAAAGTCAACAAAACCATTTAAAGCAATTTCACTCGCACAATCTTGGGCAATGCATGGCAATCTGCGGCAACGGCTTGGCTGGACGCTACAACCTACTGCAATCCCTGGTAAGTCGACCACAAATTGGCTGCAATAAGTGCCAATCGTCATCGAATTTCACATTTCTTTGAACTAAAAGTGAAATCGTAGAAATGTCAAGCTATTTCGCAAGTTAAGTGCCAACAATGCACGGCAATTTAAATAATACAGCAATGGATGGGACTGAAACCACAATCCGTGGCAAACCGACGAGAAAGCTGCTGCACCAAGCTCCAACTCTCATTCCGCGTAGCATCTCACTGCGTGCACACATACTTTTAATCCTTTCAACCAGATCTGACCGCTCAATTTTGGGCAATGCATGGCAATCAACAGCAAAGACCCGGGAAAATACGGCAATCTATAGCGGTCAGTTACAAATGGACCGACAGCTGCTGAGAGAAGCTCCCACCTTTCTTGCTTATTGCACTACACTGCATTAAAAGTGCAGACACATCCTTTTATACAATCGACAAAGGCAGTTGAGGGTAATGCACGGCAATCTACGGTAAAGGCCCGGCCTTTACCGCAATCTATTTCAAATTTGCTGGAAATCAGCTGCTTGAATTAGCATTTGTCCTAGCAAATAACGCTCACTGCGGGCGCACATACAGTCATTTTAGGCGTTCAACCTTGGGCAATGCATGGCAATCGATGGCAATTGCCCGAGACAATATAGCAATCTATGATTGTCTGTTACAATTACAAACACAGCTGCTGGGCGAAGATTCAATTTTTCTAGCCTGTAGTGTGCTGTATTAAAAGTGTAACGACATCCTTTCAACCAATCGCGAACAATCATTTGAAGGCAATGCACGGCAATCGATGGTAATGGCCTAGGAAAATACGGAAATCCATTTGTCGTCACTGTACGTACTCAAGTCGAGAGACCAGGGGTATTCGTCAAGCAATCGTAGCAAGTGAGAGAGACCTTGTGAGCGGAATCGCGCGAAATTTTATGGGTACATTGCATGTGTAGCGTAGTTTAATATTTCAAACCTTTTGGAGTTGTAAGTAGCTGATTTGCGGTGGATTTGACGGGAACTAGAATGGATTACGGGGGATTGCGGGACAGGCATCCGGCGTCAAATTTAATTTGTATAATTTCGCGTGAGCTCAGCTACATGAAAATTGGTGGATAGATAAAATCGAACGCGTACTACAATATCAGCAAAAAATTTGAGCTCGGCAGCTCCACTGTCTGGTCGATGTTAGCCTAATTAGAGTGGATTTCGGTAATTCGTTCAACCATTCGGTGGCAGCATGGGCGCTATCGCCTGGGTCGGGGCAGTGTAGCCCATCAGGCTTAGGCTATAAGCAGATGAGAGATACTGGCTGACTCCTAGTTTGCAGAAATCATGGGCACGCAAGCGATACCAGCATTAAAACTTTGGGTTTCAACAACCCCCATCTCTGGCTCGTCTGTGCAGCAAACGCAAGGGAAATAAAAGGGATGGCCAATACATGATGCCTTTGTCAAATAGCGCAGCAGATTCTGTTTTAAGAAATAAATTGGAATTGAATGCGTTATCAATTGCATTTCACTTTACAGCAAATGTAAAGCGCCTAGAGAGAGATTAAGTTCTCTGAGGGCGCTTTATCAAGTGAATTATTGTTATTATCATTATTTAACCCAAATATGCTCGCAAATCCTTTTCAGTGAATTGAAATAGCCGATCACAAAGTTCTTCTAGAGCGCCTCTCATCTCGCCTGGGCATCACTGGCACTGCTCTGCAGTGGTTCAGCTCCTATCTCAGTGGGAGACTCCAGAGTATTGACGTGAATGGACAAAGATCATCTGAGGTACCTCTGAGATATGGGGTACCTCAGGGCTCCGTGCTAGGTCCGGTTCTTTTCACGGTTTATACCCTCCCTCTTGCCGATGTGATTGCCAAGCACAATCTAGGCTTTCACTTCTATGCGGATGACACTCAGTTGTACCTTTGCTTTGATCCCTCCCAGCCTTCGAGCACCTCAAATTCTCTCAACTCACTTGCTGCATGTATTGATGACATCCGCACATGGATGGCAGCAAATTTTCTAAAACTAAACGATGATAAAACTAACTTAATAGTTATGGGCAAACCCAGTGTGATTCAGAAATTGGAAGGGCTGACTTAGGATTTAGCTCAGGCAATCCAGCTCCCGGACCCGGAAATGAGCATCTTTCAATTTCCTTCCGTTGCACGTGCTGTAGACACGTGCTCACTTAGGCAACCTGGAGCTTCATTGTGGGACTGGTTTACGTATGCCCAAGCTTTGGTCACTTTTGCAACGTAACTTTAACTTTTTGCTACTTTGGTAACCTAATGTCCGCCAACACGATGGATGGCTAGGGCGACTGTGGTGGCAAAGCAGTAACGCTCCGCCTGTCCCCATCGTTAGCGAGCTCTGTAGCTACGGAGTAGCTACAGAGCTCGTTCTCGGGTTTCTGACCTGCTCGCTTGGCTAGTACTCGGCCATACTCAGTCATAAGTGCCAAACTCGGCGACCAGGCTAGTTTGTCGTGAGCGTCTCAGGTTGCACATCGAGACACGTCTGGCCAACGTGCACTGGCTCCCAATCAAGCAGCACATCGACTTCGAGGTGAGCCGTAATGGCACACTAGGTAAGGTGGTTGCTGTTCACGACCTCGGTCCCGAGGACGTAGGTTCAAATTCTGCTGTGGTCATTCTTTCATTACCACTACAAGCGGTGGTGACAGCCATCGAGGCTCTTCTGTCGCTATACAAATGAGGCTGTTAAATAAGCTGGTATTTTTTCAAGGTCCCGTCACTAGCATTTAGGTCCCTTCACTCTCTGATTTCGGACTACCTGTCAGAACCATTCCACCACCAGGCGAAGCATCGTGCCATCCTCGATTCTGACTCAAATCGTCTACCCATACCTCTCACTAACCTCAAATCCTTTTGAGACCTTGGCTTTCAGTTAGTACGCAGCCAAAGTCTGGAGAGCTCACTCTCGACTGACGTCACGACATCCCGTGACTTGGCGGCATTTAAAGAAAGAAGCTTAAAATGCAGATTTGTATTGCAGAATTCATTGCGTCCTTGGGTTTTGTCCTTTTTGTGCTTATGCGTGCTGTCATTTTTCATGCTACCACTATTAGCATGATTAATAATTCATTATCATGCTACCACTAACCTTATTTTATATGTTGTTTTATGTGTTTATATATCACTGACATATTTCATGCTACCTTATTTTATATGTTGGCACTGTGCATGTCACCTCTAACGATGTCATGCATGTTTACATTGTGGATGTTCACCACTAATCATTTGATCTTTCTTTGTTAACTTCATATTTTAACTGCCTAAAAAGATTAAGTTCTCAGAGAGTACTTTACAAATATATTATATTTGTCGCTCACTTTTAGGTCACTTCATTCTTTGGCTCCAGCCTATCTCTCAGATATACTCCCCCATCAGGCCGAGCATCGTACTACCCGCTTTTCGGAATCCAACAGTCTACAAATACCCCGTACAAACCTCAAATCCTTTGGAAACCGTGCATTTAGCTTGTATACTCACAAAGCCTTGAACTCCCTCCCAACCTGCGTCAGAACATCTCCTGAACTGACCACATTTAAAAGGAACTTAATAACACACCTATTTAGGACAGCATTTAGTGGGTCCCTGTGATTCGTCCATCATGCGCTTATGCGTGCTGACACTGTACATGCTGCCACTAACCACATTTGCATGCTGACCCTGTGCATGTCACCCCTAACCATGATATTTATTTTGTTTATTTATCAAGCATGATTTTACTCACCATTCAATTGCATTTCCCTTTGCAGCAAATGTAAAGCGCCTAGAGAGAGACAGTTCTCCGAGGGCGCTTTATCAAGTGCATTACTATTATTATTATTGTTATTATTATGTTTGTTCGTTTTTGACAGCTGATGTTCTGCATGTTCTAGTGTCGATTTGTCTAGTGTCGCGCTGGTTTGGCCCATTTTTGCAGTAGTATTAATGCTCCCGTTCCAAACGCACTTGCACGTTTCCTTGCCGAATGCGTGCGTTTTCCTTGCCAGGTAAATCGGAATAGAAAAAATAATAGGAACAAGACATGAATGAGTTGCACCCAAAGAGAATTTGTTCTCTTAGTTGGCACCTTGCATCTGGCACCTCGCCGGAAAGTAATTTCGGGCGATATTTTGGTCTGAGATATTAAAGATGCACGTTGCTCGTAAAGTCATCTGTTACGTAGAAGAAGGCTATTCTCAATATATCTGAGTCTTGGATTTTCCTCATACGGAAATGAGCTGAAATGAAAGCTAGCGAATTGCATATCGAGACCGGTGCTATAAAAATCTCAGCAGCTACTTTGATGTATTGCACTTAGTACTCATCATTGAATGTACGCAGGATTGCATGGCAGCATGTTAAGATAAGTGTAGTAAAAATCAGCTCGTTTACAGCTTGGTTCATATAGGTGCAGTATAAATCTCTTTTTGCAGCGATCATCCTTTTTGCTGCGAGCCAAATGTGTGTCCACACTGCAGACCTCCACCCCTTGACCGATTAGTCGCCAGTGCAGCTAGAATGCAGGTAGGAAATCGAATGAGTTGACTTTGTTGTGAGTATGGCAACCTCCAACTAGTAAAGTATTTCACAGTATAGCAGCGTAAGCAGTATATTTGCCTTATTTGCCGTATTAAGGTGGCTCACTAGAACTGCTTACACTGTCCAACTTTTGCAATACCAACTCGTCAAAATATTCCTTTAGCGTATGAGAGATGCTTAACTCGATCTAATTGACCTTGCTCGTCCCTCGTTTATCGCGGTAATTCTGTTCCAGACTGCACTTCGATTAGTGAATTTAAGCGAAGTAGGATTATATATATTCATTACTCAAATATTTTCTTAGAGCACAGAAACTTTGTTCCGGCTACCCAAATATGGTTTTGAACATTATTAGAGCCCTCTGACATTAATATATTGGGTAATACGAGTGTAGTGGTAACTAAATGGGTGTTATTTAGAGAAAATTAGAGAAAATAAAAGACTTATGTAGACATCAAAGCATCGTTCTTACTTCTTACATCGTTCTTACTACACGCAACCACTAACCTATGCAAATAGCGCTACCGGTATAGCGCCCAGTATAAAATAGCAAGTTTACTTACTGCTCGTATGAAGGAAGAAGGAAGGCTCGACTTCAGCTCAGTGGTCGAGCGGTTTGCTGCTGCCGCGCGTGGTGTAATGTAAAAACGTTCGCTAGTCAGGGCTCCAACAGTTAGGCTACAGTCCGTTAATTCTGTGGTGAATAGATTTTTAATAATTGCGATACAGTTAAGGAAGTTCTTAAAGTTGAATAAGTACCTGGCAAAGTACGAAATTTGATGCGAAAACAAAACAAGCCCCCACTGGGGATCGAACCCAGGACCACCAGTTTACAAGACTGGTGCTCTACCACTGAGCTATAGAGGCTCACGTTTTATGAGTACATTTACATGTATAGATTGCCTCTTTAATTCCTTCATCTACTTCGCTCTTCATTGCGCGTTGTTGTGATTTTTATCGATATTTATGTATATTTTAATTTTTTTTATTATAAATGCACTTTAGCAGCTAATTATGTGCCCAACATGGTTCTGGTATGCCAGCAAATCGGCTTTGGGCTTGGTACTACTGGACGGTTGCGTGTGCTCCTTTGACTCTCTTCGGTGTATTTGCATCATCAGTAGCGATGTCTAAAATCTCTTCGTCATCGGAAAAGAATACCCAAGCAAGTCAGATCATACCTGTAAAGCGTGTGGTGGTTGACGATCCGAGCCAACTGCCTCTGGACTATGGCACTACCCCTGGCGGTACCCTATTCTCTACCACGCCTGGCGGTAAGCCGCGCCAGCGCCTGTTCCTGATTGTGAAGCCGTGCAACGCACTGTTTTACTGGTCCACCATTGTTTTTTACGTCTCCCTGGAGAAAAAGCATCGCACGATTCGATATGCATGTGTAACGAGCTACTTTTTGCATAAAGCCTCCTCCGCTGACCGAAGTCACGTGCTAGTCTCGGGTAGGGGGAAGTTAAAATGTCTTGATCTTAGATGTGTTCTGTGCCGTTCGTCGATACGCTGCATCGTAGAGGCAGATGCAGCAACGGCGCTCAGCACAAGACATCATATAGAGGCTCCACTGCGGGGTTTTGCGTTGGCCTACACGATTCGGGCTGTGTTTACAGCTCCGTGTCCGGTAGATGTCGCTGTTCTAGTGCCTGGGGGTGGGTGGCTTTAAACGCCTAGGCACGCACCTCTGCTAACGTTCTTATCCTTCTACTCGGCCACCTGATTGCTACCTGTTTATCGAGCACCTCTGCTGCGATTCCATTTCGAGGTCGTACATGTATATAGGAGTCCACCATGGATTGCTAGTTGTTGTGCGATGTAGTCCCGTGCTTATCTGTAGGGATCGGCAGCTTCTTAAGAACCTCCAGACCACCAGCCTCCTGTCCTAGCTCATAGTATTAAACTGTGGCCGATGTATGCTTTACATCGTTTATGTGTGTGTGTGTGTGTGTGTGTGTGTGTGTGCTTGGTGCCTGGATGACTACCGTGAGTCCGATCTAAAGAGTTGACTTCAAGAGGCCGCTCTTAGTAGCCCGTGCTGCTGCTGCTCTGGTAAAGTGCGTGTCAGCTCAAAAGTAAGGTCCGCTCAACCGACAACTACTCTCCTACTGCCGACTATGGCACATCCTTTTCAGCGGTCCTGAGCTGCTACTTCCATGCTACTCACTACCTCAACTGCTCTCCTGACTCTGCTATGCTTCCCACTTTCTTTTTGTTGCGTGAAACGAAGTCTGTTGGCTACTGAATGCGTACCGAAAGCCGCTTAGGCTGTGAGTGAGCTATACAAAACTCTCCTGCGTAACACCCACATGGTTTTTATGACTTCGTGGAGTTACAGACATACATTATATTACATTAACCGTACTCTAGCATATTGTTGCATCTCTGAAGTAATTGCTGCCGGTTTACCTGGTGTGGCTGTTCTCAGATGGCCCAGCGTCCCCGTGAGTTGTGCCGATTTTCAAATTGAACGACTTTCGGCATCATAGGGGATGGGTCGGGATTCAGTCCAAATTGTGGTGTATTGGAAGAGATATTATTGCTTAAGGGTTGACAGAAGAGCCGATTTTAAGCATCGCTTTTTTAATTTCTGATTTGCATTTGGTTTGCACGTAGCTCGTAAGTAGGTTTTATCATCATTCAATTTAAGAAAGTTTGCTGCCATCCATCTGTGGATGTCATCAATACATACGTAAAGGGTGGATAGAGAATTTGACATGCTCGAGGGCTGGGAGGGATCAAAGCAAAGGCACACCTGAGTGTCACCCGCATAGAAATGAAAGCCTAGATTGTGCTTGGAAATCACATCGGCAAGACGAAGTTATTAACCGTTGGAAGAACATGACCAAGCACGGAGCCCTGAGTTACCCCATATTTCAGAGGTTCCTCAGATAATCTTTGTCCATTCACGTCAATACTCTGGAGTCTCCCACTGCGATAGGACCTGAACTTCTGCAGTGCAGTGCCAGTGATGCCTCAGGCGAGAGGCTCAAGAAGGACTTTGTGATCAAGAGTATCGAATGCAGCAGAAAGATCAAGCAGAACAAGCAGAGAGATCAAGTGTATCAATTTAGTATTTAATTTTATTTAATACATACTAAGATCATTATTATATGCATAATTTAGATACAACTTTACTGTATACATAGTTATAAGATATTATAGTAAAATTTATTAGCGATACTAAATTATGCGACTGGGGCTCTTAGTAAGCCCTGGAGCCTTATAATAAAAATAATAATGCATTTCATAAAGGGCTCTCAGAGAACTCAATCTCTTTGTAAGCACTTTATCTAGGCTGCAGTTAAGCACGATCGGATGGTTACTGGTTTTGAAGGTGATGCTGCTGCTTCGCATTACTATATTGCTTCTGCATAGCTTTGTTTTGTTCACTGCTTCAGCCGCACTGTCAGAATCTGCTGATTGTTACTTGTTATAATATTAAGAATGATAATATAGTTTGCTTGTGTAGCACCCTTAGAGAACTTGATCTCTGTCCAGGTGGTTTGCAACTCACTGCGAAAAAAATCAGTACCAGAGGGTTGGTGACCTGCAATGTACCAAGCATGTAAAAAGAAACTACCATGCCGAGTAGCAGCATGTCAAAGCAAGCATGAAGACCCTCACAGCCATCAGTTTTTCATCGATTAGTAACATGTAATGAGTCATGAACATGTATGCATGCAAAGCATACTGAAATAAAAAAAGACAAGTTAATAATAATAATGATACATTTATTTAGTGCCCTCAGAGAACTTAATCTCTTTTGAAGCACTGTACATTTGCTGTAAAGGAAGACGATCAAATGGTTAGTGGCAACATGCAGTGTCACCATACATAATATTGTTGGTGTTAGCATGCACAGTGTCAGCATGCATTAGCATGCTAAGGACAAATTGCAGAAACCCAGGAAGTGCTGTGAGAAGCAGGTGCGTTTTAGCATCTGTTTAAATGAAGTCTGCATTTCTGAGAAGGTCGTTATACACTCTCAGCAATGCTGGCTTTGTGGAGTGATTAGCTCTAAATTTAGACTGGAACTTACTTGCTAGGTTTGAGGTCTCAATGTAAGAGTTTAGTTATGTGCCGAGAGTAGGAGTGAGAGGAGATAGGAGCAGCTGTCCAGCCTGTACTGAAGGAGGGAAGAGAGCAAGCGATCGACAGTCATGTGATCAGCCTGACACAGCCGAAGGTATGTGTGGTAGGGCCGAGGCAGACAATCCCTTTCGACAGTTCAGCATGCTAGTTGATCGATGGACTGCACGGGCATCCAGTTGCAGGCTGAGAGCTGAGCCGATAGCTGCTACAATGGATAACACAGCCTGTGATTATGATTGTGATTTGGTGAAGCAAGGTTTCCAAATCGGTCATGGAATAGGTACTCACGGCACTTGGCTTTATTATTTCGCAAGGATTGGGATGAATGAGTCGGGGGGCCGAGAGTTCGCTCGAAAAAAAGGTCCTTCCTCTCTTGGTGCATAGGTGGCTTTGTAGGACACTTCTTCTCTCGGGCGCTGCTATATTGATATCTGATCACTCATGTAACCCGTGAGAATCGTGCACCGACTTTGCAGATTTTGATACTTTTGGCGGCCATAGCGGGTCAGCTCAGTAGTAGCGCTGGTGATACTCTGCCTCTGACGATACACACGTCTTCACGTGTGGTGGCCGCCTCTTTTTTCAGGCACCCTGGCTGACCAGAACTTGGTTAGTGCCAAACTTGCACTGCATCGCAATGCATCGACACTCGCAATGCATCGACAGATCAGACGAGCTCGGTGTTATGGCACTCGTCGCCGATCGTCCTGCTTTGCAAACGATATTCTGTTTACCAGCATTTTGCCGGACTTCCTGCTCGTTCGTAATCTCGGGCACTGTCCAGTTGTGTGGTGTCAGCTTAGCTCGATTGTGGTTAGACCAGCATGAAACATTGGCAGTGCATCTAGCTAGGTGCTGCAATGAGCAGTTCATTGGTCACCGAACGAATACGTTCGACTCTCTCTGCTCTATGATGGCGAGCGGAAAACGAAAACCCGCAGAATGATGCGAGGTTTTTTTAGGTTTGCGCTTTGTCCAGCTCTCTTGAGCGGAGCGCTGCAGAGCCTGTGCAGAGCTAGCGATCGTACACGGGGAGCCGGAGGCGCTCGTGGTCGGGGTGGTAGGGTAGGTGGAGTGATCTGCCTATACGACACGCCCAATGATGGTGCATTTCGTCCGTGCCAAGAATTCGGTTGCACGAGTCGTGACCGAGATTTAGGCCCAGACTCCCTCCCTACCGTACAGCAGGTTGTGGCTGTGCCCTCTGCCCCCCCCCCTGTTGCCATCGGCTGCTCTTGCTTGCTGCACTGCAGTGAGTTGCAGTCGAGGTTCGCTGACCTTGACCCTTGCTCTCGCCGGCCTGGACTTGGGCCCGCTGACTCTTGCCGTCGCCCTCGTTCTAGGCACCAGAATCATGTACGACCGCGCCTTCCTCATGCAGTGCCGAAAGTCGCCTCACACGCTAAGTCCGCCAGCTCACCTACCCTCCATACCGGGCGTGACGTCTGCCCGACCGGGCGCCGGCGACATGCAACCGGTACCCGAGAACGGTGAGAGTCACGAGAACGGTACCAAAGGTATGCGAGTTGCAGCTGCTGGCTAGGCAGCAGCTGCATTTTCCAGATGCAGCAGCTGCTGCCTCGAAGCTCGTCGAAGCAGCTGCTGGTAGCCGGCCTCTCTGCGCCGTCTGTCTCTCTCTCTCTCCCCCCTCCCTCTTCCCCTGCCATTTTGCGCCGCTCGGTGCCCGAGCTAGCACGCGGGCGGTTTCGGCCTGTTGGGCTGCCAGCTTCCTCATGTGAAGCGCAGCAGCCGATTCGCTGTGTGCATCATCCAGCCAAGTTTAGTCGTTGACCTGGATGACATCGGTGGAGAGGGAGAGCCATAGCCTTGACGGCAGCTGATGGTGCTGATGCAGGTAGATGTGGCACATGCTCTTGGCCGACATGCGTGTGCGAGTCCTAGTCAGCCGGCAGAGCTCGTCTCTCGTGACCAGCTCTGCGTTTTAAGTTTTTGCCGAGTCACAGCAGCCGTGAGAGGCGCTTTGCAGTACCTAACGAAATGAGCCGTAGTGGTGGTGGTAATTTTCTTTTTAATCAGAACAATTAGCCTAGTCGTGCAGCTAAGCTTACTAAATTATTTCGCTATCCTATTGAGTTGAGCTTTTTTTCAGCCGTTACGCCAGTGGAGTGGCCAACTCAATGTTTAGCCCTGAATCTCATCCAGTGTCTCTAGGCGAAGTCTGTAAAGGCTCGTGGCTCTCGGATCGTGTCGTGTGTCGCATCAAAAGGATCGCTTTTCTCAAGTTTACCACGCGTTTGCAGAAATAAGTACATAAAGAACAATTGCATAAGCACATAAAGGACAATTCATACGGACCCAGAAAATGCTGTGAGGACCGGATGTGTATTTGGCTTTTCAAAATTGTGTCAAGTCGGGGGGTGTGTTGACGTCAATTAGCAGTGGGTTCGAAGCTTTGAGGGCATACAAACGAAAGGCACGGTCTCCAAAAGATTTACTGCGATTATTGGCAGGGCTGAACGACTTTAGTCCGTGATACCTCAGGTGGTAAAGTGCTCGCTGTTCACGACCAAGGTCGTGGGCTCGGATCCTGTAGTGGGCAATCCTTTATTGTCAACTGCAAAGCGATGGCGATTTGAGGGTCTTCTGCTGCTATAGAAACGAGGCTGTTACATCAGCTAATAGTATTCTTATTTTATTTTAGAATTAGCTGGTGGTACGTTGCCTGGCCTGATAGGGAAGTAGTTCGGATAGGTTGAACGGAACAGGAGAATGGATGGACCTAAAAGTGAGTGGTAGAACCTTGAGTGGTGAGCCGTGATGGCACACTAGGTAAGCCGGCTGCTTTTTATGACCTCAGTCCCGAGGTTGTGGGTTCGAATCCTGCTGTGGGCGATCCTAGATTGCCATTGCAAGTGGTGGTGATAGCCGTCAAGGCTCTTCTGTCGCTATGCTAAGTCGATGTGCTGCTTGACTGGGAGCCACTGCTGTTCGGTGCTAGTGGCAGCATGCAGTTTCAGCACGCAAAAGACAAATCACGAGGACCCACTATATCTGTGCAAATAGTTGCGTTTTTAGCTCTTTTTTTTTACGTAGTCATGTCAGGGGATGTGAAGTGAGTTAAAAGTGAGTTCCCGGCTGTAGGAGCATTCGAACCAAACGCTTGGTCTCCAAAGGATTTCGATTTTATTCATTAAAGCAGTGGTTCTATGCATAGCCGGGCGGGGGAGTAGATGCGATAAGTAGTGTGCCAAGGAAACGAAGGGACCGAAAAAGTGAATGACAGAACCTTGGAGTCGATGCACTGCTTGATTGGTAGCCCGTGCAAGGTCGGCGAGAGAAGTGGTGGTGCGATGTGGCAGTTGCGACGTTCGCGACAGAAGAGCCTGGCTGCAGAGTTTGCAACGTTTCGTAGATGTAAGTTCGCCGGCTTGAGTGTGGGAGATAAGTGATATGTAATAACTGGAAGCTGATGTTAACTTTTGCGTCTACGTGCATCTGGGAGCAGCAATTTAGGCTGTTTGAAATTCATTTAAACGCCATTTAGAGGGGGAGTGTAGGTAGGCTTGTCACCTTGACTGCAGCTGGGACCTTTGTGCCAGTCTGTCCTTATGGCTGACAGCTGTACTGTATTTTCTTCTGGCACTACAAGTAGCAGCCTGGCCCCTCCCCCAGCATGGCTGCGGCAAGTGGCAGGCGTTGGTCGCGCGTTGCCGGGCGACCGGGCGTCAAACCTTCCTGCCTCACTCTCCCTCTCACCCACCTCATTAATGCTGGCCACCAACCGACCTCCGTCTTACTGCTACTTGTAGGTGCTAACGACAGCCGTGACGGTCACGTGGACGAGCCCCAGTTCGACATGGACGTCTAGATGCCGCATGAAAGCCCGCGTTTGAAGAGCAGCAGCTGCTGCTGCTGTTCTCGCCTGGCGTAGCCTATATATCTGGGTGCATGGGCATATCGGCATTTTGTTAATCACTGGCCGCCGTCGCCTGCCTGTGCTGCTGCTAATGTCTGCTGTGATTGTCGGTGCTCGCCTTGCGACGGTGACGCAGGAAGCGACGACTGGCAACGACTCTCTTTATGCATTTAACGTGAATCCGTGGTTCTCTAGCGTAGCTTGCTAGGAGCAGAAGCGTTCCGGCCTGAGAGCGAGCCGAGCTCGCGATCCTTCCTCTCCCCCGGTTGTCCTTGTTGACCGTGCTGCAGAGGTGCTCGTGGCAAGGACGCGTGTGACTTTTCCAAACTCCTTACTGCTACCTCGTCGGCGCGTGCTCATTCTGCTGCTGCTGCTGCCGCCGCCGCGTGGTGGCCGGCCCGTTTCTCACGGGCCAGCACCCTCGCCGGCAGGGGCAGCACACAGTGCCACCTCGGACGTGGCACCGGAGGTGAGATGCAGTGCCAACAGAGGGCAGCACGGAGGCCGAGAAATCATGCGTGTGCCGTCACTCTAGTGCACAGCAGCAGTCAAGTCGCTGTGGTCGCGTGGCCGAGACGTGGGCGTGCCGTCCTTACATACTCCCGAGAGCTTTCACTGGAGGAATGCGTTGGTCCACTGGAGCGATGTGTTTGTTCACCGGAGCGTTTGCGAGCAAGAAAAGATGGGGGCTGCTGTCTCCGCTGCTGCCGCCTCCGCTTCCGACGAGCGTGGCAGCACAGCAGCAGCAGGGGTGGGTGGATGGGGATGCTTGCCGGGCCTGCACAATCGCGATGTGCCGCTGCCGCGCGTGCTCACTAGAAGCCAAACGAATTGTTCTTGGCTACAGCAGTTCATTAAAGTTGGAAAGAAAAAGGCCGCAGCAGCTTTGCACGAGCATCCGTCGCTGCGCCCAGCTTGGCTCGCACCGCGCTACGACGACGACGGTCGAACGCTGGCAGCGAGACGTGCACCGCTTAGCGGTGCGGTCGCACTCGGCGGAGGAGGGCTGCCAGTGACTCGCTCGTCTGCGACGGTCGTCTGCTCTTGCCAGGCTAGAGACTCCTCTCGGCCGGCTCCTTGAACGGATAGTCGATGTAGTCGAAGATGTCGCGTTCACACGTGACTGGCAGCGGCTCGCCAGGCACACCTGGGAGAGGAAATGGCACCGAGACAGTAGCAGCACTATATGTATGTAGGTATATATATATTAATATAATATTAATATATATATATATATATATATATATATATATATACACATATATATGTATACATATTAAAATTATTAATTAATATAATTATATATATACACGATAGTAACAGTTTTTTGTACGGCGCCCTCGGAGAACTTCATTTCATTCTAGGCGCTTGACGTCTGCTGAGTACTTGCTCGAGCCGGCAATCGGCAACCCTTAATCGACCCAGGAGCCGAGCAGCACCGAAAGGGATGCTGGTGGCTCGTCGAGTCGCACGTCGACGAACGGGAAGTGCAGGCAGCTCCCGTTTCGAGATTTAACTCGCGAGGGCGGCAGTGACAGAGGCACACGCGCCTGCTGAGGCTTGCCTATGTTGAACCGAGAGTGCGCTCGAAAGCTGCTGCGATTAGAATGCAAAGGCACCCACTGATCGGCGATGTAAGGCTAAAGGTGATCGATGTAAGGCTGGTCTAAGTGAGATCGCACATCTACAAGAGAGAGAGAGAGGATGACTCGCCGTGCTGGTTTGGCCCAGGTGCTCGCCTCGACCAAGGTCTGACTGAGGTCGTGGGCTCGAGCCCCGAGGCATATGTGAAACGCCTGAATAGAGATTACGTTCTCTTGGGGTGCTATACAAATGAATTATATTATTGCTATTAACTATATTTTTTATTTATTAGGCTAAAGGTAATCGATGTAAGGCCAAAAGGTCAGCCGTCGGAATGGCTTTGCTCAACTAGCTAGCAGCCGATTAGCCTGAGCAGCCACCTGGCAACAATCAATCATTGCTTTATCGATAAAGGAAAGACTGAAAGGAGAGGCAGGAAGTGAACAGTCAGGCTTGCTCGGAAGAACGATGGGTGCAGGAGCTGCAGTAAAATCCAACGCACTGCCACCAGCCGCTCACTTCCCCCTCCCACCATTCTCGGCGAGGAAGGTGCAGCAAACACATATGGCAAACCCACCGATTGGGTAGAGCAGTAAGACATGGCCGCGGATTAATTCGATCTCGAGCCGCCGGCAGTCGAGGCTGGCGCGCAGAGCAGAGGCCTACGCACCCGTGCTGCCCATGGGCCGGAGGCAATACTCGTTCAGGGTGAATCCCTGATCCAGAGCATGCTGGCGCATGTTCTTGTTGAAAACGTCGCTGCCGGTGAAGTAGAGCAGGGCGCAATAGTACTCGTCGTGCGGTATGAGCCTGCAGGAGACAGGCGGACGGTCACCAAACTTGAGCCAGCTTGCGCCAGCTAGAGCGGCATTTACCGAAGCTCAGGCATCGGCCTATGCCTTCAGGTGCATGCCAGCAGAGGGCAAGCCGGCACCGGAAGTCCCTCCGTGCAGGCTCAAGAGGTAGTGAGCCTTCACCGTTCCTCCTCTGCCGAATACTTTCGGGAGGTAGCTCACGAGGTAAGCTGCATTCTGCCACGAGAGCAGGCAGCTGAATGGAAGGGCTGAACCAAGATGGCCACAGCACACACACCAACGCTAACACACGCACCGACACTAACACACTCAGACACACACACACACACACACACACACACACACACACACACACACACACACACACACACACACACACACACACACACACACACACACACACATGACAAGCCGCGAATTCGAGTGTGATGCAGGAAAGAGAGCTGAGGGTCCTTTTCACACCTCGCGGCACCCGGAGGCAAAGGGATACCCCGACGTTGACTGTTGAAAATCAAAGCGAACGTTGGCAGCCTCGTTGCCTCGCAGTCTGAGCAGAGCCAGCCGTGACGGTCACAGAGGGATGAGGGTAGCAAGCTCTGTAAATAGGCCTCTCTCTCTCTCTCTCTCTCTCTCTCTCTCTCTCTCTCTCTCTCTCTCTCTCTCTCTCTCTCGCACGCACCCACGCATGCACACACACACACACTGGCAATGGGGCGATGATGCGGCTGGCCGACCAAAGCAGCACTCACCAGCTCCAAACGAAGCGATCCCATGCAATGTCGCTTGCTTAGTTACCTGATATCGATGCGTCTGTGCAAACACACTTTCCCAGCGTCGGTCAGGCGGCAAACTCCCTGGAAAGAAGGAGGCTGCATTGTAGGCAGCCCTCTTAGGTGGCCATTCGAGCCAAACACCGACGGCCAAGATGAGGACACGAGCACCTGGCGACCCCTCACAACAGCCAGCTCGCAAAATGGCTGGAAAGACGGATGAACGGCAGCCAGAAGCCAGAAAGACAGCTTAACGGCTAGGAGCAATGTTTGGGGTCAAGGTCACGTCGTCTACTTACGATCCACGAGTCGTATTGCAACGTACAGCATCGTACTGAGCCGTGTGCCGACGAATTTGCAGCCGCTCGGCCCACCGGGAAGCTTTCTGAAGCGATCAGCCAGCGTCCACCCCTTTCCCGAACCACGACCAATCCCGGTTAGTTATTTATGAGTTATTTGTCTCTGCCTGTGACTCCAAATAGCCACAAAGACTAGAGTGGGTACGCTACGCTGAAGAGTAGCTCTACAAAGAGCACTCACAGCCTAAGGGGCTTTCGGTGCCCATAAGTCGTCGCCCAACAGACCTCACAGCCCAGGAGGTAGGGTGGGTGCTCGCTGTTCACGACCGAGGTCGCGGGTGCAAATCTTGCTGCGGGCTCCTTTATTGCCAACTGCAAGTGGCGGGACAGCAGATGGCTGCTGCTGCTGCTGCTACATACGTGACTGCCGGCGGCTGAGCGCGCCGGCGGCGGCGTCGTCGTCGTCGAGTGGACGTTGAGGTAAACGGCCGCCGCGGGAGAAGCACAGGGCAGGGGGAAGGGCACTGGCTCGCTTACGGCAAACTTGTTGTCGCCGAGCGAGAGCGAGTCCGTGACGAATTCCGACTCCTCGAGCGCCGTCACCACTCCACGCAGCGTTTCCGGCTGAAACGAGTCGCGGCAGAGGCAATGCAGCCAGCCGCCCAGCGGCCATCGGAGGCAGCCACTGAAGCAGCCACTGAAGCAGCAAAGTGCGCCCAAGGCCTGCTGAACGAAAAGGATAACACAGCGTGCCGCCACCTGGGCAGACCGACGGCGGCAGCACGGGGCAACGAATGAGTCCGAGCAGGATCGCCGTCGGCCCACTCGGAATGGGCATGCATGACGACGACGACGACGATGGTGACGTTGTGCCAGAAGGCGGAAGGTCATCGGCCCAAAGTCAGAGGCAGCTGCTCGCGCAGCCGAGCCTTTCCCTCAGCCTCAGAACGAATATGAGGCGTCAAGGCTGACCGACTAAATATCAAGAGGCTCAGCCACGAATCTTCTTCCCTTTTCCGAAGGAGCCGCCGTGGCTCCCGGCTGATCGACTGTGGAGCAAAACTCTCACTCTGATCTCTCCTTCATTGGCCTCCTCCTCCTCGCGCCCTCCCTCTTCAAGTCCTCTACGGACAAAAAAATTTGCCACTCTATTCCTCCGTTAGATCATTGGCGAGAGTAGCCTTTGCTCTGCAGGTCCTCACGACTGCCACGACAGTCACTACCACGATTTTTATGCAACAGCCCCTTAGCCTCCTGCTGCCGATCGTGCCACGCCCCTTTGCCAGCTGCCTTGAGCAGCTACTTTGTTTTCAAGCATGATATTACTCACCATTCAATCGTGTTTCCCTTAGCAGCAAATGTAAAGAGCCCGGAAGAGATCGAGTTCTCTCGGGGCGCTTTATCGAGTGCATTATTATTATTAGTATTCGGTGCTACGCATGCTACCTCGACTGCGCTCCTGACTAAGCTATGCTTCTCTATTTCTCTTCACTGCATCAGATGCAAGTCTGTTGGCTACAGGATGCACACCGAGAGCCGCTTAGGCTTTAAGGTTGCTAGAGTAAGCTCTCCGGCCTAACAGCCACTTGGATTTTTTGTATTTATTTTTATTTTTTTTTATTTTGATTTATGTGGAGTTACATGAGTTAGATGAGAGAGCTGCAAAGGAATGTCATCACTGTAGGCCGGTTCGTACTCTTTTTTTTTTATCAGCAACGTTCTGCCTGGTTGGTGCCAGCGAAGCTCCAGCCTGCCCCGATCAGATCTGTCTAGTTCACGATGCCCCCTTCAAGGTCTCCTTGGCTGTAGTCCAGCCCGAAGTACAAGGAGCACCAAGCAGAAATTAGCTAGGTTAGGCGCAGCTGGGTTAGGCAAATCAATGGCAGCAGGGCAGTAACAGTCACAAAAAGCTGTGCCAGGCCAGAGGTCACAGAACGTGAGGGTGGGGCAAGAAGCAACTGCTCCAGCATGCACCAGCCAGAAGCAGCCGTACGGCAGAGCAGCAGTGCTGCAAGCAGAAGTGTCCGTGCCAGAAGCCTACCGACCGATATCTGGGCGGGCGGTGCGGTCACTGGTGCACTGCCAGCCGAGGAGAATCAACAAGACTTGAAGTTTTGGAAAGAAACATAGCTTCATCGAGAGCACATACACAAAGCAGCAGTAACGAACAGAGAGGCAGGATAAACAAAACTACGATACTAGCAGCAGTACTGCCGCCGCCTCTCGCGAGATAAAGAGCAGCACATCTCACATCGCCCAAGATCCAAGAGCTCGGTGGCTGGGTTGAGCATACATTTAAAATCACACGTATTAGTACCGTACACATGCACAACCGTCTTGCCACTTCACAACAAGCAGGCTGAATCAGAACACAAGTGCTACCTAAAACAAAACCGATCGCGGGTCCATCTTTCACTAAAGATAATTACTAGGGCACTGCTGACTAATTTAGCAGCAAATGTAAAGTGCCTAGAAAGAGACTTGAGTTCTCTGAGGGTGCTATATCAATGTATTATTATTATTATTACTAAAACCCATTTCGTTCACATGGCACCTCACTAATCTGGACGACCTGGACACTGCGGAGGAGGGGGAAGCTTCCTGAAATCGACGCCAGCTTTCTGAAACGGTGCCACAGTTTGAAAAGAAAATGCACCACGTCTAAATCGATGCAAGGACAGGCTAGAGGTCACTCAGCAGACGGCTGATAACGAAAAAATGCAGCAGCCAAAAAAATGCAGCAAGCGAAAAAATGCAGCAACCGAAAAAATGCAGCAAGCGAAAAAATGCAGCAACCGAAAAAATGCAGCAACGTACACGTTTTTTCGAGCTGGAAACATGGTCGGGATGAGTCACGAGGATGTCGATGTCACCGCTGCTGTCAGCTCCCCTCCGAAAGCTCCCGCACACTGTGGCGGTGAGCTGCTTGTCAACGCCTTCGATCACTTTTAAGATAAAAGCCTACAATGATATCGATTCAGCAAACGGATATGGCTAGCTCAGAGCTGAACGACCGACATCGACGTTGTTGTAACGAACGGCCGGGCACCCGAGCACACACACATTGCACACATTCGAGCATGCGTGAGACAGGAGGACAAGAGTGACTAGAGTGAGACACGGCTAGCCATAGCAGCAGCAGCAGGCGCCGAAAGCTACCGCATGCCACTTGCTGCCTCGGACTATGCACACCGCCGAGCTGGCACAGATGCATGCCTTGCAGCGCCCGCCCCCAAAGTGATTTTGGCTGGTGGACAGCTCCGGCTGCACCAGGTAGCTACAGGCAAGTGCTACAGCAAAGTGAGCGAGACGATGGTGAAGTACAGCCACCATCTCCAGCAGTAACTTCCCTGCAACGAGTCATTCTTCATCACACCTGCTGCTGCTGTGAACCACGGCTGCAAACAGTCCTATGGCAGCTGCCGATGGTAAACACGGGGGGGGGGGGGGGAGGAGAGACTCATTCCATTGAACCCCAAGCATTCGTTCTGGCTTCTGGTCACGTGCAAGGTGCCCTGGTCATGTGAGAGGCCCGGAGGAGAATATAGGCTGTGCAGAAATAGCTAGCTATCTTTAACATATCTCTATAATAATAATAATACACATGATAAAGCGCCCTCGGAGAACTCAATCTCTTTCTAGGTGCTTCACATTTGCTGCAAAGGAAACACGATCGAATGGTAGTGGTTTCATGCTTGATAAACAACATGAATAACATGGTTAGGGTAGACATGCACAGGGTCAGCATGCAAGTGTGGTTAGTGGCAGCATGCAGCAGTGGCAGCACGAATAAGGACATGAAGGACGAATCGCAGGGACCAGTAAATGCTGTCATAAATAGGTTTGTTTTTAATTTCTTTTTAAATGCAATCAAGCCAGAGGATGTCGTGATGCAAGTCGGGAGTGAGTTCCAGGCTTTGGAAGCATACGAACAAAATGCACGGTCTCCAAAGGATTTGACGTTTGTACGAGGTATAGGTAAACAGTTTCCAAAAAGCAGGTTGTACGATGCTTGGCCTGGTGGGGGAGTAGATCTGATAGGTAAGCTGGAGCCAAAGAATGAAGTGACCTAAAAGTGAGCGACAAAACCTTGAAGTCAATCCGTTGCTTGACTGGTAGCCAGTGCAGATAGGCTGATGAACGCCATCAAACGTAATAGATCGCATCAATGGGAAAAAATAAAACACGAAAAGCGCCGAGCTGCCATTCAGAGGGATGACTCTCATGCTTGCTACCCAGGATCAAAAAGAGAAAACCTATGAATAATAGTAATAATAATAATGCACTTGATAAAGCACCCTCAGAGAACTTAATCTCTTTCTAGGCGCTTTACATTTGCTGCAAAGGGAAATGCAATTAAATGGTAAGTAAAATCATGCTTGAAAAACAAACAAAATGAATAACATGGTTAGGGGTGACATGCACAGGGTCAGCATGCATATGTGATTAGTGGCAGCATGCACAGTGTCAGCACGCTAAAGCACATGAAGGACGAATCACAGAGACCCACTATATGCTATCCTAAATAGGTGTGTTTTAAGTTCTTTTTAAATGTGGTCAAGTCAGGGGTGTTCTGACGCAGGTCGGGAGGGAGTTCCAGGCTTTAGGAGCATACGAACTAAATGCACGGCCTCCAAAGGATTTAAGGTTTGTACGAGGTATTTGTAGACTGTTGGATTCCGAAAAGCGGGTGGTAGCTTGGCCTGATGGGGGAGTATATCTGAGAGATAGGCTGGAACCATAGAATGAAGGGACCTAAAAGTGTGCGACAAAACCTTGCAGTCAATCCGTTGCTTGACTGGTAGCCAGTGCAGGTAGGCGAGAAGTGGAGTAATGTGGCAACTGCGACGCTCACGACAGACAAGCCTAGCTGCAGAGTTTTGCACTAGCTGCAATCGCCTGATCGCACATGCTGGTAGGCCAGTAAGCAGTGAGTTACAGAAGTCGAGACAGGATGTCACGAATGCATGGACCAACTTGGACGTGGTATCCTTATCTAAACAAGCCCGAATTTTAGCAATGTTATGGAGCTGAAAATAGGCAGATTTGACTGTGGAGCTGATATGGTCGTCTAACGAGAGGTCGCTTTGGAATATGACACCTAGATTTCGAGCTGATGCAACAGGAGATATGCTGGCAGAGCCAATTTTGAGAGTCAGCCTTTCCAATCTCAGAATCACACTGGGTCAAAACTCCAGGGGGGGTTCGCATGTATGCAGACACCATGTAAGCGCAAGCACACGACTGAAAGAATGAGTGCTGTCCAATAGCTCGACGTCACAAAGCTGCCTGATAAAACAACAGATAAAATTACAGTCTCACTCTAGCCACCAGCAGTGAACTATTGAATAGCTCAGAATAATTGAATACTCCGATTACTTCCTTTTCAGCTTACCCTGTAAGCTCAGCACAGGCAGTACTTTTTGCTCTGCGGCACCCTCGATGCCGTGCAATAGCCGAGGGACCCCTGGGCGCTTTGTGGCTCGTGGATTTGGCCTTGCCACACGCCAGATGCAGCGATCCCAACAGCTGCCTTGCAGCAGAAAACAAGCCCCAAAGGCAAAACTCGGCCGAGAGCCCGAGCGAGCGAGCATGCGGAATGGACTGACAGCAAGCAGTGAGAAGAAAGACGCACTATCTGCACACAAGCACCTGCAGTTGCAGCATCTCATCTCTTGGAATGCGCTTCTCGAATTCTTCGAAGTATCTGCAAGCAAGCCGTAGCACATGCGGCCTGACGGGACCAGCGAGCAGTAAGCAGTTGCATACAGTGCCCGGGCCGACACTGCACGAACGACTTGAGATGGCCCCGACTCGGCAATCCAAAATCGAGGCCACGAGCTGGGGCACTGCACAAGACTATTAAACATAATATTTATATATAATACTATATACTATGTGTGTGTGTGTGTGTGTGTGTGTGTGTGTGTGTGTGTGTGTGTGTGTGTGTGTGTGTGTGTGTGTGTGTGTGTGTGTGTGTGTGTGTGTGTGTGAATAATCATTTGTATAGCACCCTAAGAGAACTTAGACTCTATCCAGGTGCTCCACATATGCCGCAGGACTCGGTCGTCAAAGGCGAGAACCCTGGCCGACAAACACTGGCGAGAAATGATGGCTGCCGTGCACAAAGACAATGGCAATTTAACAGATTGCACATGAAGCTTGCCTATGCAAATCGACATGCTTAGACACTTTGGCTTTGTTTAGCTTGTTTTTTTTTATTTAATTTGGGTTTTTCGCATGTTGTTCTTTTGCAAATCTGTGCGCAACGGTGTGGGTATGGTGTAAATATATGGTGTAAAACTAATGCTTGAACATTTAACAGCCTCTTTTTGTATAGCAGCCGAAGAGCGTTGAATTAAAGGCTATCACCACTGCTTGCAAGGGCAATAAAGGATCGCCCACAGCAGGATTCGAACCCATGACCTTGGGACCGGTCATAAAAAGCAACCACCTTACCTAGTGTGCCATCACGGCTAAAGGGGTTCCTTCTCCTACCAAGAACGTCCAACCCTATGCTCAGCTCAAGCGAGCTACAAATTCAGATTTCTGTGACATAGTGCAAGGAAAAAAGATGGTGAGAATTGCACTGCTGACACGTGACCATTTTGCAACAAGTGAGTCAGACCAAAGCTTTACCGACCAAAGTGGCATGGAACACGCCGACTTAAAGACACCACAAGCTAAAATAAAAAACACGACTTGGCGCCGACTGTCGGTACCTACCTTACGCCGATCTGCTGATGGTGATTGAGCTTGTCCACATTCTTACGTAAATCTGTAAAAATGCAAAACGTCCTGCAAGTATTCATCTGCTGTTTGGGAAAACTAATTAACAGGCATGGAAGGGTGTGGCCAGGAATATGTCAACCACGAGTCTGAAGGGGAAGGGGAGTGGCTGACAGTCGACCTCGGCCTCTGCCTGTGTGCAACACGGTTTGAAGGAAGTATACACACCCCACCCAACATTCCTCGATAGGCGAGTGAGGCCAAAAAGAAATTAACCCACATGAAACCGAAGAACAGACCCTGACCACGATAACTGGGCAATCGGTGGCCAAAAAGTCAATCTGGCGCTGTAGTCCACATTCACCACCACGGTGGCTTTCTTAGTTGCAGTTTTCGATTAAAGCCAAGTGCAGCTGATTCAATAATCTCATTTACTTGGGCGGCCCAAAGCTGTAGTGTCTATCATTCTAGATTTGAGCATGTTCATTAAAGAATCGCCGGCTGCTGCACGACTCATATCAACGACCCACGGGTAGCAGAGCAGAGGCACCATCGCTGGACTTGCAAAGCTAGCAGTCGGCCCAAAGACCGGCCGAGTCTTGAATGAAAGCTGCTTTGCACGATGAAGCAATCTCTAGCAACTGCTAATCCAGCTGCAGCTAGCTATAAATTAATGCCACTGGACGTGTTGCCTGGCCTAGTGCCAAGCTGTGACTAACAAAATCGGTCGAGTACCTGGATACTAGGTCATCCTTCCTATGCAGGATCTCAAGCAAGCTATCAGTAACTCTATCCAACCAGCTGCCAGTCACAAGCCTCACAACTGGCACTTGGATGGCGGCCAAAAAGTAGGACATAGCTGCACGAGTAAACGACTGCCAGCCAAGATGAGCTCAAGACGATTGCTACTGAAAGAAGAGTGCTAGAGAACAGGATGAGAAAGAGAGAGAGAGAGAGAGAGAGAGAGAGAGAGAGAGAGAGAGAGAGAGAGAGAGAGAGAGAGAGAGAGAGAGAGAGAGAGAGAGAGAGAGAGAGAGAGAGAGAGAGAGAGAGAGGGAGATCAGACCGTTCGGAGGCAGCACACTGTATGTACCATTCACAGAAGCGTACAGATTCTACACTACACATATCTGGAAGTTGTGCCCCAAACGCCCAGCTGAGGTCGCGAGGAAGCACTCTTTTCAAGCATTCTGTTGCAGCCCCACCCTTCCCGGCAAGCACAAACATTTAGTGCTACACCATAACCAGTGATATCGAAAAGCGCACCCATCAGATATGTAATAATAAAGACAGCAAGACGAAGCATCAACAAACCTTCGATCGTCATGATTCCTTCTTTGACCAGCTTATTGGCAGCTGCAGGTCTGCAAAGAACAGCACAAAGTAAGCATGAAACAGGCGACCGACCAACTGTGTCAGTAGCAGCTTGCAAGGCATGTGAGACCTCGGCAAAAAAAGACATGCTCCTTTGGCTGTCTATAACCGCTAGAAGCAATGGAAAACAACGCACGATTGCCATAATCGAGTCACCCCATCGACGTCACAGCATATCGACATAGCACATGCTGCCAGTTATAAACGAAGGACAGTTAGCAGCTGTCGGACAGCAAGCAAGCAAGCATGTGGCAATTCGAGTCACAGCATGCCACACACGATGCCGGGCCATGCAACAATTTGGCCAGTGGCAACAAATCGAGACGTAGCCGTATAGAGTGCCTAGACAGAAAGAGATTTATGGTTTTCTGGAGTGCTATGCACAAATGCATTATCATTAAGCTAAGGGGTATGTGGAGAACAACAGGGGTGGCCATGTTATCGCTGGTCTGATCTGATGGCCGAAATGCTCAACAGATGTCCCCCCCCCCGAGTCCTCGGAAGGCCTCGATCTTTGGTTAAGATTGTCACCATCCGGCACCACCCTGCGCCTTCTGTGAAATCGGTGATTGACCCATTATGGTGGCCTCCTGTGCGCAAGGTAGCAGGTTCAACAGGCCAGGCAGCAGGACACGTTTTACTGCCTTCCGGTCCAGCACGCACCGGAGCCAACCCACATGGCTGGAATAATCTGACGTCAGAATAATCAGACGATTCGGCAACGTTAACGGCCAATTTTTTTAAACTTCATCCACTGGGGTAGCGGCAGCTGCAAAGCTTGAACAAAAAGACCGCTGGCTTGACTGACTGCCGATATCCCACGGGAAGGCCAGCTTTAACGTGGCCTCAAGATAGGGCATGCTGTCAGACTCCACAGCCAACTAAGTCGGCACACTCCGACTTGCACTTTTCGAATCAGCCGAGCAGGGCATCGGGCACCCGAACCAATCGCACTGCGACACACACAAGGGTTCACAGGAGAGAGTGACAGCTGCTGCTGCTGGCGCAGCCACTAATACAGCTAGCGCTACCAAAGCCGGGGCTGCACGGGAGCAGCTTCTCCAGCTTCTGACAGCAGCAACGACTTGCTTACCCAATCCCGGTGACCTTCGTGAGTGTTGCAATGGCAACGTTCGTGTCGTCCGCACGTATCTGCCAAACGAAAAGGCAGGGGCTGCATTAGGCTGCCTTTCTCGTGCTCAGCAGGCCAATGGCGAGCCCGAAGCTATGCAATGCAATGGATACAGCGAGGGTAGCGACGTCTCCCTTCTTTCAGACTGCGCCGGCTAAAGCGCGGGCTGGGCGTATGTATTTGTGCCTAGAAAGAGATTTGAGTTCTCTGAGCACGCAATGACAACTAATTATTACTATTACCGTGGGAGGGAACGGTCCATATACCAGCCAGGCGGACTTGGCTTTAGATTAGGTCCGAAGCTAACCAGCACCCCATTCCTGTCTCTACATGAAGTTTGCTAATTGACTCAACACACTCGCAGGCGTGCACACGCACAGCAATCCAAAAGCGACACGTTCGCACGTTGCATTTGTTGGCATTCTCATATACCACCGTGTTAATTTGTCGACTAACGTGACTTGTTTTGTACAAAGGGCACACTGCAAGGGCCTGTGGTCAGCTATAACCACTGCACCGACACGTTTCTGGTTGTTATCATCATACAAAACTGGTGCCACAATGCCACTAAAAGTCACCGGGCTATTGGTGTCGAACAACCGGCAACAAAATGGCACAGCTAAAAAAATACTAGCTGATTTAACAGCCTCTTTTTCTATAGCGACAAAAGAGCCTTTACGGCTATCACCACCGCTTGCAGTAGCAATAAAGGATCGCCCACCGTAGGATTCAAACCCACGACCTCGAGGCCGGGGTCGTGAAAAGCAACCACCTTACCTAGCGAGCCATTACGACTCACCTTAGCTAGCGAGCTGGCACAACTTCGCGGTAAGGGGGCAGGGGATATGGCAGGAACAGGGATGCTTCGAGCTGCATCGAGGCTCTGATCACGATGACCCACAGGCAGTTCCGATTCGACGAGCCACACTCAGGTGATCGGTGGATCGTCAGCAGCAGCCGGGCAGGACGAGTGCACGAGCCACGTGTACGCATGTACGCATGCATGCATGCATCTCCGTCTGTAACTCCACAAAGACTATGTGGGTGTTACGAAGGAGAGTTTTGTATAGCCCACTCACAGCCTAAGCGGCTTTCGGTATGTATTCGGTAGCCAACAGATTTCATCTCACGCAAAAAAGAGAAGTAAGAAGCACAGCAGAGTCAGGAGAGCAGTTGAGATAGTGAGTGGCATGGAAGTAGCAGCTCAGGACCACTGGAAAGGATGAGCCATAGTCGGCAGCAGGAGAGTAGTTGTTGCGTAAGAATCGTGGGAGCGAGTTCCACAGTCTAGGACCTGCAGAGCTAAAGCTTCTGTCGCCAACTGTCTTTGAGCAGAGGAATGGAACAGCTAATTTATTGTCCATACAGGACCTGAGGGCACGAGGAGGCTGAAACTGGTGCACCAGTTCAGCTAGGTATAGAGGAGCCGAGCCTTGGCGGGACTTGTGGGTCAGCGTAAGAACTTTGCTCTCTATCTGTTGATCAAAAATTCGATGAATGAACCCAGTTACCAGGGAAACTATGCCACTTCCCACGTATGCCAACACCATCAACGTGACACTCGAGACAGTCCGCCGAGCGGCAACCAAGATCTCAGGCTACCGACTATGGCTAATCCTTTCCAGTCGTCCTGAGCTGCTACCTCCATGCTACTCACAACCTCAACTGCTCTCTTGACTCTGCGATGCTTCTCACTTTCTCTTTGTTGCGTGAGACCAACTCTGTTGGCTACCGAATGCTTACCGGCCGAGCTGGTTTGGTCTAGCGGTTAAGGTGCTCGCCCCGACCTAGGTCTGACTGAGGTCGTTCGTGGGCTCGAGCCCCAAGGCATATGTGAAGTGCCTGAATAGAGATTAAGTTCTCTTGGGGCGCTATATATATATATATATATATATATATATATATATATATATATATATATATATATATATATATATATATATATATATATATATATATATATATATATACCCAAAGCTCCTTTGGCTGTGAGCATGCTATACACTCTCCTGCTTAACATCCACATAGTCTTATGTGGCAGATACATACACTACATCACACCCAACTAATTCGTTGACGGCCGGCTACGAAGCAAGCACGCACGGTGAAAGAGCACAAGACGACGTACCGAGGAAGGTGATCGAGACAGGGAGGCGTGGCAATGTGCCCGTGGACGCAGTTGCTGATGGCACCAACACAGGCATAGGTGGCTAGCTAGGCTGCCCTATCCCATGCTCCCCCTCTATCGTTCGGCATTTCCAGCTCCTGCCAAATGCCACCAGCCGAGCAACGGACTGACCGTCCATTGTGAGAGCTCTCACCTTTACAAGCTTCTCAAGCTTTCCCGTAGCGATGAACTCGTCTATCTTCTTGCCGATCTTGTCGCCGATTCCATTCTAAAAAATACAAGCAAATAAGAAGCTCAGAAGCAGCAACGTGCTCTCTCCTTCTCCCTCCGTGCTCTCTCTCTCTCTCTCTCTCTCTCTCTCTCTCTCTCTCTCTCTCTCTCTCTCTCTCTCTCTCTCTCTCTGCCCCACCCATGTGCATTACTGCTAATTTGCTTGCTTGTCGCTCTTGGCATCACAAGCACCCCCTTCGAGCATTTTTCACGGGCTTCCGGGTTGGTTTTAAGGGTGCTCAAGGGGTGCTCAAGGGAGGTCACAAGGAGGAATAGCTAACAGATAGAAAAGTCTACAGAGCACCATGACTGTATATGCCGGTCATCACAAGAAAAAAAACGTGAGCATAAAGCAGCTGCTACCGAACAACCCACCCCCTACCTACCCCCCCCCCCCCCCCCGAAAGTCAAACAGCCAGGCTGCCATTCAATAATGTGCATAACAAATGCCAAGCCAGTGAAACAGCAGCAGCAGCATAGCGCCAAGGACAGCTAGCTTCGCTAGGGGTTAGATGTACAACGGCAGACATGGACACAGTATTGCTAGCAGTTCACACAGGACTTTTCAGCCAGGCTAGCTGCTCAGCTGCTGCACGGCACAAGCTCAGCTGCTGCACGAGCCTGCACAAGCGTGCTCAGACAGACTCACCAGTGCCTTGGCTTCGCTGCCGCTCTTGATGCGTGTGGGATGCTTTGCCAGCACGCCTGCTGCCTTCCGGTATGCATTGTACTTGTGAATCTGCCGCGTCACGTTTTTCTCGTAATTAGCTAGCTCTAAAAATTGAGTTCGGTGCATCGTGTTCAGGCAAGAAGTGACAGCACGCTGTCACACCGGGCACTATATGTACGACGTACCGAGGTCCACGCATTCTTGACATCCCATCTCGACTTCTGCAACTCACTGCTTACTGGCCTACCGGCATGTACGATCAGGCGATTGCAGCTGGTGCAAAACTCCGCAGCTAGGCTTGTCGGTCGTGAGCGTCACAGTTGCCACATTACACCACTTCTCGCCGACCTGCACTGGCTCTGAGTCAAGCAACGGATTGATTTCAAGGTTTTGTCGCTCACTTTTAGGTCACTTCATTCTTCGGCTCCAGCCTATCTCTCAGATCTGCTCCCCCACCAGGCCACCCATCGTACCACCTGCTTTTCGGAATCCAACAGTTTACCAATACGCCGTACAAACCTCGAATCCTTTGGAGACCATTTTGGAGTTCATATGCTCCCAGAGCCTGGAACTCCCTCCCGACTTGCGTCAGAACATCCCCTGACTTGACCACATTTAAAAAGAACTTAAAACACCTATTTAGGACAGCATTTAGTGGGTCCCTGTGATTCGTCCTTGATGTGCTTATGCGTGCTGACACTGTGCATGCTGCCACTAACCACATTTGCATGCTGATCCTGTGCATTTCACCCCTAACCACGTTGTTCATGTTGTTTATCAAGCATGATATTACTCACGATTCAATCGCGTTTCCCTTTGCAGCAAATGTAAAGGGCCTAGAGAGAGAGATTGAGTTCCCCGAGGGCGCTTTATTAAGTGCATTATTATTATCATTATTATTATACAGCACAGCCCAACTCACTACTACGCTATTGCTGTTTCGCACAGTGCGCATGGCGGAAGTGTTCGTTTGCGTTTGAAGAGGCTCTGCAAGGTTTGCAGTAGTTATCCAGTTGTACAGGACTGAGAGTCGAGCCACTAAAGTGGCAAAACTAGGCAAACAGCAATACCGCCCACTGCACCAGGTGCCATAACAAAAGCGAGCTAAATAAAAGCTCAAAGGTACAATCTTTTTGTAAATATATGACTCAAGTGATTTAGCAACCTTTCCGTCTTCCAAACCAATCTCTATTAACTAAAGTGAAAAAGTCCGTCATGCCACAAGCCTTGTGGCAGGTGGGAAAATGGCGCGCTTCCATCAAGGGGCAAGATGGCACAAGATGGTGTCTTCCATGATGAGACTACTATGACTCAGCAAGACCAGTCCACAGGAGTAAGCTGCTCCTTACCGTTATACCACGAAGAAACAAATATTGCACGGTACGGCTGGTTTGGAGGTCATGCATTAATAATGTCCGTGCTGTCATTCAACAATAACAATAAAAATCCTAAAACAATTAAACTAATAAGAACTGTACGGAACAATTGTAAAGGTTTGCCTAGAACGCAATCAAATTTAAGGTTACCAAATTAAACACAAAATGAAACCTACACACGGACATACTAAACAGTCCAAGTGGGAGATTACTTTCGAGGAATCATACACAATCTGAGCACCTAATTAAAAAATGCGCTAATATTGTTAGGCTATATTAGCCCTTTTTATATAACTACAATTTCAAAATCTATTTAAAAGCTGGCATACATTATAATGTTATGCGAGTTATACTATGTATTATTTTTTAAATAAAACACTAACTATGCACATCTATTTTAATCAGCAGTCCTTAAAATTATTTTTGCCATGCAATTGTCGATGCGCTTTTGTCGGGCTACCTCGACAGCAATACATAACGCATGGCTAACAGGATTGAGCAGCTGTTGAATGACAGACTGGACAGACACACCACCACAGACCAGTCCAACGAAGAGCTGATACAAAGCATCAGCCAAAGCTTTGCCGATTACAAGACAGATGCCCAGGAGACAACCACGACAGTAAATAACGACCCAAAGACAGACAGCTTTTCAGTGTTGCACGGGTAGCCGGCAGATAACAACCGGTGCCCAGCAGCACCACTGCCACGAGTGTAAGAGCATGTATTCGTTGGCGCTAAGCACACTCACATCTCTGTCTGTCTCTCTCTCTCTCCCCCTTTCTCTCCCTTCTCTCTCTCCCCTTTCTCCCCCTCTCTCTAGTCTCTCTCTCTGTCTCTCTCTCTGTGTGTCTCTCTCTCTGCCCTCTCTCTCTCTCCCTCTGTCTCTCTCCCTGTCTCTCTGTCTCTGTCTCTCTCTCTGTCTCTGTCTCTCTCTCTCTCTCCTCCCACCTCTCGCTCTCTCTCTTTCACATTTGTCATAGGGGCATCCAACTTCGTAATTGCGATTGCCTACTTTCACGGCAAGGTGGGTGCTAGGAAAATTCATAATCAGGGCTGGCTAGGTGCATAAACTTCATGACCGGGGTCCTAGGTTCGATAGATGCGACAGCCAATCTTGCAAAGCATGTCTCAAGCTTTTGCCACGAGTCTTAGCCTAGAGGTCTTGCTATGGCACTTCCCGACCAAGGGTGACATGCACAACCGATTAGGCGCAACAATCACGGTGTCAGCACACATAAGCACACTAATACACTAAACGTAAACTGATTTAACAGCCTCATTTATAGAGCTGCAGAAGGGCCTTCACGGCTAACACCACAGCTTGCAGCGTCAATCAAGAATCAACCACTGTAAAGGGACTCGAACCCACGACCCCACTGTGATGAGGGAGCACCTTACCCATGGGCTAAGACCCAGGACAAATCACAGGGGCTCATCAAATGTTGTGACAAGCAAGCAAGTTGTAGCTTCCTTTAACATTTCGGCAAGTCAGGGGATGTGATGCAGTCAAATGGGAATAGTGAGTCCCAGGCCTTAGGATCATACAAACTGATGGCACGAGGTCTCCGTAGGATTTGAGGTTGATTAGAGGTACAGCCAAGCGATCAGAGTCAGAAAAGCATGTGATACGATGCCTAGCCTAGTGGGGGGGGGAGTAGTTCTGTTAGGTAGGCTGCAGCCAGAGAATGAAAGGACGGCTAAGTTGGGTGGCGCACTGGACAGTTTTCTGCCACTGTTGCTGTAGCCACTGCCAACGTTGTCTGACAGCCATCAGGGAAGCTTCCTTTATAGCATAAATAAACTGTCTAGAAAGAGATTCGGTTCTCTGAGTATGCTATAGAAATGTTACTATTACTACTGTTTCTACTAATATCATCTCTATCCTCAATTCTGTACTTCGTGTCGATATCCAGTGTGAACCATAGGTTGTACAACTGCCGCTCCTCCGTGAACGAGAGGCTTGTCTTTGCCTCTGAGGAGTCGACTATGAAGGCAGACCCGAGTTGTTTGGAGGCAAACGAAGTAGACAGACCGGGGCAGCTGCGTCCTATCGACAGCAATAACTGCTGCAGACGGCAGCTGGCAGAGGCCGTGAAAAAATTTGCCTCGATTCTCACCAGTCGTCAGAAGTGAGCAATGGAACTGAGCAACGAAACCGGAGTCGCCGCCAAAACGCCCGAAGAAAGGAAGAGCTCGCAGCTTCCTCAAGTCGAAATCGCTGCCTGCCGAGATCCGGACGACTGCGCAGACGGCCAACGACGTCGAAATGACGGGATAAACGCCAGGCCTTGCTCTCCATCCTACCGCAACCCAATCCCAAGGCCGCCTTGGGACCGACTAACCGGATGGGAGATGAAGAGCAGCTCTCCCTGCCGAGCGCACCCATCACATTCCGAGATCGTCTGACTTGGGAAGCTGCCAAGTGTGGTCCCCTTGCTGGCCTAATCTTGGCAGAGCTCCGACATCGGCCAGGAGGCGACAGGCGACTGCCGCTGCTGCTCTCTTGTAGCAGCAACAGGGGAGCGCTTCCATCTGCTCGGCGCAGGTTCCCCGGCTTAAGCAGCTGCTGCCTGCAGCTGCTCGACAGCAACGTCACCATCATCAACGTCAACGTCATCACCACCAACGGCCAAGTGGACTCGGGGGGGGGGGAGGGAAAAAGCAGCCAGCCGCGCATGTTGAAGAAGCATGTTGCCTCTAACCCATACTCCCCTCCGCCACCTGCGCTGCTGCTGACGATACCAGCATGGTCGACACCGGCTTGGCCCACACTCACTGGGCCCCCTCCACTGAACCCAGGCTGTTCTACCAAGCAGGTGCCAGCTTGGATGGAGGCCAGCCAGCGCATGCACGATGGACTCGTGCACGCGCCAGAAGCCACCAGCCACACGATCCCCGAAAGAGCGCAGCATCGAACTGATGTGTGCATGACCAAGGGGCAAAGGCTCTTCGATCGTGGGGACGCTGTAGCAAAGCGAAGCTCCTGGGCTGGAAGTGCCGATTCAGTTCCAGAGACAAAACAAAACGTCTCCTTCCTTTGCAACAAGAGAGAAGAGCGGTGACGACTCACCCTCGTTGGCACCAGGTGCTCTATGCTGTTTTTTAGGGGGGGGGGTCGGCCAACTGGGCGACCTTTCCAATTACATGCTAGTTCCAGGATCTGGCAGAGCAATGCACACATCATTAGAAAAGCTCCCCAGTTAAGTCAGCTGCACAGACGAAGATAATTTACATAATCCTAAATAAAGCACTACACCAACTAACTTTAATGCGATGTTCACTGCCATCGACGGGAGGCAATATCGACATATACAATTGTATTTTTATGAATTATATATTCTCTCACTTGGTTTCAGGCAACACAACGTGTTCCTTGTTTGCCGAATGTTTGCTATTACCGCCTACATTCATTCTCACCTCCGGACACCAAGCGGTACTCGCATTTCTTATCAACTGCAAAATTCTCATCCGAAAACCCAAGTTCTTGCGAACATCGTATATGCAAACCAATACAGCTAAGACCTATTAATGCTTATCTGTTTGTTGTGTGACAGTAGCACGTAAGAAATGACATACTTATGGACATCTAAACGCTTACCGCTTCGGGCTGCTGGGTCTGTCACGCACGCAGGCACCGGCAGAAGATACACCGGTGGTTAGTAACCGGCATATTAGTTATGATCGTGCCGACCTACTATCTCTTCGTTATTGTTGTTCAAATGCATTCCAAGATAGTATTGCTGTTGCTAAGATCCGTGAATTATGCATTAACAAAAGAAAAGCGCCCCGGAGCCGCCGCGAGGCCCACGAGCCGAGACACCACTCATTCGGTGGGAGCTACGAGCTGAGTACCCGCTCGTTTGGTATGTAGCATTGTCTCGAACCTCTCAGCATGGTCTCTCTCACGCGTTACTATTGATCTCCATAACTTAGTGGCCATTTGACCTGCTATAACACCGGTGGCCCAACTTAACACTTATCATTGGAATCCTCGCTCAGTGTGCAATAAACCTCTAGTAATAAGCAACCTTATTTCTGAAAAAAGCCTAGACTTGCACGCCTTGACTGAAACTTAGCTAGAATCTGCCAACTGCCCAACAATTAAAGATGCAATCCCGACTGGCTTCTCCTTCTTTCACACCCCGAGGCTTCTCCTTCTTTCACACCCCGAGATCGATAACAACTGGAGGTGGAGTAGCTATTATCCCAGTCTCCTTCTTTCACACCCCGAGATCGATAACAACTGGAGGTGGAGTAGCTATTATCCCAGGCTCGAACTTCGATTTCAAGCCATTTGCAGTACCCACGAAGCAGCCTTTCGAATCTATTGTCTTGATTTCGCCGGACAACAAGCTATCGATGGAGGCAGTAGTCGATCACCCACCAGGTACAAAGGCCTCTTTTATCTCAAATTTCTCTGATCTCGTTTCGATTGTATCCAAGTAATCCAACTTTCATCATTATAGGTGATTTTAATATTCATTTTGATAACTTATCTGATGCCTTCAGCACTGAATTTCGTGCACTGACTGACTCGTCTCTTGTGGCTCATGTGCCTGGCTCTACTCATATCAAGAGTCACACACTCGACCAACTTTTCTCATACAACCACTTTGTCATCACCAATTATTACCAAATCCTGCTCATCAGCCCACATGCAGATCTCATTCAGTCTAAAATGTGCACCCTCATCATATAAAATTACACGTGAATCTCGAAACCTTAAGACCCTTGACATCCACGCTGTCCGTGCAAGAATCTCTGCCTCGCCTCTGCTGCTCAATCCCCTTCCGACCTCTCATTATTGGTAGATTACTACAACACAACACTAGCTGACATACTCGACGAGTTTGCACCCTTTGACTAAGCACACTCTACGCCCTCGCCCAGACGACCTTTGGTTTGGCATAGACATTAAACTACCTAGGCCTAATAAGCACAAGCTTGAAAAAGCATACACAAGATCAGGACTGACTGCCCATCGTCACGCCTACGAGGACTAGTGCAGCTTGTACCAATCGATCCTTGCAAAGGTCAAGTCTAGTTAATTTCTATAAAAACATTGTCAAATCATATATGCACATCCCAAGAATGCTGATGTCGACGATCGATTCTCCTGAACGGCTCCAGGTTAGCTCCTTACCGGTGACCTTACAGGTGACCTCTGTGATGATCTAGCTGATTGCTTCATTGGCCCCTTTGTCAACAATATAAACAAGATCAGGGAGTCCATCCCTAAGACAGCATTCTGGGGAGTATCACCCTGGAATGTGGTCCCTCAGTTCCATGCAGCACATCAATGTCTACATACAAGGTCACTAGTGACCTCATCCCGTGGTTCTTATCCCAATCAATGAAGACAACTAGTCCTCTGGACCCTATTCCCACTGACCAGCTTACACGATACATTGATCCACTGCTGCCATGCATAACTAGCATCATAAATGTCATTAGCACCAGGTCACTGTCCCAGCACCTTTCAAAAAGGCTGCAGTCAGGCCACTACTCAAGAAAGCAACACTAGACCAAAAGAACTTAAGCAACTTTCGCCCAGCTGCCATTCTATCGTTCTTATTAAAGACTGGAACGAGTCGTGGCAGACCAGCTAAACTTGTATATTTAAACTTCAAACCTTGCTAGTAAGTTCCAGTCTGGTTTTAAAGCTAATCATGTCAGAGTCGGCATTGCATAGGGTGTATAACGACCAACTTAAGAATGCAGACTTGAGTAGATTGTCACTGCTTGTTTTGCTCGAACATTAGGCAGCTTTTGATACTATCGATCGGTAAGTCCTTCTCGAGTGCTTCTCACCTCACCTGGGCACCCCTAGCACTGTAATGCAATGGTTCAGGTCCTATCTCAGAGGACGACTCATGAGTACTGATGTGAATGGACAAAGATCATCCAAGGACCCTCTGAAATATGAGATACATCAGGGCTCTAAGCCTGGTCCTCTTCTTTTCACGGTTTACACTCTCCCTCAAGCCGATGTGATTGCCACACACAATCTAGGCTTTCACTTCTATGCAACTGACACTCAACTGTAACTTTGCTTTGATCACTCCCAGACCTCCAGCATGTCGAATTCTCTCAACTCCCTGGCTACCTGTATTGATGAAATCCGCATATGGATGGCACCAAACTTCCTTAAATTTAATGAGGATAAAACCAACTTACTAATTATGGGCAAACCAAGTGTGATTCAGAAATTGGAAAGGCTAATGCTCAAAATCAGCTCCGCCAGCATATCTGGTGAGCCGCAATGGCTCAGTAGCTGGTGAGCCGTGATGGCACACTAGGTAAGGCGGTTGCTTTCACGACCTCGGTCCCAAGGTCGTGGGTTCGATTCCTTCGGTGGGCGATCCTTTATCGCCACTGCAAGCGGTCGTGATAGCCATAAAGGCTTTCCTGTCGCTATACAAAAAGAGGCTGTTTAATCAGCTAGGATTTTTTTTTAGGTAAGGTGGTTGCTTTTCACGACCTCGGCATCGAGGTCGTGGGTTTCAAATCTGTGGGCAATCCTTTATCGCCACAGCAAGCGGTGATGATAGCCGTAAAGGCTCTCCTATCGCTATACAAAAAGAGGTTGAATCTGCACGAAATCTAGGTGTCATGTTCCCAAGTGACCTTTCATCAGACGACGACATCTGCTCTACAGTCAAGTCTGCCTGCTTTCAGCTACATAACATTTCGGTAACATTCAGCTACATAACATAACACAAGGTGATAAAAGGCTCAGAGATCAGGTGGAAAGTAACACATCTGAAGACCCGACTTTCTCAAGTTTGCCAAATGTTTGAAAAATGATAAGACCGGGTATTTTCGAAGGCATAGTTGCTCTATGCGAGGTCGGCTCAGACAGGTCATTGGTTACCGTTGGTGGTGTTTATTCATTTTAATGTACTTGTGCTAAAACTTTGCTAACATGTTAGGTAAGCTAATTTTAAATACTCTGCTACACGATCACAGCAGGTTCCAGGATGCTTTTTATACCGAACCACAAGTTTTAGGTCGGACAGCCATTTCAGACTGCCTTGCCGAGACTACTGTACGAGTGCATCCCCGGGCAGCAGAGCCTTACCAGCTATCACTCCCACTTGCACAGGAGCACCAACGAATTGCAGGACTCGGACCCAAGACCTGGGCGTTCAAACGCGAGTACACTTGCCCATGAGCTCTCGTGCATACTTGCCCTCTCCAGAACTTGTTTACCGGTTACCTCCCATCCATTGAAACTGTGGAGCAGTTAAACAGTCAAACCTTAGAATGGGATTTAACTTGAGACTGTGGATCATTTGAGTAAAAACGTAAGCTAAACAACCAACCTACCTGCTCAAACTTCTGACCCGCACCTTCTAATCGGCTCACTGTCATCACAGACCAACCAATTCCCACCGAAGTTGTAACAGCAGCAAAGGCATCTGCCGACAGACACACTTTGCTTTATGTAGGCAACCCTGAACCGTTTGCAATGACGATTTGTTGGTCTGGGGGAGAGAGATCCGCGAACTTTCCAGGCGACACGAATAATAGCGTGCAAGTTAACAATGGTACGTATTCGTCTCGCTTTGCCGACACTCGCTCGTGAAGAAGCTTACCTGACGAGCCGTCGATCGTTTGGAAGTAGCTCCATGCACGGTCATTTGCTTAGCGAAGTTGTGCATTCGGCATTACTGCTCATGTTCTTCTGCGTTAAAGTGAGAGGGCAGAGAGAGAGAGAGAGAGAGAGAGAGAGCGACCGCGAAAGAGAGCAGAGAGAGAGACAGAGAGAGAGAGAGAGAGAGAGAGAGAGAGAGAGAGAGAGAGAGAGAGAGAGAGAGAGCGAAAGAAAGAGAGAAAGAGAGAGAAAGAGAGAGAGAGAGAGAAAGAGAGATAAGAGAGAGAGACGTGTGAGAGAGAAAGAGAGCGAGAGCAGAGAGAGAGACATCTGAGAGAGAGACACACAGAGAGACAAAGACATCTGAGAGAGAGAGAGAGAGAGAGAGAGAGAGAGAGAAGAGAGAGAGACATGAGAGAAGAGAGAGAGCGCAAGAGAGAAGAGAGAGACATCAGAGAGAGAGAGAGAGAGAGAGAGAGAGAGAGAGAGAGAGAGAGAGAGAGAGAGAGAGAGAGAGAGAGAGAGAGAGAGACAGAGAGACAGAGAGAGACAGAGAGAGACAGAGAGACAGAGAGAGTCAGACAGATAGATAGAGAGACAGAGATAAGAGACAGAGAGAAAGAGATAGTGCCCTCTCACTTTAACGCAGCAGAACACGAGCAGTAATGTCGAATGCACAACTTCACTAAGCAAATGACCGTGCACGGACCTACTTTCAAACCGATCGACGGCTCGCTAGGTAAGCTTCATCACGAGCGAGTGCCAGCAAAGCGAGAAGAACTCGTACAATTCTTAACATGCACGCTATTATTAGTGTCACCTGGAAAGCTCGCGGTGGTCTCTGTCCCCCAGACCAACCAATTCGCGCCGCAGTTGTAACAGCAGCAAAGGCATCCGCCGACGGCCATCCTTTATGTGGGCCACCCTGAACCCGCTTGCTACGCAACGTTTGGTAACGATGAAGAAACGTGACTCGCCCCTACACCGTGAAAGAGTGAGCGTCAAGGCGCTGACACTGCATGTGAGAAAAACGCCGAACTGCAAGCCCGACAGAAACCTCGCCTAAGCCGGTCGCCGGTGACTGCTCTAACCAAAGACTGCTTGCGCTTGGCTAGAAACTCACCCATCAAGAACTCGGTGAAATCTTCATTGAGATTTTCACCTGCAGACGGTGTTTTCCGTTTACTCATGGCAGACTTCACACAGCTCCGCGAACGCAACCAAAACACCGGCTGGCAGCGACTGCGTTCGAACGGCGGCGGAACCCTTCGACAAGGCTGCCGGAAACCTCCGTAAAGTGAACGAAACCACAGTACAATTTGTTGACGCCCGTTCCGAAGCAATGTCACTCATGAATGAAATGACACGCGCGGGTCAACGGGCACGACTACGCATGCGCGAAGCCTAGACAGGAAGTGTCTAGTGCATCGCCATATTGGTATTTCCTGTCAGCCTACGCCCTGACATCTCAGGCGGAGACGGCGTTATCTTTGAGGTAACACGCCCTTTTCGCATCGCATGCGGCTAATGTGGCGTTTCACCGAAAGCACCGCGAGACTAGTGATCTTAATACTCTACCGCCGTCGATATATAGCGCTTAGAAGCTGTCACGACTGATTGTGTAGCGCCCTGCGCTAACCGTAGCCAGCTGTGCCGCAGGCACAAATTCGCTGAGAGCTTACCCAGTGTGCACACAGTACTGGTCAGTGTAGTCATTCTGACTTTACGCTATGACTGCCGTGCTTCTTCCGGTCGCGGAGCGCCGAATGCGATGCAATTCCAAGTGTCGCCGCGTTTCTCGCGGAAGGGCCGCTTAGGGGACCGGACCGCTTCCTTAGCCTGTCGCTTGCCGGCTCGGGAAAGCGTAACGCGCTAGGTCGATGCCATTTTATAGGGCGTCGGCCGGGCCTCTGGTAAGACGACGCTGACGTCTTTCTCTTTTACGGCGAGGATTGGCAAGTCTCCGAAATACCGACCATGTCGGTGATGCGCAGCATGAAAAACATCGTCAACAATTATACCGACGCCGAAGTCAGAGTGCGGGAAGCGACGTCCAACGATCCGTGGGGTCCTTCTAGCACGCTGATGGCCGAGATCGCCGACCTGACGTACAACGTCGTGGCGTTCACGGAAATCATGCAGATGATATGGAAACGCCTCAACGACCACGGGAAAAACTGGAGGCACGTGTACAAGGCGCTAACACTTTTGGAGTACATAATTAAGACCGGATCGGAGAAGGCGAGTGTCTCTCTGCTTGCGGCAGCACGACCTCGCGTAGGCAGCGTCCTGCACGCAAGGGGGTAGGGAGGGAGGGAGGGGTGCATGCAGAAATAGCCGCCTGCCTAGGAAGTGTAGCCCGCGGCGACGAGACGAGTTGATGGTGCCACTGCTCTTTTCGAAGACACGGGATTGTGCGTGTGGGGTGGGGCCGAGGCAAGGCTCGACGGGAGCATTAGGCATGGCTACCCTGGCATCCGGCTGGGCAGGAGGGGAGGGGGTCTGTCGTAGCCGTGCTGTCACGTGTTGTGCCTCGTGCCTCTGTCTGCGGCCGTCAGATGACTGAAGCTCGGTTGCTTCGCTCGGTTGCTAGGCTAAAATGTGAATGATATTTAGGGGTGGGGTTGGATTTCTAGTCGCGTCGAACTAACTGTTCACAGTGTGAGCACGTAGGCAGGAGCAGCGTTTTACACGGGTTTCCTGTGACGCCCTGTGCCCTGTCTGGTGACAGGAAAACGCCTCTCTCCTCCAGATGGAGTGTGCCGAAGCCGGTCTGTCGTGCGTGGACATTTTTACCTGCAGCCATCAAACGAGCGCTACAGTGTCTCGGTGCTTGCCTTTGTTGTCATTTTTTTGTAATTTGTTTGCATAGCCCCCCAAGAGTGCTTAATCTCTATTCGGCCACTTCACGTGTGCCCCAGGCTTGAGCCCACGACCTCGATCGTCGAATTCGCCGTGACCTCGGTCGGGGCGAGCACCTTGACCGCAGAGCCAAACCAGCCGGCCTTGCTGTAATTTGTCGAAGCCACGTGACCGGATGCCTATTGGTTTGGCGGCAGCTGTGGCTGCTTGAAGTCTGCGGAGGTGCTGTGAGCTGCGAACGCTGTTGCTTCGATGCCGAGGATGAGCTCCTTGGATTAGGGAGTCGGGTCTTGATCGGCCTTAACATAGTGATACCAGGACCATAAATATAAATAGATATAATTCATTTGTATAGCGCCCCAAGAGAACTTAATCTCCATTCAGGCGCTTTGCATATGCCTCGGGGCTCGAGCCCACGACCTCAGCCGGACCTTGGTCATGGCGAGAGCGCCTTAACCGCTGGACCAAACCAGCTCGGCATGGAGCTAGGGTAGCTATTGCTTCACTCTCTTTCCTCTCTCACTCTCTTCTCTCCCAGCCCTGTGCCGCCATCGCACTGCTTGGCCTCCGCTGGGGCTGCTGGCTGCTCGTAAGGTGGGGGGGGGCCAGACACGTGACCTCGTGAGACCGGCTGGTTTCCTTGCTGTGCAACCGTGCGCAAGCATGAGCAGTTGCCATTGTTTACACTATCCAGTTACGCTGTTCGCAAATGTCTGAGCTACCAGTGGCTGGACCGTTCATGTTGCTGTCGGCTGCCTCGCCATGCAGCCAGAGCATGACTAGCATGCAGTCCCTGCATCCTTCTACGAGGCTTGTTATCAGGCCACTCATTAAGAAACTAGCAGTAAGTAGACAAGGGGAAACTTGAGCAACTTCCACCACCCAGTCAGCCTTCTGTGAGTCTTATCTAAGAATCGGTTTAGCAAGCTAGAGTATACCCTAGGCCGGAGTATGCCCAGGGCTAAAGCAGCCTAGGCCTCTTTGTACCCCCCCAGGCCACACTATGAGCTGTTCACATACGTCATATCAATAGTTTTGAGCGATACACACACGAATCGTCACGTGACGGCTCACAAATCTGCGCCGGCGCCGACCCTGGCACTTCATTCTCTGCTCCTGCCATCTTATCTTAAAGACAGTCACCTGCCTCGTCTTTTCCACAAACCGTTTCTTAAGTTTGAATGTTGGCCACCGTTTGTGCACCAAAAGCCCTCAGGCTCTCTGTACTCTGTAGAAAAACTCTCCAGTGTAGCAATGTGCTTAGTCATTGTGGCACTGAGCGGTTACAGAAACGAGTGCATATTGAGTAATTCTGAGGAGAGTTCGATTTAATAAGTAAGGAATTTTGAGCTCTCTCGAATTGGCAAGTAGCATGCATTCACTCCTCGTTGGCCCACAGGCTTCGTAGAATGCACCAGTCCACCACGAGCCGGGTACGAGCCCGACCGAGCCAATCTCACCGAGCCACTCGCGCCGGCTCCCCCTCTCCGCCTCCTTTCCGCCTTCACACTTAACTGTCTTTACCGTCCTGATCGTCTCTCTCTCTCTCTCTCTCTCTCTCTCTCTCTCTCTCTCTCTCTCTCTCTCTCTCTCTCTCTCTCTCTCTCTCTCTCTCTCTCTCTCTCTCTCTCTCAGCGGTCTTCTCCCAACTCTTCAGCGAATTAAGTCAGCATCCCGTCTTCACAGACCTGCCCATTAGTCCAGAGCAGTCTAAGAGATTTTTCGTCGAGGTGGGGTGTGCGCTGGTTTCACGATGAGCAAAGTGGTACTTCATGAGCACAGTCATCTCTACGGTTTGAGGCTCATCTGCAGGTCATAAAATGTGAGTCGCTGGCCTGGCACATCATCTGAGTGTCGGTAACAGCCACAAATCAGAGCATGACCACAGCTTCTACTGCTTCTGATAACTACTTTAATTGTTCAAATCGAAAATCTCTTTCATTTATGTGCTTTTTAGATTGGTGCACATTTTTTGTTGGTTATCAGCTGGACTTTGTGCAAATGCCCTCTGTTTGGACAATTGCCACTGAACAATCAACAATAATTAAAAGAGTTTAAGTCGTGGTTCAAAAATTTCGTGCTCTGCATCATCTTCCAGATGGGGTATATTCTAGCCTGGAGCGTTTAGTTTCGCCTAGCCTATGCTGTTTAAACATCAAGTGGCCTAGGCTGTTTAAACTCCGGGTATAGTCTGGGCTAGGTATACTATGGCTTGTCACACCGGGAAAGAGCAGTGCAGACCAGCAAACCTTTCATATCAAAACATCAAGCACAGAAAGTTCCATACTCGTTTTAGAGCAAAGCACTAAAATCCTTGTCAGTCACCACTGTTGCCAATATGCAGCAGTGGCTATACAACTCTGACGTAGTTGTATTTTCCTGCTAGTTTTGCTGTATATCCATCAGCTTTCGATGCCATTAATCAGTAAGTCCTTGTAGAGTGCCTGACCGGCACTGCACTACCACGGTTTACAATCCTGTGTCGATCAGAGGTTCCAGAGAGATGTCAACGGCCGAGGGTCATTATGTGATCCTTTGAAGGGGCTCTCGGAGGTCGTAGTGGGTTCTTTTATTTTTTCCAGCATATGTGTGCATGTTATCTCACTTAGCAATGATGCAACTGTCAAACAGTCGTTCTTTTCGTGCAGACGACACACAGGTTTACCTGCGATTCTGATCTCTCTCGGCCTTCCATAACTTTTCTCACCTCCCTTGTAGCATGTATTGGTGACATTGCCCTTGGATTGCAGCAAGCCTTCTCAAATTGCATGACCCACTTAGTAGTTTCACTCAATCCTAAGCTCCCACAGAAACTGGGGTGCCTAACCTTCTATATTAGCAGGCCAGCATAATACCCTGCACATCCCCTGCACCTCAGCGCAGAATCTCGGGTGTCCAGTTCTAAAAAGACCCTTCACTATATGACCCCATCAGCTCTGCAGTCAAGTAGGCCTACTTACTATCAGCTACTTTACGTTGCAAAAATGTAGTCCCTGATTGGACAAGGATGCTACAGCCAAGCTGGTCCATGTATTGATGAACATCCCGACTAGACTTTCGTGACTTACTACTTGCAGGTCTTCCTGCCTGCAACAAAACACTTGTGGTTGAAGCTAAACTGTGCTAGGCTAGTCTGTCGTGAATGTCTGTCGTGCAACTGCATCCGAGTACACCACTTCTCATCCTCATCCACTGGCTCCTGATCAAATGAATCAACTTTAAAATGTTGACACTTTTTATGTGGGTCCCTGTATTCTTTTGCTCCGGCCTGCCTATCTGAAATATGCTTACCATTCATGCATCTCGAAGTGCTGCCTGTTCCTGACCCTAAAAAAATAAAGAAAACTTCTTCGTTGGTATTGCGCCCTGAGAGAACTTATTCTAAGGCCATGTGATTTGCATATGCTGCTTGGTTCTTATGTCCTTATATGCGCTATAGTTGTGCATGTGAAACTAAAATTGATGGAGGACTGTTTAGGGGCTTATTCGAGAAAGTGATTTCGCAAATCTGGAACATTTAGTCATTTCTGTAACCTTTTCTATGTTCATTTTTGTATATCATCACTAATCAGTCGAGATGCTGCCTTCTCAGCATATGTAAAGTGATTAAGGAAAATTAAAGAAACTATAGAAAGAGATTAGGTTCTCTTAGGGCACTGACGTTATGCAGCAGTTTGTGGGCCTAGTGTACCTGGATCCTAGTCCAGGGATAAGATGCTTGCTCTTCACGACAAATGGTCGTCAGTTCTAGTCCTGCAGCAGGCAATCCTTTATTGCCCACAGCAATTAAGGTGGTCGTCGGTTCGAGTCCTTGAGCAGGCAATCCTTTATGGCCCACAGCAATCAGGATGATTGTCGAAAAGGCTCTTCTGATGCTATATAAATGAGGCTGCTTAACCAGCTACTTCTACCTGCCAAATCTAATGATGTTCCACTGGCCTGTTCCTGAGAAGATCGGCTGCTAAGTTCAGCAGGACTGCTGGCCTGCCCCGACAGCACCCCAAGCCATTTTCGGAGCAACACAGTACCTTGCAGTCAAATATCCGAAAGAGCCCACTTTCTGTTCTGCCCTCAAAGCTGTTCTTGTGTCGTCAAAACGATCGGGCTACTCGTGGAGGACGCCGATTGTAATTATAATAATAGCTTGGCATTTTATAATCTTAAGTCATGGGATGTCGTGACGTCCATCGACTATGAGCTCCAGGCTTTCGGAGAGTGCAAGCTGAAGGTCTGGTCTCTGAAAGCTTTGATGTTGATTGAGACTTAGTTGGATGACTCGATTCCCATGACCGGAGTTGCGATTAAAAACCGTATTAGGAAGTATTTCAGGCAGGTATGTGGAACCTAAAAGGGAGGACGGAGCCTTGAAATTGATGCACTGCTTAATGCTTAATTGGCCCATACTTGCCGGGGTAGTAGTGTATTTCGGTAGCTGCGACATTCGCGACCAGCAAGCCTTGCTCGTGTCAGCTTGGTGTTTGGTGAGCTGTTAGTACATCGGGCATTTGGGCCTTCGCAGCAGTGCTTGCAAGTTTCAGTGGCGACCTCGCTCGCTTCTGCTCCCCAGCCCTTCAGCTGCAGCCTGTTGCTGCTGGCAAAGGCTGCCATTCTGCAATCGGCCAGCGGCCGCGGACTTGCGATCGCCGCCCCCACCCCCTCGTGGCACTTGCGCCCATGTGTGCCGGGCCGGCCCCGGCCTTACCAGGTGCCGATTTTCGGCATCGCTTTCTTCTTGACGTCTTGCCCGCTGTGCAGGACAGCCAGACAATGAGGAGGAGGCAGGAGGAGGAGGCAGGAGGAGGAGGCAGGAGGAGGAGGCAGGAGGAGGAGGAGCAGCACCACGGGCCCCCTCTCCTCACCGGCGCCTGCGTGCCGTAGGTGTGGCGAGAGGGGCCTCTCCTCGGTCGAAGGTCGAAAAAAGAGCAAGCTCGTGAGTTGCTGCGTCGTTGACCGAGCCTCGTAGGTCTGACTTTTGGATGTGGAGTGTGAGCGAGCACGATCCGATTCACTTCTTGCTCGTCGAGCTGCTGAAGTGTTCGACCGGCGCTCCCAGCTCTGCATTCCGGAAAGTTCCGGTCGCAGGAGTGTCGACAGCAGTGTGGACACCATTTGCCGGCGGAGAGGCTCGCCTGGCGACCGCCGGTGGCTCGTCCAGCGCTCGAGATGGCTTTGAGCAGGCAAATGCGCGAGGCTACAGTTGAGGAGACTGTGCGCCCATGAGGAGACCGTGGGAAATTTCAGCCCAGGCGACCACGAGGCTAGATCGAGCATCCCTCCCTCCCCCGCGTCTGTCTGTCCGTCTGCATAGATGTCAATGCCCAAGCTGGTGTAAATAGGAAGTAGAGATTGTAGGTGAAAAATGGAAAGTATGTGGTAAGGAATCTCAATGGAGGCAGAGAGATAGCACGGGAGGAAGAAAAGATGGCGCCTAGTAAAGTCTTCTTCCTGCTCAGGTGTGGCTCACAGCAATAGGATGTGAGTAAATAACAATCGTGTGCGTGAGTCTTGTGCTGGATGATGGCACTGCTAGTGGCGCGTGCAGCACTTCAGCGGTCCCAGAGAGTGACAGTAGACTCTTGGCATACAAGAAAGAGCTGGCTAGAAATTGCACATTGCACTCTGCTCTGTGTGCAGCTGCAAGGCTTTGGGACAGGGCGGCTACTTACGATAGCAACCTTGTGTTAATTTCATCATGCGGTTTCAGCAGCACACGTTTAACTCACCTTGGGCTGTTCTCTATCCGGATTCGCTTGCTCTAGCTACTTGGCTGCCGCCAAATGGGCTTCAGTCTGGGTTTTTCTTTCTTGGCGATAGACAGGACTGCATGCCTGCTCTGCCCAAGTTAAAGCTGGCCCCTGCTGATCGACGACGCCGGTCGTCGTCTGCTGCGTGGGCTGGGCCGCTGCACGTGACCGTTTGGGTCTGCCGGTTTCGCAGCGGGAATGCAGCCTGGTACAGGTGTGCAGAGGCTCGAGCCGCCAGCCGGTTGAGTTCCATGTACCACTCAAAGCAGTTTGGCGTGGCCGGCAGGGTCTGCAATGTGCAGGTTATTTATCGGCAGTGGGGCGTGCTCAGCCAAAAGCTCGAGTGACAAAGCCGCCCGGCACTGCAGCCAGGTGTCGTCGTACGTTGGTCAGCCCACCACTAAGCGGGTTCGTATGAAAACATGTTGCATCGAATGGATAGATGAAACAGCCGCTCAAAACCTGCCCGAGTGCCAGAGGTGGGATAATAATAATAAGAATAATGCACCTGATAAAAGCGCCCTCAGAGAACTCAATCTCTTTCTAGGTGCTTTACATATGCTGCAAAGGGAACCGCTATTGAATGGTGAGTAATATCATGCTTGATAAACAAGAACAACATGGTTAGGGTGACATGCACAGGGTCAGCATGCAAGTGTGGTTAGTGGCAGCATGCACAATATCAGCACACATAAGCACATCAATGACGAATCACAGGGACCCACTAAATGCTGACCTAAATAGATGCGTTTTTTAAGTTCTTTTTAAATGTGGTCAAGTCAGGGCATGTTCTGACGCAAGTCAGGAGTGAGTTTTACGCTTGGGAGCATACAAACTAAATACACCGTCTTCAAAGGATTTGAGGTTTGTTCGAGGTATTGGTAAACTATTGGATTCCGAAAAGCAGGTGGTACGATGCTTGGCCTGGTGGGGGAGTAGATATAATTCAAGATCTGAGAGATAGGCTGGAGCCAAAGAATGATGTGACCTAAAAGTGAGCGACAAAACCGTGAAGTCGATTGCTTGACTGGGAGCCAGTGCAGGTCAGCGAGAAGTGGTGCGATGTGGCAATTGCGACGCTCACGACAGACAAGCGTAGCTGATGAGTTTTGCACCAGCTGTAATCGCCCGATTGCGCATGCCGGTAGGCCAGCAAGTAGTGAGCACAGAAGTCTAGGGATGCCTCAATCCTCCTGATTCGGACGCCCGTGTTTCTCGTTTGTGTCTTCTCAAATTCGAACAGCTCGCGTGTTTTGGGGCGTCCAATCGTTGCTGCCTGAATTCGCTTCAATTTCGTCTCGGTGTTGTCCTGTGCTCGCCAATCGGCCTTGTAGCGGCCTTGGTTAGGGTGGAGGCTGGAGAGGGCAGTATCTCTGCCATTATGGTCAAGCGTTCAGTGGCCGGCCTGCTGCTTTGCCGGACGTGCTAGGTCAACTGTCAGCCGAGTTCGTCTGTCAGCCGTGTCGGTCGACGTTCGCTGTGCGCGCCTTGCCTTGAACTCGTGTGCAGTGCGTGTGAGCTGCCAGTTGCCCCAAAAATGTCGCTCAGCCTGAGCTTTACCTGATCGCTTGTAGCGAACTTGGTTGATGTGCTCGATCCGTTTGGAAGTTGAGCAGGAAACGTCTTGCCAAATGTGTAGATCCTGGCCACAGGCATGTCCTGTGTACACTGTCGAGGCAAGCTGAGCAGTTTTCCCGAAAGCCACTTCACGCCACGCTGTTTAGGGCCAAGCCGGGAGCCCTGATCCCCTGCCGCGGCTCCTCGAATTCGCCTACAATTTGCATTTGTCACCGGCTGAAGGCTCGGTGAGGCAGTAGCCGTGCAATGCCCTTCATTAGGCAGCTCGGTCAGTCCTCCATTGAGGAATCCCGGTTTGTTTTCGCTGTCGACTAGCCGAAATGTTGAAACCCCTCCGAAGCAGCGTATCCCTTGTACATGTAAATATCATTCATCTGTCTAGCACCCTGAGAGCACTGAATCTCTGTCCAGGCACTTGACCGTGCGTATGATGCAGGCCCAGGCCCACGACCTCGGGTCATTAAAGGTGAACGCCTTGACCATGTGGCTAAACCCTCCCATAGAAGGCCGATGCGTAGCTGGGAATCTCAGCAACCTGGCAGCCGCTATGAGAAAGGAGGCAGCGGTGCGGCCGGCCTCGTCGTGACGACTGCGACAAGGCCTTTGCCTTCTCCGTCCCTAGGTGTCGCAGCAGTGCAAGGAAAACGTCTTTGCCATTCAGACGCTGAAAGACTTCCAGTACACAGAGGAGGGCAAAGATCACGGCGGTAACGTGCGCGAGAAGGCCAAGGCGCTCGTGTCGCTGCTCAAGGACGACGATCGGCTGAAGAACGAGCGCGCCAAGGCGCTCAAGGCCAAGGAGCGCCTGTCGCAGACCGCCTTCGGAATCGGCAGTGAAGGCTCGCAGGTCGGTCGCTTGCTCGAAAGCCGCAGCTCGCGCCAGCGGGATCGCCGCGGCGAGTCGAGCTGGGCGAGGGCTTGGCCTGCAGCTCGCGCCGAATAGCAACGTGGATTGCAGGAGGCACCGTGCGCGCCTGCCGTCGCGCGGTGTGATCGAACGTGCCACTCTCGTGCGGGTGGGTTCGTGCCCGACCGGGACGCTAGGCAAGACTTGAGAGGCAATAGGGGGACTGGCTGAGTCGGCCTGCCGTCGGAAGGGGCAGCACCACTGAGCACCTCACCTAGTCCTGGCTGGCATCAGCTGGGGAGCCCTTTGTGCTGTGATTGCACTCTTATCAATGACTGCCCCTCCCTCGTGCACCCTATATCTCCCTTGGCCCCGGCTTGATAGAATACGACCGAGAAGGGTTGGGCGTGGTGCCGCCATTGGCATTGTCGATATAGGTAAAAGTGAGGCTAGTGTGTCGTGAGTCGGGTAGGGGGGCTGGGTACGCCCCAATCGAATCGAATGGCTGCCCCCCCCCACGAGAAAGGGGAAGTTGCATGCACGAGCACAGGGAGCTGGCTGGCCGATCCACCGGCCTCCTTCATGACTTCCTTGACCTTCATGGCTCCGACTCCGACCACTCTTCCTCCTGCTCCGTGGCTCGGCCGTGCATTGGCTAGCCAGCCAACTCCTTCTTAAGCTTCAGCGCTCTCTATCAATCGTGCAACCGTCCTGCCTACAGAAGCTTTAGCTCTGCATGTCCTAGACTGTGGAACTCGCTTCCACAATTCTTACGCAACGACATCTACTCTCCAGCTGCCGACTGACTGTGGCACATCTTTGTCAGCGGTCCTGAACTGCTACTTCTATGCTACTCACTACATCAACTGCTCTCCTGACTCTGCTATGCTTCCCACTTTCTCTCTTTGTTGCGTGAGACGAAGTCTGTTGGGTACTGAATGCGTACCGAAAGCCGCCTAGGCTGTGAGTGCTCTATACAAAACACTTTCTGAGGCTTTTCTATTTGGATTGCAGCACATTGTGCCGGTGTGTGTCTGCTGCTGGATCGTGCGTAGCTCTGTCTGCGGCATTTGCTCTGTGCATTTGCCTTTGAGTGCATGTGGCATGGCGCCGCTTGTCGGCTTTACTTTGCAGACGCACTTTGGAGGAAGATCTGGCAGTAAATTCGGCTCGGGCAACCTTCGTGCGTCCGACTCGTTTGGTTGTAAGTGCTTGACCTTTGCGTGATGTCTCTCCTTGGCAAGCCTTCATGTTTCCGTTCTTGCGTTGGCCTATCGGATGCCGGCCCGATATGATCAGATTCTCTTTGAGAATACGTGTGTTCGCGCGCGCAAATCCATGCTCCCAGATACATGCGTGCGTTACTTGTATGTGTGTTAATTTTCTGAGTGTTTGCGTGCGTGTGTGGCTGCACCGGCCGGCCGGCGGTGCAGCTCGTCGGGGTGGGAGTGTGGTCAAGCTTTGATCTGCACTCTTCTTCCCCCTTGTCACTCAAGTTTGCTCGACTGGCTCGGCAAGCCTGGTCAAGGTTCGGCTGCCCTAGGCGGATTGTCTGGCTGGCCTGTCGCATCCCCGTGTGACTGCTAATGTGTCGCCGGGAGGAATGCGTGGCAGGTAGGGGTGCAGTCGTGTACTAGTGTGGTGCCACCTGAGCTGTGCTGGCGATCCCCATGGTCTAGCGATCTAATCTGCTGCTGGCTCATCCTGGGCTGCTGCAACTGTTAGACCTAGGGATGGGGAGCTCGCACTTACCGACGCAGGTCACGCATTTGGGTCCTGCAGTGCACAATCCTTCAATGCCTGTTGAGGTGATAGCCGCAGGGGTTCTTCTGCCGGCATAAACATGCAAACGGGAGGGAAGAAAATGAAATAATGCCCTTCATTGCTAGCGTTGGCCATTACGATAGTAATGAAATGTAATGTATCTGCGTCTGTAACTCCACAAAGTCATAAAGACCACGTGGGTGTTACACAGGAGAGTTTTGTATAGAGCACTCACAGCCTAGGCGGCTTTCGGTACGCATTCGGTACCCAACAGACTTCGTCTCACGCAACAAAGAGAAAGTGGGATGCATTGCAGAGTCAGGAGAGCAGTTGATGTAGTGAGTAGTTTAGAAGTAGCAGCTCAGGACCGCTGAAAAGGATGGGCCATAGTCGGCAGTAGGAGAGTAGCTGTCGCTGCGTAAGAATTGTGGAAGCGAGTTCCACAGTCTAGGACCTGCAGAGCTAAAGCTTCTGTGGCCAACGGTTTTTAAGCGGAGGAATGGAACAGCTAATTTATTGTCCACACAGGACCTGAGGGCGCAAAGAGGCTGAAACAGGTGCAGCAGTTCAGCTAGGTACGAAGGAGTCAAGCCGTGGCGGGCCTTGTGGCCTAATAGTGAGCCCAAATAATGAGAGGACTGAAAATGAAAAATGTGACCCGCAATCTAGTTCGGAAGAAACCGAGCTCACTTTGCCCGGCCGATTGGGTGGGCGTGGCAGACGAACGAAGAGGATTCAGGAGTGCCCGGCGCAAATTACAGTGGTGGGCCTTTTATCATGCCTCTCCGTCGAGGTGCAGTTCTAAAAATAAACACGGGCCACAGCATGCAGGGTTTGCATGAGTTTGGTTGGGGGAAAGTTTCGTCTTTCCCCACCCCCCCCCCCTTGCTCAGTATTTGCCTGCCTGCCTCGTCGCTGGCTCTCAGGCGCCCGAGAGAGAGAGAGAGAGAGAGAGAGAGAGAGAGAGAGAGATCTGATCGATCGATCGATCGCACGATCTCTGCCGTTGCAGCCGGCTCGCCGGACGCGCGCCGCCCGGTCCAGCCCGTCGCAGTCGCCGCTGGCGGCGGCGCAGCTACCGCCGAGCTCGAGGAGGCGCGGCCTTCGTCGGCCGGCGAAGAGGAGCTGCAGCTGCAGCTGGCTCTGGCCATGAGCAAGGAAGAGGCCGAGGCCGAGGAGAAGCGTCGGCGGCAGGACGAGCTGAAGCTGCAGCTGGCTCTCGAGGAGAGCCGCAAGGAGAACGCAGCCGCGCCCGCCACGACGGCGATCGCTGCTGCGCACCCGCCGCATCTGCTGCTCGGAGCGCCGGGCGGCAGCAGCAACGCGCCGTCGTCGGTCAGGGCGATGCCGCAGCCGTTCGTCTCCGCCGCACTTGAGAGTTCGACGAACGAGGTATGCCTCTTTATGCCGGCCGGCCCCCGCTCCTCCTCCTTCTGCCTCCGCCGCATGCTCGTGCAGTGCGCTCGGCTGCGCCCGGCAAGCACTGGCTGGCCCGTCTGGAGCGGCAGCCAGTGCTTGCCCTTAGCGGTTTTGCCATGTGCGCGCGCTCTGACCGACCTCGTGGTTTTCAGAGGCGCCGGAGGCAGCAGCAGCAGCAGGAGCAGCGCGGTGGCGGCAGTGTGAGCCTCCGCCTGCCGATCTCTTGAGCGGCTCTGCGCTTTAGCGGTTGTGTTTGCACGCACGATCGTTCCGGATCGTTGTTTGTTCATCGTTGATCGTTCCGGATCGACGTTGATCGTTCCGGATCGTCGTTTGCGCGCACGATCGTTCCGGATCCGCGCGGTTCTCGCGGTCGTTGGTGCCTGCCTGTCGTTCAAGCGGCGGCGCACGAGCCGGCATTTGCCAGCGCTCTTCCAGCGCTTGCATGAACGCCTGCTGGTTGTTGTTTCCTGCGTCCAAATGTCTTGGGCAGCTCTCTCGTGCGCTCTCGCAGTCGCCTCCTCCGGCCCTGCCGAGCCTGTGGCGCTGCTGCTCGAGTTGCTGCCAGTTGGTCGCGGTGCGGTTCGGCGTGCTCGTTTGTCAAAAGTGGCTCCGTTGCCTCGTGAAACAACCTGTCTTGCCCGCGAGGCCACCGAGAGGTTCAGGTGGTGCCTCGCCCGGCAGCCCTTTGGCTGCGCTCCTTTGTCGTAGGCATGGGACCTCTTGTCGTCGTCTGTCCGATGTGTCTCGTCGTTGAGAATGGTGTGCTTGAGAAACGTGTGCTACCCTTAGCAGCCTGCTCAGCAGTCGCTCGTGGCCGGGGTGCTGCAGCGTGGGAGCAAGCACGCACATGCATGCCCGCTGGGAGTGACGCGTCGTTTTGCGATCGAGCCGCATGAGTGTCGTTACCCGGGAGATGGCCATCACAAAGTCTTTCTCTGCTCGCTGTCGTCACTTTCTAGACGACGTGCAGCTAGTCGTAGCTGGTGGGCGATGCATTTTGCAGTCTGGGGATGTCGTGACGCCAGTCAGAAGTGAGTTCCAGGCTTTGGGAGCTTACGAACTAAAGGTACAGTATCCAAGGGATTTTATGTTCGTAAGAGATTTAGGTAAACGGTTCCATTCAGAAAAGTGGTGGTACGACGTTGGCCTGGTGGTGGGGTGGGGGGTAGATCTGATAGGTAGGCTGGAGCCAAAGAATGAAGGCACCTAAAAGTGAGCACCAAATTCTTCTAGTCGACGAGTTGCTTGACTGGGAGGGAGCCATTGCAGGATGGCGAGAGAAGTGGTGCCGTGTGGCAACTGCGCCGCTCACGACACGTGTACGTACGCGCTTACGCGCATTGGGATTGTGGTAGCCTCTCGTAAGCCCGTGGGCTACCTACTACGTACTTCCTTTTTTCTGGTCGTACTCGCCTTGCACGTGCTCGGTTCGGCTTGACTCTGCACACAAGTCCCCCCCCCCCACTCTCCTTCTCTTTCTCTCTCCCTCCGTCCCATCCCGAGCTCTGCTTGCTCTCGGAGTGGTCTTAGGGGACCGATGGACCCCGGTTGCTTGCACATCACGATCCAGGTCTTAGGTTCGAGTCCTGCAGCAGTGGACAGTCCTCGATTGCCCACTGCAACGGCAGGCAGCGCGATGGCCTCTGAGGCTGCCCATTCTGCCCATATGTAAACGAGGCCGTTGAATCGGCGACGGTCTTTTTCACGTGTACCCTTTCTCGCTGCCCATCTTCCACCGAGACCCTCTGCCGGCCGCCGCTCTTGCTTCCGGCGGAGACTGTGCCGCCTCGGCGGCCCAGTCTCGGATTTTGCTCCGCTTATCGCGAGCGATCGAATCTGCGCGACCGCGACGCAGCAGCAGCTGCTGCAGCGCGCCCTGAGCAGGAGCTCAGAAGGCGGCTGCGCCGTCGAGAGAGCGCTCGTGCCACGCGTGTGCGCAGCCTGTGCCGCGCACTGTTTTGCTGTAGAAGCTGCTCGACTTTGATCTGCCTACTCCAAAGGTCAAGAACGACCCGTGGGCCTCCGTCACGCTGCCCGCCGCACCGGCCCAGGTCGATCCGTTCCAGCCGTTGCCTGCCACGGCAGCAGCCAGTGCGCCTCCGCCGCCTGCAGCCGTGGCCACCGATCCGTGGAGCCTGTCGGCCCCGGCTGTGTCGGCGCCTCAGCCAGCCTCCACTGCCGCCGCATTTGATCCTTGGTCGGCGTCGTCCAAGCCTTCCAGTGCAGCCACGCTGCCAGCAGCAGCAGGTATGCTCATCGTAATGTAATGTAATGTATCTCCTTCAGTAACTCCACAAAGTCATAAAGACCATGTGGGTGTTACGCAGGAGAGTTTTGTATAGCGCACTCACAGCCTAAGCGGCTTTCGGAACGCATTCGGTACCCAACAGACTTCGTCTCACGCAACAAAGAGAAAGTGGGAAGCATAGCAGAGTTAGGAGAGCAGTTGAGGTAGTGAGTAGCATAGAAGTAGCAGTTCAGGACCGCTGAAAAAAATGTGCCATAGTCGGCAGTTGGAGAGTAGATGTCGTTGTGTAAGAATTTTGGAAGCGAGTTCCACAGCCTAGGACCTGCAGAGCTAAAGCTTCTGTCGCCAACTGTCTTTAAGCGGAGGAATGGGACAGCTAATTTATTGTCCACGCAGGACCTGAGGGCGCGAACAGGCTGAAACTGATGCAGCAGTTCAGCTAGGTACGAAGGAGCGAAGCCGTGGCCGGCCTTGTGGGTCAGCGTAAGAACTTTGCTCCGTATCCTTTGCTCAACTGGCAACCATCCTAGCTCTTTTAGCAAAGGAGACGCGTGCTCAAACCTCTGGGACTTGAAGACTAGCCTTGCAGCCATATTCATAGTCAGCTGCAGTGGCATAATAGCTTTCTTTGGTAGCCCAGCCAAAAGGGAATTACAATAATCAAGCCGAGACAGAACTAAAGAGCTAGTTAAATTTTTTACAAGCCACTGTGGGAGACAGCTTCTAATCTTGGATAGGGATCGGATGTGACGGCTAGCTGTAGAGGCAGTCTTCTGAATGAAGCTTTTGAAATTGAGGCAGCTGTCGAACACGACACCTAGATTACGAGCATGTGGTGAAGGTCGCACAATAGCATCACCTATTAGAACAGCAAAGCCTTTTAATCCAGCCACACGCTTAAGGTGTCCTATGAGAAGCAGTTCGGTTTTATCGTCATTTAATTTCAGGAAGTTTTCCGACATCCAGGATCGAATATCGGTAAGGCAAGCATTCAGTTTCTCAGTTGCTGCAGCAGATTCCGACGGTTTTGATAGATAGGTATTTGTGTAGGGCCCCCTAAAATAGCTAAATGTATGTCTAGGTACTTATGTGCTCTGTGAAGGAAGTGTGTCAGTACGGTTACAGATAGCATGAACAGCGGCAGAATGCATAAGCTCGCCAAGGACAATTTACTCGGACCCGGCGAATGCTGCCTGGAGCAGATTCGTTCATTTTTAGCTTCTTTTTAAATGTCAAGTCAGTGGATGTATTAATGTCAATTTGGATGTGAGGCTAGGAAGCTCTAGGCTTCGGAAGCATTCTCTCCTGCATAACACCCACGTAGTCTTTGTGGAGTTACAGACGGAGATAAATTACACTTCATTACATTACCCACTGAAGGCATGGCTTTTTAAGGATTTGAAGCCGGTTTGAGGTGCAGCTATCACGGATTCGAGTAAGAAGATCAGGTGGCACCATGCCCAGCCCTGTTTGGGATGTAGCCTGGATCAACAGTATGAAAGGACCTCTAAGTGAGTTGCAGAACCTTGAAGTCAATACACTGCATGATGGAAGCCAGTGGAAGTCAATGATTAGTGATGCAATATATAATTCATTTGTATAGCGCCCTAGGAGAACTTAATCTCTATGCAGACACTTCACCACATATGCCACGGGGCTCGAGCCCACGACCTCGGCCAGACGTTGGTCTATGCAGACACTTCACCACATATGCCACGGGGCTCGAGCCCGCGACCTCGGCCAGACGTTGGTCGAGGGGGGGGCGTGAGCAACTTAACCACTGGACCAAATGAGCAAGGTGTTATGTGGCAATTGCTGTGATCACGACAGACAAGCCTAGCTTCTGAGCTGCCTTGTTGCACAGGTCGAAGACCGGCAACTAGTGAGTTACGCATGTCTCAACAGTTGTCAAAAATGTGTGGATGAGCTAGGGTGCAGTATGCTTGTCTAAAGAAGACCCAATTTTTGGCAATTTTATATAGCTGAAAGTTGGCAGACTTGACTGTGGAACTTATGTAAGGTTGCTTTGGAAGAGTACATCCAGATTTTGTGCAGATGCTAAAGGAGATATGTTGGCAGAGCCCATTTTAAGGGATATATTTTCCCATGTCTGAGTCCCACTATGTTTGCCCATAAGTAGTAAGTTGGTCCTGTCGTCATTCAATTTGAGATGTTTTGCTGCCATCCAAGTGCGAATGTCAGCACTACGTACAGTTGGAAGGGAGTTTAAAGACTTTGACATTATGGAAGGCCAGGCTGGATCTAAACATAGGTACAGCTGTTAGTCAGCCGTATAGAAGCAAAAGCCTAGATTGGGATACATAGCGATTACATTGGCAGGCTGGAGAGTAAATTGTAAAAATAAATCGACCAAGCCCACAGTCCTGGTGTACCCCATCAATGCTTTGGAGTCTCCCGCTGATACATGACCGTAACCATTGCAGTACAGTGTCAGCCATACCCAGCCCAGATTAAAGGCACTCAAGAAGGCTTGCTGATTAATTAATTGTAATAAATGCTACCGAGAGATCCACAAAAAACAAGCTGAGATACAATACCTAACTATGGATTTCTGAAAAGGTTTTTTCCTTGCAGCAGTGCTGACTTGGCAGAGTCATTAGCTCTAAAATCTTACTGAAACTTAATTGCTAGATTTGAAGTTTTTAGTAAAGAGTTTAGCTGGTCTGTTTTTATTCGTTCCAGCCTTTGATGGGAACAGCAGACTGTTAAGAAGCTGCTTAAATTCTTCTGTTCTAGTATTGCCTTCTTGGTAAGTGGCCAAACAGCAACCTTTGTGAAAGATGCTGAGACAAGACCTAAGGCAGGGTCATAACTATTATGTTGGTTATACAGGGCAGGAGCAAATTTGTTCATCCGCTAAGGAGTATGGGCTAGAGGGCTTGCACTCTTCTTAGACTGGGAGATCAACTTCGACGTGAGTTCACTAAATGCAGGCATGAAGGTATATATTAACCTACTGCAAGAAATTGAGGGAGACTATGGAGGTGGCTACTGAGGGAGTCCAGGGGTGGTGATACCTATGGGATGGACTCTCTGATCTTATCATGCTCACAAAGAAGCTAGACAAGTGCTGTGCTAGATCGCCACAAGAATCATCAAGTAATATGTTGACCTGCAAGAGTTTAAGCAGATGGTTGGTGGTCGATATTTTGGACTCTGCATCTGTTATTTGACTATGTTTTATTGAAGCTTGACGTTGGGATGTATCCACTTTGGCACCCGCTCACCGGTTGGACTCAGTGCAGCAGAGGCTCTGCTTGTTCTGGTATTAGCTGATTTAACAGCCTCATTTTTGTAGTGGCAGAAGAGCCTAGCCTTAATAATAATAATAATATTGCACTTGATAAAGCGCCCTCGGAGAACTCAATCTCTTTCTAGGCGCTTTACATTTGCTGCAAAGTGATACGCAATAGAATAGTAAGTAAAATCACGCTTGAAAAACAAACAAAATGAATAACCTTAACGGCTATCGCCACCGTTTGCAGTTGGCAATAAAGGATCGCCCACTGAAGAATTCGAACGCACGATCTCGGTCGTGAAGAGCGAGAACCTTACCTCCTGGGCTATCATTATGTTGGTCTCATGGAAGTGGGAAAGGGGGTGTTCGAAAAAATGCCTAATGAATGCAAAAATGTAGTGAATTTAATGAAATGTGATAAAATGCTCAAATTTAATGAGGCAAAATGCTAAAACTTAGTGCCCACAACTACCTCGTTCGTCGGCTTGGGGGCGTGCGCTCCTCCCGGCATCGCTTCCCGACCACTCACGACTGTAGTTGGACGCGGCCCTCTCCCTCTGCTGGCTGGGGTGTGAACATGGAAGCAGCTTGGTTGATCTATTGAGCCTTGAACTGGTGACACACGGGCACCAGTACCTACTTCGTTTTGCCTGCCAATTACCTATGTGAGTAAAGAATTGAAATTGGCCTGCCCATTATTGATGGGCCGTAATAGCTCTGGCGGTAAGGTGCTCGCTCTTCACGACATGGCGAGGTCATGGGTTCGAATCCTGCAGTAGGCGATCCTTCATTGCCAACTGCAAGCGGTGGTGATAGCCGTGAAGGTTCCTCTCCTGCCATATCAATAAGGCTTTATAGCTCAGTTAATACTTTTGTGTTAATATTATTGATGTCTGGCTCTGTCGTTGAAGTGCGTGACCCGTGGAGCACGCCTGCCCCCGTTGCTGCAGCAGCAACCTTACCTGGCAAAGCATCCGGCGGCTCTCCGTGGGACGTGCCGCCATCCAACGGTGGCGGCACGTCCCAGACGAACGGATCGCTGTCGCTGGCGTCAGCTCCTAGCGACGAGTTCGAGGCTGTCTTCAAGAGAACGGCGCCGACGACTACGAGCAGAGCAGGCTCGTTTGGAAGCGGATCAGCATCAGGTATTGAAAGCGTCGATCGTTCCCGATCGCACGTGATGATGTGCATTCCACTTGCAGCTGCGTTTGACAGCCAGTCCCCGGCCCAATTCGACCCCAGCAGCCGTGACGCTTTGGTTCAGAACCTTAGCCTTCCTTAGCGTCCTCCCCACCCAGGTCGCCGTGTCTACACCTCAAAATGCGAAAATTAGAGTAAGTGCTGGCAGCAGCCGATGATTTCAAAAGGGCTACGTGGACTAAGAAGGCCCTGTGAGGCGTTACTAAATAACGTGAAAGAGCTTGACAAAAGGAGATTGTACCTGAACTATCCAAATCTGCAAAGATACGGAGATGGCCACGCTTTTAAAATTGAGCTTAAAACTATTGGCAATGTGGATTGAACTGGTGCAGACCTACTGCTTATTTACACTTGAAAATCTTTAACTACCAAAATGTAACTGACAAGTAAGTTAACGTCCTTAACGCCACGGTTTAATTCGTATCGCAGGCCCTAGTCTGCAAGTTGCCACTTGAGGCCGAGCTGGTTTGGCCAGGTGGTTAAGGTGCTCGCCCCGACCAAGGTCTGGCTGAGGTCGTGGGCTCGAGCCCCGTGGCATATGTGAAGCGCCTGAAAAGAGAGATTAAGTTCTCTTAGGGTGCCATACAAATGAATTATATATAGGGAATCCCAAGTGAGCAGCACAACTTAGTGCAGTGTAAAAACTGTTAGCTGTTGCATTAACTACAATGCGAAGCTCGGCGAACACTCGTTAAGAGCAAGCATGAGGAGTATCGAGGTCTCATCGGAAGTAAGCAATATATTAATTGGCTCTTAGTGCTTGCAGCCCAGACAGAAAAGGTCGCATTTAGCAGCAAATAATGAAGTTTTTAGTGTAGATAAAAGGTGTTAAAGGGGCTAAATGTTAATTTGCTAAAGTGCAACTGTGAGGCTAGCAGTGCTCTTGCCATCACCAGCTATCTAGCAGGCCCCTCGACCACGTACACTCACGCTGCCCCTTTTCCTGCTCACCTGCCCAGTGGGTGATAGAGTAGTTGCAGTCTGTCAGCGCGCTGTGTTTAAAACCAATACCTCGGCGCCTTATTGAGGGGTTACTCGATTAACAGCCCAAGATAATCCTGCCCAACACGTATATCAACTCGAGCATTCCAGGTACGTTCTGTTTTGTTGTCGATGTCTGCTTCAGGCCGTCAGCAGGTAATCTAGTTGGGCGAGGGCATCTGTCTCATGTCTGAGCGATAGCCAGCAATTGTAAGTCTGCTGTTGGTTGGCACCGAGTTCAATGTTGGTGACAGTGCTGTGCAGTCGAATCAACCAGAAAACCCTCTGAAATCTTAACATATCCCTAGTTCAGATAGTAGATCGTTGTGGCTCAGCCCTGTTGTCCTGATCAATTGCAGGTCTCTTGCTGTTGGCCAAGGGGTAAGGTACCACCCAGTTCTGTGCCTGCAGCAGGATTCCTTCCGAAAGCAGAGTGACATCGCTGCGGCTCTTCTGCTGAAATGCAAGAGGATTTCTGAATCAATGATGTTGTCAACTTTACTGGACTCTGCCGTTCTAGTGTATGTCTCATTGGTTGGGTTTCGTTGATTGATTGTGTACATGGCAGCTGTCTACAAGTGGGGCAAATTGCTAGCGCAGGTTGCTGAGAAATCATTCTGAGGTTTGCATCTTGACTAAGCTTGCAATCGACGTTGAATCGAGTGTGCTGATTATGTCTAGGGTGTTGACGACGTCTTACGGCGCATCAGCCAGGCCGGAGCCGACTTTGCTCCCACGTTCGTGCGGGTGGGCGTGAAACTGCTGCCTGGGCCCGCCCACCCAACCCACGTGACTTTGCTGCCTCTTCTCTCCCCATCACTTCGAGTCGGTGACCCACTCGCATTATTATTTTTTTTATCGCCCGACTACTGTGGTACACGCCTCGAGCCTGGGGTGCCTTCGGGTTGCGCTTCGGCAGCAGGTAGTGCGAGCCAGCTGGGATCCAGCGCCAATGGACGGCCTGCTGGATTGGCTCGTTGTTACTGGCGATCGAGCAGAGACGACTTGCCGGCTATCCCTCGGTTTCGTACCGATCTAGCGAACGACCGTCGAGCAATAAGCTGCCGTCTAAATGGCGGTCACCGTGGTTACGGCCTGCTCTGCAGTTAAGGCTTGCGAGTTGACTCTCGAGTCTAGCCCGGCGGCAGGCCGAGCAGTGCCCAAGCATTCAACTGGCTGCTCGCTGCTAGGTATGAGCAATGGGAACTTCGACCTCGGCGTCATGGGGCAGGCGGTGCCTCCGTCCGACCGGAAGCCGAAGGGTGCCGAGGATTTCTTGGGCGCCAATGCCAAGCTGGTGAACCTCGACAGCCTGGTCACGAAGACGCCACCTTCTGTCGGTGAGCGCCGTTACCTGACGACTAGTGGCTGCGCTCGTCACGATTGCAGCAGGCTACAACTGCCTGCTGCTGCTGCTGCTTTATCTTGCAGCAGTGCAGCAGCTGCCTCTGAGTGATGTTACAGTCTACATCTGCGTTGAGCTTTCCGTACCTTGTAGCACCTCAAAGAGCACCGCTCGTTGATCTACGCAGCTGGCATGTCAGTTACGTGAAAGCCTAGCATCATGCAGGGGAAAAAAGGAAAGCGGCACACTCAAATTGGCTCAGCCAGCAGCTCTCGTGCTTCCTCTTGGGGACTCGACACGACATGTTCCGAAATTACCCCTTGCTAGATGTCTGTTGTGCATAGTTTCAGCTCCATTGCATCGCAAAAACTCAGGCCTTTGGTTGGATAAGGGTATCGAAGCCAAGCTGGTTCATGCATTTGTGATATCTCGTCTATACTTGTTTAGCTCGCTGGGCGCAGTTCTTCCGGCCTGTGTAGTGAGGCAGCGCTTGCAGCTGGTGCGAAACTCGGCAGCTAGACTTGCGTGTCGTGAGTAGCACAGTTGCCACATTGTGCCAGCTCTCAACGATCTTTGCTAGCTCCCCATCATGCGGCCTATAATAATAATAATAATAATAATAATATTGCACTTGATAAAGCGCCCTCAGAGAACTTAATCTCTTTCTAGGCGCTTTACATTTGCTGCAAAGTGATACGCAATAGAATAGTAAGTAAAATCACGCTTGAAAAACAAACAAAATGAATAACATGGTTAGGGGTTACATGCAAGGTTTTGTCACTCACGTTCCGGTCCCTTCATTAACTTTGCAGTTGCCCCTTACCAGTCCAAACTACTTTCCCCATCAGGCTAGGCATCATTCCACCTGCTCTTTGATTTTTATCTGTGCCTTGCTAGGACCAACCTCTAATCCATGGAGACATGCATTTAGTTCACGTATTCCTTGAGCCTGGAACTCACTCTCGGCTGACGTCATGACATCTCTTTACTGGTTATGATGTACGAAGAAGCTAAAAAAAAACATTGCCATCTGCTTGCCTTGAACCAAGGTCAAGGCGAATGTATCTTCTGGCCGAGGTCGTGGGCTCGAGCCCCGTGGCATATATGAAGCGCCTGAATAGAGATTAAGTTCTCTTGGAGTGCTATACAGATGAATTATATATATTTTTTATTTATAATTCTTTTGTATAGTACTCCAAGAGAACTTAATCTATAAAAATGCTGTACAAATGAATTTTATATAACTGCCCGTGGCTGTGTGTGCCTCGCTTTGCTGAGTCATAGCAATACTGTCACGGAAGACACCGTTGCACCATCTACTTGCATTTGAAGAATGTTTGCCATCTTGCCACGTGACGCGAGTGCGCTGCTTTGCTTTCTCACCTTAATTAGTAGGTATATATCTGTGTGTGTGTGTGTGTGTGTGTGTGTGTGTGTGTGTGTGTGTGTGTGTGTGTGTGTGTGTGTGTGTGTGTGTGCGTGTGTGTGTGTGTGTCTGTGTGTGTGTCTGTGTGTGTGTCTGTGTGTGTGTGCGCGCGTTGGGAGGTGTGTGTGTGCGTGTGTGTGTGTGTGTGTGTGTGTGTGTGTGTGAGTGTGTGTGTGTGCATCTGTCCTCTCGCTCACGTTTAACCACCTTCATTCTTGCTCCGACTTGTCTTGTCTGAAATAACATGGCTTGGGCCTCAGCTCGCTACAGTTCTCCTTATTTGACTCGGCTGCACTTTAACCTGCACAGATCATTTCTGCAGAGGCCGTGTCGTCAGTCCTCGATCGCCTAAAGCCCGATGGTGCTCTCTGGTCACTGGCATCTGAGCTGCTACTCCTATATGCTACTCACTGCATCTGAGCTGCTCCTCTGACTCTACTATGCTTCTCACTTTATCTTTGCCGCTTGAGATTTTGGCTACCGAATGCGGACCGAAAGCCGCACAGGCTTTGGTTGCTTTATAGAAAACTCTCCTGCATAACACCCACATTGTCTGTGTCGCTTTGTGAAGATACATTACATTATGTTTCCCTTTGCAGCAAATGTAAAGCGCCTAGAAAGAGATCGAGTTCTCTGAGGGCACTTTATCAAGTGCATTATTATCATTGTTATTATTATTATTATGACGCCTCTCAACTTGACGACATGTAATTTTAAACAAATTCTGCCACTGGTGGTCTTCGTCCGGCCGAATCGCCCTGCATGCTGCAAACGTTCATGCTGGATTCACTCTAGTTTACCGATGAGCTTCGTTTTTGCCGCCCGTGTTCTCTTAGGGTGTTAGGGGGAAATGCAATGCTACATAATAATAATAATAATAATAATAATAATAATCTGAATGAAGTTCCCTCAAAGAACTCAGTCTCTTTCTAGGTGCTTTACATTTGCTGCAAAGGAAACACGATCGAATGGTTAGTGGTGGCATGCTCGATAAACAACAAGAATAACATGCTTAGGGGGTGACGTGCACAGGGTCAGCATGCAAGTGCAGTTAGTGGCACGTACAGTAGTTTTCGAAGTGTCGCTCATGGGTGGGCGCCAGAGGGCATCCGATGCAACCAGTGCCGCCATTCGCTCGCTCGCCCGACCGACGCTTGTTTGTCTCTGCTCGAACTGCAGCTCCCTCGCCCCGTTGCAGCATCGGCGGCCAGTGTGTCTGCGTTCGGTGGCCCGGCCCTCGCACCTCTCTCGCTCGGATCGTCCGCCGGAGCTACTGGCTACGGCAGCAACCCATTTGCAGCTCAGCAGCCGCAGCGCCCATCGCTGATCCAGATGTCCGCCTCGAGTGGCACCGGCGGCTTCGGCCAGCCGCCTATGGTGACGATGATGACGGCCTCCGGCGGACCTGTTGGCATGCCTGCCACTGCGGCGGCAGGCTACCACGGCGGCATCGGCGGCACCGTGCCCTACTATCCGACCGCAGCGGCGGCTTTTACGTCTCAGCCGCCTCAGCAAAGCTACAACCCTTTCCTCTGAGCGACGCCCACGTGCGGCGGCAGCAGACTTTCGGCGGCAGGCGCTTGCTGGAGGGGACTAGCTTCGGCCACTGCTGCCCGATTTCGGTTGCTTCCGTCGATCCTGGCAGCCTCATGACATCGGACTGTGGCCGGGCTCGTCGGCCACGCCTCGGGCTACTCGATTCGTGGTCGATGGCTCGCCCGATCAGCCTCGAGCCACCGCCGCCAGCTGCCGAGGCCAGCACACCGACTTCAACACAAACCAGCAGCTTGTGCATCCGCTGGGTTTGCATTTGCCCGGCGAAACTGACGAAAAGTTGCTCCTTATGCGAGTTACATTTATTTTGTGCCGCCTCGGTAATCACCACTAGGGCTGGGGGCCGCAGGAGAACGTTTGGGGCACTTCGTTGCAGCTACTAATGCACGGTGTCGTTGCCTTCCTTCCGCACGCAGCAGGCAGCAGCCCATTGAGCGTGAAGCGTCGGCGATGGACGTTTGCGTTTTTTTGCTTGCACATTCGTATGAACGAGCGTCGCCTCTTTTTGTCTCCGAGGTAGCAGCCGTCGTAGGGCAATGGTTTCTCGTCGGAGCAGCCTGTTCTCATCCCGGCAGCTCCTCATTTTCTTTCTTTCGAAGCCCTGCTTTGACTAATCCGTTTGGGCCACCGTTTGCAGCTAGCACGCGCGGCAGCGCTTCGTCTTTTCTCGATCGACTGTGCTTGCACACCATTGTACAGGCTGCGACTCCTTGTCCACCTTCGGGGAGGGACCCCCCGACGTTGACAGCAGCTACCCGCCAGCGATCGCTTATAAACGTCAGTTTTGAGTATTTGGCAGCCAGGGCAGGCACTGGGCGCCACGGTATGTGCTCATTACACGGGTGTGTACTCAGTACGTAGGTATGTGCTCGCTGTACAAATACGTTTGACTATTTGACTGCGACACCAATGCTGATTAACCTTGTCTGGTTCCTTGGACCTGGTGCAATGCCAGGACCTCGTTTTTCAATGCCCCTACCTAATGCAATGCTTGCGGCCGGCCGAGTTTACAGCTGCTGTATAGGCCTGTGTCGACTTTGCACCCACGTGCAGAGTTCGCTGCGTTAGTTTTAAGCGGGGCACGGCGTGCTTCGTTCAAGTTATGGATCCTGTGAAAGTTTCTTAAATTATCGTTTGGCCTCATTTAATTACTAATGGATCTCTTGCAGCCCAGCAGTGGACAGTTGCTGTCTGCTATCGAGCACGGGCATGACCTGCTCCCCTAGCAGCCTTCCTTATGGACAGTCTTTAAAAACTCAAAAGGTTGCTAAATGAAGTAGTAATTATAATAATAACAATGCGCTTGATAAAGCGCCCCCAGAGAACCAAATCTCTCTCTAGGCGCCTTACATTTGCTGCAAAGGGAAATGAATTGAATGGTAAGTAAAATCATGCTTGAAAAAACAAACAAAATGAATAATATGTTTAGGGGTGACATGCACAAGGTCAGCATGAAAATATGGTTAGTGGCAGCATGCAGTGTCAGCACGCATAAGCTCGTGAAGGACGAATCACAGGGACCCACTAAATGCTCTCCTGAATAAGAGTGTTTTAAGTTCCTTTTAAATGTGGTCAAGTCAAGGCATGTTCTGGCGCAGGTCGGGAGGGACTTCCAGGCTTTGGGAGCATACGAACTAAATGCACGGATTTAAGGTTTGTACGAGGTATTTGTAGACTGTTGGATTCCGAAAAGTGGGTGGCACGATGCTTGGCCTGCTGGCGTAGTATATCTGAGAGATAGGCTGGAGCCATAGAATGAAGGGACCTAAAAGTGAAGTAGACTCATACTGTCGTCTTAGCGAATGGCCGGCCTAGCCTGAGTACTATTACTGCTCCCGGTTGTGGAAGGAGATAACAGTTCTATGTCATGTGCACTTATGGAAGCAAGTGGTGCTTCGGTCAGGAACGGGTTTTCGTGAGCAACTGTTGTTGCTGAATCTAGGGGCTGAACTACTACTACAAACATGTTAGTTATTGCTTCTGCTTGGTTTTGTGATTGGACATTTTATTCTCAGCACATCTTCGTTTTTTGTGAATCCTACTTGAAACGATTGACAACGTCAATCGATCTGGTTTTTGAGTCTCTGGCTCAGTTTGAATCATACTTGTCCGATGGTGACCAGTCCATATGGTCATGTCTCGTCGAGCAGAACAGTAAGTCACCCGTGGAGTTTTCATGGGTCCGTTCTCCATTTATATGGGGTGTGTCAAAATTCAAGCAACGGCTGTAATGTCTGTGCCGATGTCTCCAAGCTGTACTTGTCATTCATGCCATCCGAGTCAGCCGCAGTGCCTGATGCCCCGAACGTCTGCCTTTTAGACGTTCGATATCGGATGTCGCTAAATAGGATAAAAACCGACCCCCCCCCTACTCACATGATGCTAAAATAACGGACTACATGACGTAGTACTTGTGTCGTTGGCCTGGTGTTTGAACTTGAACGACTGCTCGACGTTCAAAGGTTTCATTCAATAGACTGCTTCTACAGCTAGGCATCAAATTCTATCCTTTTCCGTTAGTCAGAACCACCTACACGGTAGATGGAGGACTGTTCAAAATCTTAGCTCGCTGGTTCTATATTGACTAGATTATTGTAAATCCCTTTTGGCTGAGCTACAGAAGAAAGCCACTAGGCTACTGAAGCTGGCGATGAGTATTGCTGCAAGGCTAGTTTACAAATCCCAGAGGCTTGACGAGATGTATTCTTTGCTGAAAGAGCTTGGATTGCTGCCGGTTGATCAACGTACACTAGAGTATAAAGTTCTTACTCTGGTCCACAAGGCCCGCCACGACTTGGCTCATTCATACCTAGCTGAATTGCTGCATCAGTTTCAGCCTCCTCTGGTCCTGTATGGTCAAATAATTAGGTGCTCCATTCCTACGACCTTTGGCGACAGAGACTTTTGCTTTGCAGGTCATCGACTGAAACTCGCTTACACAATTCTTACTCGATATATACTCTTCTGTTGCCGACTATGGCACATTCTTTCCAGCCGTCCTGAGCTACTACTTCCATGCTATTCACTACCTCAACTGCTCTCCTGACTCTGCTACGCTTCTCACTTTCTCTTGGTTGCGGGAGATGACGTCTGTTGTCTACTGAATCCGTACCGAAAGCCGCTTTGGCTTTGAATGTGCTATACAGTACTCTCCTGCTTAACACCAACATAGTTAACGTGGCTTTGTGGAGTTACAGACGGAGATACGATAAATTGCAATGCCTCCAGCTCGGGAGCTTTTAATGGCAAATTATAACCACGAATCTTCTGAGTTGTGTAGGCCTACGGGAGTATGTTGCAAAAGTTAGTGTCACTGAGATATCGTGCCATAGTATCATAGATATCGTGCCATATTATCAAACAGTTGAAAGAGGAAAGATGCCTTTTTTCTACTAGAGCGTCCACCCCAGAGTTTGGAGCTTTGGAATCTGCCTTTGAAAGCTTCGCAGATGCTCAACAGCGCCCCACGGATGGGTGCCCAGTACGGATGGTTTGAAATCGAAACTCTGATCCAATACTCATCGATACTCTCAGCCAATCAGTATCTGGTGGATATTTCAAAGTAATGAAGCAAAAGTCTTTGAATGCGTTCCATCTAGAAGTTGATGCCGCAAAAAATGAATACATTTGCTGCTATGTAAAGCGCCTAGAAAGAAATTGAGGGCGCTCTATCAAGTGCAATATTGTTACTATAAGTAGCCGAAGAAGGCCGTTCCTGGAGAGTCCGCTGCGTTGTAAACACTAAAGTTGAGACAGTGATTGGTGAATTGAAAATAGAATGCTGTAGCGCAGCGCCGGCCTGACTCAGTTTTAGAGCGCATAAGAACTGCTCAGCCAGGAAACACCTCCTGTCCCTAAAGCCTCGAGCAAGAGGACTCAGCCTTCGTAGTAGTATGGCCATGAGGTGATGATAATAATAATAATGATAATGCACTTGATAAAGCGCCTTCGGAGAACTCAAATCTCTTTCTAGGCACTTATATGGCGAGGTAATTGATATTGGCTGGCCTGTCAACCCTATAGTCCCGTCTAGCAATTTAAGAATAGGGCCGCGTTTGCCCAAGGTCGCTATCGCAGTCAGCCATCCTAGATTTACTGGACGGTTTCCTTGAGAACAAAAGAAGTGGGTGAAGAGCATCTCGAGCTGTGTGAGCAAGTGGACGCCGAGGCGATTGATATTGGCTGGGTTGTCAACCCCATTGTCCCGGCTAGTTATATAATAATAGGGTGACGCTCGCCAGGGGCCTTCTCCGGCTCTGTCTCGACACTGCCGCCAGTAGTTGCCGGACTCGTTTCTCTGAAAGCGAGGAAGGAGGCTGGGCTGTTGAGGCAGGCGATTTGAGGGACAAGACGAGTCAGCACCAGGAGGATTCGGCGGACGCCACTGAATACGGTCGTATAGCGCTCGAGCTCGCATTTTGTGTTTCTTCTGTTTTGTATGTGTGCGCGAGTGCACGTGGTCTCACCAATAGTGCTTGGTGTAGTGTACGAGGCATTCCTGCCGTGGAAGCGGAGCACAAGTTCTCCAATCAGGGTCTAGGCTCCGGTTCGGGCTCCTCGTCTTATTTGGGTCGTTCCCACAATAGACGCAGGTAGCCTTAAGTGCGGGGGAGTATTTCCTCCGCAAGAGTGCTTGTGCTGTTGAGAGCGTGTGCGGAGTGTGGAGATAAAACTGAGCTAGACGCGAAGCGACTTTGTGCGCTTGCGAAGAAAGATCAGTAAAATCCCCAATTTGTGTCTCGCTTTCCAATTCACGCCGCGGACTCACAATCCCCTTTAGTAACGGTAAGTAGGTCAGCGCCAGAAACGCTCGTTTCGTGGCGGCCTGCCGCATTGCACGCAGACGCGCACCGAACGGGTTTAGGCGCTAGGTTACGCCGCTAGGTAAGTGGCAGGTTAAGCCTACCCCACCGAGCCTTCGGCGTTACAATGCTCGCGAGTTCGTCTTGCTTGGACACCACAATATCTACCCTTCATATTGCTGCCATTATCATAAGCTTGGCCTCTGCAATCCGTCAGTTTTAGTCTCAGCAGAGCAAGTGCGACTCAAAAAGTCCGGTTCCACTTTCATTAGCCATTTTGAGAACCCCCATTACATGCATAGCCGAGTTCCATGAGTCAAAGGCTAGTTCTCGCCAAACCCCGCTACACTCCGGCCACGCTGCCGCTTGCCGTGCCGCTAAGGGAGGGTAAGACGAGCGGCTCTCAGGTTAAACCTCTTAATTATAATGCATGCGCCAACTACAACAGGGGAACTAAGCAAGTCTACAAGGAGGGTCATAAATAAAGCCCACTAAAGGGGCGCAAGACGACGCAGCAAGCGCGAACAAACGTGTTAGTTGGTCAGTCAGCTTCCACCGTCGCCGCCCTCCGTCCCACCAGTACAAGCATACGCCGTACGAGACCCGGCTAGCTGAGTATTCTGGGATAGACGGAGCAGACGTCCACAACAGTCGAGAAAGACGCCAACACACGGTGGGGGGATCACGAACATGCTACACGGGGAACGCGGAATATGCCGAGCTGGTTTGGTCTAGCGGTTAAGGTGCTCGCCCCGACCAAGGTCTGACTGAGGTCGTGGGCTCGAGCCCCGAGGCATATGTGAAGCGCCTGAATAGAGATTAAGTTCTCTTGGGGCGCTATATAAATGAATTATTTTAATTTAATTTTAATATACAAGTCTCAACAACGAGCATGCTATCCAGCTCCGCTTGGGCCTTGGGTACTCGTTGCCTTTTGTGCGTGGCCACATCGCCGGAGCACGCCTGCAACCATCCTTGTGCATAACTCGGTGAGACCGGGAGCCTCCAACACCACGACTTACGCGGCCAACTTTTCCTACCCAAGAGCCCCGGTGAACTCACGTCACCGCACATCCGGTCATGCCGTAGGTCTGACCCCAGCCTGGCCGTTGACCCTTACCACATTACAGCTGTCCGGTCCCAGCCAACCGAACCTAGCCTGGGTACGCGTGCACGTGTCACTATTGAACTCGTCGCCAACGTCATCCGGCATGCAAGACCACTAGTCCCAAAAGTCCACCCTTTGAGTTGCATAGATCTATAGCTATTCGCCATTCAAAATATTGTAAATCCATTGGGATCCCGGTTTAAGAGGGTCTCGGAAAACGAGCTATCCGGGTTACGAGAATGAAGACATGACTCGGGTTACGAAACTGGTTTCGGCTTACGAACCAAACCCAATGAGCAATTGCAGGAGCTTCGTAAGCATTCGAGCATAATGAAACCTTTGCAGAGATTGGCCATCAAGGGTTTCCAAAGAGCACCAGAAAGCAAGATAATTCACACATTTTTGAGCACTAAATTGAGCATAGAAAGTGCTAGCGAGGTGCCATTCCACCGAAGGGTCTGACAAGGAAAGAGTAAAATCCTCCGCCATGAGTTGTATAGCTTCGATGAGTAGTTTATTTTTCTAATTTTGTAACGCACGTAAGATTGTTTGCTAATTTTTACCCGAACTCGGGAACAAACTGTAATTTCTCTCATAGTAAACTTTAGAAATTTACGATCCGAGTTACGAATCAAGTCTAGTAACCGATTAGGTTCGTAACCCGGGACCCCACCGTATGTCGCTGCTTACGGGCGAACTCCCCGCCCCACTCAAAAAATAGCTGTATTCAGGCAACTCATTAAGAAACCGACCCGGTCTTGAGAGTCTCAGTAACTGTCATCCAGGCGCCCTTCTGCCATTCTTATCCATGACACTTAAACAAGTAGTGGCCCAGCAGGTAATTGATAATATCAGCTCAGCCGATCTTGCTGGCTAGTTCCGATCCGGATTTAGAGGTAGCCATTCAACAGTAATTGCACTGCTTCGGATTTATAATGACTTTCCAAACATTGCTGATCAGGGCAGGGCCCCTCTGTAAGTTCTTGTAGATCTCTTGGCAGCATTTGACGCAGTTGACCACCCGGGATACTCCTGGAACAACTCTAGACACGCCTGGTTTTGCTAAACTGGGTTAGGTCCTACGTCAGTGATAAGTGTCTGAGTGCAGATGTAAGGGATTTGCGACCATCCGGTAGCCCTTACAATATACGGTACCTCGGGGTTCTAAGACCCTATTTTTTTTATTATTAATATACCCTCCTTTAGACGCTATCATCGCCAAGCACAATGTAGGCATTCATTTCCACGCGAATGACACTCAGCTCTGCCCATCCGTCCATCTATCTGTATCGACCCTTCAAAGATTTGTCAGGCAGCCGACTCACTTAAAGCCCCCTTCAACCTGTACGTTTGACATCCGAGCTTGCTTGGCCCCTCAATTCTCGATGCTTAACACTGCTAAGACCAACCTAACATTGATGAGCAAGCCTAGTGTCACCTCACACTGGAAGACCTCGCCTTCAAAATCGATTCATCAAACTTCACTGCCGTGACGTCTGCCCGCGATCTGGGTGTACTGTTCCGTAATCAATTGTCGAAAGATGAGCACATTGCTTCTACTGTCGAGCCTGTCTACTTTCAGTCTCAACCCCAATCGTCAAAGGTGAGCACATTAGCTACTGGGTCAAACTAGCGCAGCGATTGAATGGTTAGCTGTAGCAAGCTCAATGTCAAAAAAGTATAACCACTGTTAGAGGTCACATGCACATAATCAGCATGAAAATACGGTTGGTGGCAGCATGCACAGTGCCAGCACGCATAAGCACACAAAGGACGAATCACAAGGACCCACTAAAGGCTGTGACAGACAGATGCGTGCGTGGCTTCTTTTTTAATGTTGTCAAGTCAGTGGGTGTCGTGACGTCAGTCGGGAGTGAGCTCTCCAGGCTTTGGGCGCATGCGAACTAAAAACACGGTCTTCGAAGGATTTGAGGTTCGGGCGAGGTATAGGTATAAGATTGGATTCAGAAAAACGGGTGGTGCGATGCCCAGCCTGGCGGCGGCGGCGGGGGGGGGGCGTAAGCAGATCTGGCAAGTAGGCTGGAGCCAGAGAAAGTAGGGACCTCAAGTGAGTGAGTGAGTGATCGAAGCTTGAAGTCGCCACGCGCCCGGGAGCCAATGCAGGTCGGCTAGAAGGGGTGCAATGTGGCAGCGGTGCCGGCAGCGGCATTCTCAGAGACGGCCGGTCATTCGCCGGCACCGAATTCGTCGAATTCGAAGAATAGAGCACGAACGAACGAGGTCGAGGATGACTGGCTTCTTTTCCTTTCTTTCGCCAACTGCCGACAGCGCGCGGAGTCATTCGCTTCTCGGGCAGCGCTGGCATGCGCCGGGAGCGCCCGCGCGGAAGACCAGCTTCCAGGAGAGCGCCCGCGGAAGACCAGCTTCCAGGAGAGCGCCCGCGGGAGACCAGCTTCCAGGAGAGCGCCTGCGGAAGACCAGCTTCCAGGAGAGCGCCCGCGGGAGACCAGCTGCCGCTCCTCCTTTCGCCGCCGCCGCCGGTTCATCCTCACGGAGCCGCTCGGCATCGGCGTCGCTAGCGGCAACGCTAGCTTCGCAACGCCCGCCCCTCGAGCGACTCGGTAGCTCTCGGTATGCGGATCGCTGCCCTGCATTAATAATCCCCCCCCTATTGATAACGGACTGCCACCCTCAATGAGCGAAGCGGCAGGGGCGCTAGGTGAGATTCATTAAAGGAACATCAGCCTCGCGCGGGTCATTCTTTGCCGCACGGCTAATCCTCAGCGTTAAGGCCCAGCGCGGCCGGCCGCTTAGCCAACCGGTGGCCCGTCGGTGCGAACGACCGGCAGCCAGCGGCCCTCCTGCCTGCGGCCGCTAGATTGAAGAGGCAAAGTGGATTCGTCGGTTGGAGAGGGCGCCGGCGGGCGAATCGCATTACCTAAATTCGCTCCGGATAGAGGAATCGTATAGCAGCGCTCGTAAGCTTCGCGTGACTGCCTCGACGCCTGCCTACCTCGACCCCGTACCCCCTGGCTCTAGGCGGTTACCGAGTCACTTCCTGTTAGGAGCAGAGAGAGGGATTGTTGAATGCCTTCTCGAGTCCTAATCATCACACTTACTCAAGAGATGCTGGGCAGATCTATCTATCTGTCTGTCTGTCTGTCTGTCTGTCTGTCTGTCTACCTATCTCCCCCTCTCTCTCTCGCTCTTTATCTATTTATTTATCTCTCGCTCTCTTTCTCTCTATCTATGCATTAATCTATTGATTTGTCTCTCTCTCTCTATATATATATACATATATATATATATATATATATATAGAGAGAGAGAGAGATATCTTTCTCTCTCTCTCTCTCTCTCTCTCTCTCTCTCTCTCTCTCTCTCTCTCTCTCTCTCTCTCTCTCTCTCTCTGTACCTCCCTCTCTCTCTCTCTGCATCTCTCTCGCGCGCTCTCTCTCTCTCTCCCTCTCTCGACTTTGGCCTTAATGCTGCCCTGCTCTTAGATCATCGCATAACCTAGTCTATGCCATTATAATTCAGGCGCCGTGAATAATTAACACCACTCGCACTCTGGCTTATTTCGAAAGCCCCGTTTCAGTATGCATTACTGAGGCATTCGAAGACTTTTAGCACTTAAGTCTGACAGCAGCACGAGATGCGAGACAAGAGTTTCGGAAATCGATGGATTCGGGACCAAGGTTACTTCCGGTCGGCGGTGCACTAGCTGAGCGCCTTCGTTTCCACCCGACTGGCCGACATCGCCATCGGCATTTCGCAACCTCTTCGCGTGTATTGCGATACTTCCTTGTTCGACGGATATCCTAGGGATGATTTCGGTCGTTGCGTTGAGCAAGCTTGGCGTAGCTACCTCGGGCTTGCCGCGGTAAGCTAAGCTCTGCTCAAAAGTCCCCAGTGACAGAACCGAAGCTCGATTGGCTGGCAGGTTCGCTATTTCGACGCTGGCCTAGCCCCCACCCCGACGGATCTGAAGTGGCCGAAGTAGCAGCTTCTTTTCAGTGCAGCACTCCTTCATTCTGGCAAGCATCTCGGTGCAAGCCGAGGCAGACGAAAGGTATCGATGTCGGTGCAGTCATCTGTTTCCGGCATGGAGTCGCTGCAGTGAGTGCAGTACGCTCTATCGATAGGGCATCGGCTAATAGCACCGCTGGAACCTTATTGGTATCTGACAGACGGATCGCGTATTTGCAGGGAGAGCACCACCTGCGCCCGCCTGCTGCACGTGCTTGATGGAGAGGCTTGCAGCAGACGATCTCAGCAGGTTCGCTGCGATCGCAGTCTAAGCCGCCGACGCTGTGTTTTCCGAAGACACAGCAGGGGAGTGTTTTTTTCGCGCGTGCACACTTTCGATAGAATATCTTTTGCGATCGGAGAATAATAACTGTTTTGGCGTGGGTGAGTGCTTTCATTGAGCAAGCGATTGACGAGCCGAACGATTACTGCCCGAGATCTGATTGGCTAGTGACTCCGAGATCCGATTGGCCGGCTTTGCAATTGACCTACGCAGCTTGCCGGCGTGCGTCATAGTATTCCAGTGCCAGGGCAGTGCAGGGGGAGCTCTTTCAGTTGTGAGATTGCTTAACAGTGAACAAGCAGCGAGCTGAATTAATTTTTGGACTTTATAAATTCGCGTAGTGGAGCCGAAATGCTGTCGAACTGTGAGAGGAGCTTGGAGAGGGCAGGGCACACGAGGAACCTCGGGAATCGGCTCAGACTGTTTTTATCTGAAGACAAAGGCACGTCATCTTGAACGCTGCTACTTTGGCATCGTCGGTGCGTCGTCGTATCTCTGGCTATTAGCAAGTGATCCGAAAGTGACCCACGTAGTGGCGTTTTAGCTGACAGGTACGAACGCGTTCGATGTTCAGCCTAAAGTTACAGAGAGCCTGAGCAGATCTTTCCATAAGTTTCTGGAGGACGGCGCCGAGCCGTCCAGGCTGGCTCCCTTAGGCAGCTGCCTCGATGCCATCCGCTACTGCTACTGCACCGTTCAGGATTTGGTCCGAGACGCGACGCGCTAGAATACTTCCGGCGCCGATTCGATGCCGAACGGCAGCCTGTTACCTAGGACCAAAGGTTGCACCATCATTAATGGTTGCCGGCGGTTAGGAATAATGGCTGCTTGTCCGGGCGAATTCAGGAAGCAGCTTTTGGCATCTAGTGCCGAGGCGAGTACTTGCCAGTGGCGTAACTTTAGTAGTAGCGCTAACAGGATAATGTCTTCCGATGACTGCATTCTAATCTTTTCGCCGGATGGAGATCCGGAGTTTCCAGTCATTTCTCATTGCAGCTGCCATCGAGTACACTAGGTGGGATGATCACTTTTCTGTACAAAAACATCTCGTTCCTTCTTTTTTTCTCGCTCCTCCCCCATGCGTGAATGGTTTGATGTGCGGTAGCTGTGCACCAGGGGTGCGGACATTGGCATTTCTCTACAATATCTCTGTCTGTAACTTCACAACGCCACAAGGACTAAGCGAGTTTCACTCAGGGGAATTTCCATAGCAGGATCAAAGCGTGGGAGGATTTCGGTGCGCAGACGGTAGCCAGCAGACGTCACAATCTCGCAGGCAACAAAAAGAATTTAATCTGAGTCAGGAGGGTAGCTGAGGAAGTGAGTGACATGGAAGTAGCAGCTCGGGGCGGCTGGAAAGGATTTGCCACACTCGGCTGCAGGAGAGTACATATCGTTGCGCTAGAGCTGAGGAAGTGAGCTCAACAGTCTAGGACCAGCAGAGCAAAGGCTGGAGAGCACAGCAGAGAAAGCAGAGCGGAGCAAGATTGTCACCGTGTGTCAAGCAGCCGCTCTTGCACCGTCCTTGAAGAACCTCATTCGATTATTGCGTCTGCTAGGATGTCGTGGACGTCCAGGTAGCCGCAGTCGCGTGCGATCACGCTCCCTTTACATCATCTGTCGAGTGCTCGGAAAGAGATTAGGTTCTCTGAGAGGCGCTATGCAAACGTATTATTGTTTTTGTTATCACCATCGGGTCCTGAATGAAGTTGTCAAGTGGCTTTACCTCGAGCTGCTACCGACGCTGACGGTGAGAGGGAGCCGCACCCGCCATCTTGCATCATCTGGCTGCGGCCGCACGTAGCCTTCGAGTGCGGCCACGAAGGTGGAAGTTTGGTTCCTTCTTTTCCTCTGGCTGCTAGGTGCAGCGACTTGTACATTTCCCGTTCATGGTTGCCAATCAACGACCCAACTCACTCGGTCTGTTCGCTGTCACCAGATTCCCAGAGCGGCTCTCGAAGACGAATTCTAGGTTCGACCGAGGGTCAAGGTGCTCGCCTATAAGGACCTGGGTCGCCGGGGCACGAACGAGAGGCACATATGAAGCGCCCAGATAGAGATTGAGTTCTCTTATGATGCGATAGAAATTAAGTATTTTGTTCTACACATTTGCAGAAATAAACAAGCCATCGAATGAGTCGGGGCTAACACACACACACACAACACACATACACACACACACACATGTGTACACACACACACACACACACTCGCACGCACACGCGCACACACACATACGCATTCGAAGGCTCGGCACACCACTATATATATATATATATATATATATATATATATATATATATATATATATATATATATATATATATATATATATATATATATATATATATATATATATATATAATGTGTTTATTGACATATTTATATATTATATACATAAATATATACTTTATTGTTACATAATTTATTAGATAATACGCAAGCTTATATATAACTCATATATAAATATATATTAACCCCTAATTATTCAATGATATATATATATATATATATATTAGCCTCTCTCTCTCTCTCTCTCTCTATATATATATATATATATATATATATATATATATATATATATATAAACAGTCAATTTCACTTATAAGAATACACTGGGGCCGGAAAGTTGCCATTCTTATAGGCGGGAGTATTCTCATATGCGGAGTGAGACTATAACTAGAGTGCATCAAATGTAAAGTGCCTAGAAAGAGATAGAGTTCTCTGATGGTGCTATATTAAATGCATTATTATTATTATAGAGTAAATCTGGGACGCGGAACTGCTATTCATAAAAGTGGAGTATTCCTACATCTGATATTCCTATACTCTCAGTCGACTGCATATACAAAATAGTAATGAATACTATTTATATTCTATAATGAATTATAGAATAATAAAGTCAGTCCTAATTGATTTAGAGAGCGAGCACGTTCGGGAGTGGATGCGATGATACCGTGCATTGCAGCCTGAGCCACCGCCGCCGCCAGGAGTTCCGAGCACCGGCTGCAACGAGCGGCTTCGGGTGCTGAATCCGCCCAGCGGTTAAATTGTCTCGCATCTGGGCGCCAACCGTTCGCGGTGCCGTAGTCGGCCGCCCACAATCGCTCTCAATTGGCCAGCGAGACGGAGCTAAAGGGAATTAGCGGGCCAAGGTCTGGAAATGCTGACTCACTCACCAGACTCAAGCGCCACCGTGCGACTACGTTCAGCGAAGCTCTCTCACCATCGCCCGGCCTCATCGGCTCCAGCGCCATGTACACCTAAAGGGCAGGCAGCAGTATAAACTGCGCTCCCAAGCCGTGTGGCCGATGCGGAGCAGAGTCCCGGTCAGTCGGTGGCAATGAACGGGCATTGGGCAAAGGTCGAAAAATTATTTTCGTCCACTCACTTAGGCGCGGAGCTAATCGGATGAAAATCGTATCGGATCTCTTTCAAGCTGTCGCCGGGCGGCCGCTGCCTCGCATCGCTGGCATCAATCTGCATAAAAAAAATGTAATCGCTAGGATAAGTAATAATAAAGATATTAATACAACTGTAATAATAAGGGTAAAATTAAAAAGTAATCTATAACAAAGATAAAAAGTAATAACAAGGATAAGGATAATATAATCGACGAGATAAGTAAGACCCGTAAGAAAGTAGCGATGAAGACGCCATCGGCTCGAACTGCGCTCGCTCGGCGCTCATTAGACGCGAGCGAAGAGGACTCGCTGTGGTGAAGCTGGCCGCCGTAATACGGCGAATGTAGCGCCGAGCCAGGCAGGCCCCCCCCCCCCGCTGACGCTCGAGCCCCTTCCTCCTTCTTCCGGTGCGACAGCAAGCGTTCTGAGCATCATCTGCTCGCATACGTCACACACATATATATATATATATACATACACACTCACATCTGCTCGCATACGTCCGTCCCTTGGGTACTCGTCGCTCGCCTGCGGCCGGCTTTGGCACTCTGGATTCGACGACGATGACGAAGGCAGCGGCCGCTGGCGAAAGCGAGCGCGCGAACTAGAGGGATCGCCATTCAGCCTCGACTCTGCTCTGGGGGGGGGCATCTTACTCGGAATTTGAGGATTTAGCAGCCAGGGGACTTGGACCCAGCAAGGGCTTCCTTTTCTGGGCTTCTAATCTAGCGCTGGGTAGGGCTTTTTCTTAGCACCTCGTGCGGAAGCAATCGACGCCGCCCGCTCGAGGTTCGCTTAGCTGTTACACCGACTCGCGGGAAGGTGGGTGAGACTTGGAGGCCCTGCGCCAACTGCCTAGCAGGGGATTTAGCTCTCACTGGGCGCCATACAAATGCCATTGCCATTTGTATTAGCCTTGACCCGCTGAGGTCTGAGCACTAGGCGGCCCCTGAAGCCATTCGAAGTGCCAGCCGAAGGAGGGCTAATGACTTCAGCTAGGTGAGCTCTTTTGCAGTCTTCGAAGTTACAAATAGGTTGGAGTGAAGACGTCCACGTGTCTACGCAAAAACAGCCCGCTATCTTTGGCTCGGCTCTCGGGGAGCTCTTTAACTGTGGCGGTAGCCTCGAGCATCAAAGGTTCCTCTGCTGTTGACTCTTTAAGGCGTCCTGCGGCGCTGGCTGTGATTGACCTCTCACTTCTCGGCCCCCTCGAGTCGTGAGCGTGACTTCGAGCCGTTCGAGGCGAGCAAGCGCATTCGGGAGGCGGGGCATGTTGAGTAATACAGTCGACTCCGCGTATAAAAATATCGGATATAAGAATAATCCGCTTACGAGAATAGCAGTTCTGCGTCCAGATTTTTGTAATTTTAGTCTCAATTTGCATATGCGAATACTCCGCATATAACATAAGGCCCGAGCATACTCTTGTAAGCGAAGTCGACTGTAATGATAATAATAATATATTTGCTTATCGCTCTCAGAGAACTTGATCTCTTTCTAAGCACTTTACATATGCTACAAGGGAAAGCATGTTCAAATGTTTAGTGGTAGTATGATCAATGTTAGCTAGCCCAAAAAAATTAAAACAATACTAGCTGATTTAACAGCCTCTTTTGTACAGCGACAGAAGAGCCTTAATGGCTATCCCCACCGCTTGCAATGGCGATAAAGGGTTGTCCACTGCGGGATTCGAACCCACGACATCGCGCCGAGGTCATGAAAAGCAACCGCCTTACCTAGTGTGTCATCACGCTTAGCATAACATGGTTAGAGGTTACATGCACAAGGTCAGGATGCAAGTATCGATAGTGGCAGCATGCACAGTGTCAGTACGTACATGGACACAAAGGACGAATCACGAGGACCCAGTAAATGCTGCGATAAAAAGTTGCGTTTTTAGCTGCATTTAAAATGTCGTCAGGTCAGGGTATGTCGTGACGTCAGTCGGGACTGAGTTCCAGGCCTTGGGAGCATACGAACTAGAGGCACGGTCTCCAGAGGATTTGAGGTTCACAAAAGGTGAAACTAAACGACTTGATTCCGAAAAGCGGGTAGTAAAATGCCTAGCCTGTTGGGGGAGGACTAGATTCTGATAGGTAGGCAGGAGTTAAAAAATGAAGGGGCGTGACAAAGTGAGTGACAGAGCCTTGAAGTCGAAGCGCTACTTTACTGGAACCCGGTGCAGGTCAGCGGGAAGCGGTGTGGTGTGGCAACTCGCGCGACTGCTCACAAAAGACTTGCAGCAGAGTTTTTCACCAACTGTAGGCGCCTGATTGCACAGACCAGCAAGAAGTGAGTCGTAGAAGTCGAAACGTCACAAATGTATGGACCTATTTAGATGCAGTATCCGTGTCTGAGCAACCCCGACTTTAAGCGGGAAGGGGCTAGAGCAGCCGCCAGGCAGCTCTAGCGACAGGTAAAGGTCACAAGGTCGTCACTCCAGCTCTGTATATAACTGGCAAATATGCATATATATATATATATACATATCTATATGCAGCGAAAAAGCCGCCTGTGGCTTGTCAATGACAGTCAGTGGCAATAGAAAAGTGACTGGGCAGCATTCCTCAGATGCTACTGACGTGGTGATTGCGGGCTAATCGTGGGACCCTGGCACGCTCGCGATGTTCGGTCTCCCTGCGGACGGACCAGCGCATCCGGCCGGAGCGAAATGCAACGATCGGCTTAGGACTGCCAAAAAAGGGAAACGAGCGTTCTGCGAGCTCACGCCAGCCACTAATCTAGTTACAAGCTAAGGCTTAGTCTGGAGGCGGAGCTTCGGCCAGATTAGCTATAGCACGGCTCCTTTCGGCCGTGCAAGCAGTCCGATCGAGCCCTGGTTAGGCCCTTTGGTTAAGGCACTCGCCTTTGACGATCGAGATCGAGGTAATTTGCAATGGACGGCCGAGGTCTTTGGCTCAAGCCCTGAGGCATATGAACATCGCCAGGATAGAGATTAAGTTCCCTTAAGGTGCTATACAAATGAATCATACACACACTCACGCACACACGCGCACACACACACACACACACACACACACGCGCACACACACACATATATATACATTAAATACATAGGTAATATATATATATATATATATATATATATATATATATATATATATATATATATATATATATATATATATATATATATATATATATATATGTATGTATATCTACAAATAAAATTGAGAAAATGCGTCTCGCCCCAAGATGGCGAACTTTCGTCACGTGGCAAGATTCCGCACTTCCGTCAAGCGGAAAGATGGCACAGAGTTGTCTTCCGTGACGAAACTACTAGGACTCAGCGAAGCGAGTTCGCAGGCAGTGAGCTGCTACATATATCCCTGACTAGCAATGCTTGTCTCACGTACCTGAGCGAGGCTGCCCATATGCGAAAGACAACTAAGCGGCAGCCATCAGCAAAATCAAGTGGCAGAGATGCTCTTCTACTGTGAATTCCTATAGAAGCAGGCTGTGTCTTCGCGTGTGCATTCATTCGCAATGGCTCCGTACCACCTGACAGGACGTGCTCTAATCCAGTGACTTACCGAAGGGGGCAGGAGGGCATATGTCCCCGGGCGCTGAATCAGGGGGCGGCGCCAATTGAGCGCCTAATACTGGGAGGGGCACCATCTGTGTAGTTCGTTCTCGGGCGTATAGTATCCTAGGAACGCCACTACTCTAAGGAATCGACTGCCGAGATCCGAAAACAGCGGTCTATTTTTTTACAAAGTTGTCACCTGACCAAAGTTCGCCGTGACGGCAATTGATCCTACTTTGCCCACAGATAATGGGGCAAGTCACACGATTTCCTCCCTCGCGCCTTAGCTCGGTCCACGGGACTGCTTAAGTGCTTGAGCCGACTCGCATGCCATCCAACCAGCGTGCTGCGAATTCGTGCGCTGTTTCCTCTGACCGCGGCCTTTCCTATATCCAACCGGTCATGCAGAGGTTGCCCCGATCAAGTAGTCCGCGATAGTCAAGATAGTGTAGAGTGTATAAAAAGAGATTTACTTATCTGAGGGTGATACACAAAATTTATTACTATTATTATTAAGACAATTCTTTCCGGTGATTTGACACTCCGTTCTCTTCAATGTGAGCAGATTCGGGCAGAGGTTGCTGGCTGTATTGCCATAAGAATGCCTGTCGATTGCTCGAATCCTAACCGAGCCGCGATGGCACAGTAGGCAAGGCGGTTGCTTTTCACGACCTCGCTCCCGGGTCGTGGGTTCGAATTCTGCGGTGAGCGATCCGCTATTGAAGCTGCGAGCGGTTGTGATAGCCGCAAAGACTCTTCTGTCGCCATACAAAGGAGGCTGTTAAATCAACTAGTATTCCGAATGTGTACTCAGCCGGGGATGCGATCGGGAGACCAAACTTAAAAGCCGATGAGTACGACGCGCCGGTGTCCAGACTTGTTCCCATACAGGTATAAGCACTTTCAGATTTGAGAGCCACTCTATGCCTCATTCGCTCCAACCACGCTAGACATCAGAGGACGCCTTATGTTTCGAGCCAGCCGTCCAAGCTGGTAGCACCAAAGTAATTTGAGTCCACGAATAGAACGTCGGCCTCCTACCAAAGGCCTGAGAGCAAAGTAAAAATTCGCCTCGAACGCGATCCAATCCCGTAATCTTTCTGGTCCAGCCTGGGCTGTACCGCTCTGGTCCGTGGCTGTACCGCTCTGGTTCAGGGCTGTACCGCTCTGGTCCAGAGCGGTACCGGTTGGGCTGTTGAGGCCGCAATTTAACTGCACTCGACACATGGCTTTAGCGTTTGGCTTTAAATGACTGAATTCGGGCTCAAGCTGATACAAGCTCTACTACCTAGATGCACAACTATGTTTTTTATATTGCACTTTGCTGTCGAGCTGCAACCGCTACGTCTGCTGTGGTTGGCCACTAGAGATTGACAATTGACAGTAGATGATTGCTTCACTCGCGAAACACTGCAAAATCAACAGATTCCACTGAATGGGTGAGTATACAGGACTTAGGCGTGTCGCCAATAGCACTGGCCACAAAGGAGCGATAGTTTGAAAAAGGCAGAATGACCAAATCCTTTTAGCCTTTTCTGGGCACGCTACACGTGTCAACGACTACAGCCGGTGTATCGCTTTGTCCCTCGCGATGCCTGTCAGGTAGGAACAGTGAGTCAGGTATGGTAAACAGTAACCGATTAGTAGCCTCGTTTTATATCGCAGCAGAAGAGTCAGCTGGAGCGTCGGCATATCCTAAAGAATCGCCTGCAGCTGCAAGATTCGATCCCACTACTTCCGGCTACTAACGCGCGATCAACTTTCCGCTGGGTCTCTCCTTCTTACCCAGATTGTTAACACGTTGCCTACTCATCCATTTTTCTTCAACAGCGAGCTACTGCTTTCGCAACTCAGCCATTAGCAGGGTCAATGAGCAAATCTCTCTCGGGGCAGGCGGGGGGGGGGGACGCAAACCACGTGGATCCGCATGAATAATTCATTCGAACGCTTCAATGCACGCCGCGACCTTGTCGGTGCGGAAGCAATTGACTAACTTCATCGATGAGTACTTGCATTAATTGCCGCATTAATAGCGCCTGAATATGTGCACGAACGGTCGACACTGATTCTTAGCCGCGCACGTCCCAGGGGCTATGCGCACCCACCGCATTACTCTGTGCCATCTTCCGACCTGCAGCAAATGGCACAGAAACGAGATCACAGAACGTCGCCCATAGGGATAGCAACCTTAAGTGGCTGCGAGGCAGATAAAATGGTGCGCTGCGAATCTCATTAGAAATCAGGTGTAATTCATTCAGATGTGATTTCCATTTCATTCTTGCGCAATAAAACGTAATGCAGCGGCAGCCTGAGTTGCCCTGTGAGGGACTGAGCGAAGAGTATTCTTTATCGTAGTATACGGCTGGAAGTTCGAGCCATATATCATTTGTTGCTGCTGTGATTTCAAGTTATGCTCCAGCCTTAATATAAGAAATATTGCCTCCCCCACCAGGCTAGGCATCGTAACACTCGCTTTTCTGAACCAAATCGTGTAGCTACACCTCGTGCGAAGCTCAAATCCTTTGGAAACCGTGACTTTAGTTCGTATGCTCCCAAAGCCTGGAACAAACTCCAGACTGACATCACGAGATCCCTGTCTTGACATTAAAAAAAGCTAAAAACGCACCTCTTTGTCACAGCATTTAGTGGGTTCTCGTGACTCGTACTGACACTGCCTGCTGCCACTAATCATCTGTGCATGCTGACCCCTGTGTTTGTCAACTCTAAATCCTTGTTGATTGTGTGCATGCTTTTACTAACCGTTCGATCCTGCTTCCTTTACAGCGTACATAAAGTGCCTAGAAAAAGGTCAAATTCTCTGAGGGCATATTATAAATGTATTTTTATTACTACTTTTATAATGAGCTAGTGAATGCCAAGCTTCCCGGAAGACCCCGGAGAAGCCAGATTCGTAAATCGCTGGACCTTCTTAGCCAGTTTCCAGACGAAAGTTTGTCGAGATCGCACAAGAGATGCACGCTGAAAGCGATTGCTTCCCTCTAGATTAAGGAGTGCCCACGGACTGGCTCGCCGACTGCGTTCGTCAGGCCTCGCTTCCTATGAGCTCTTACGAGGTCTCCGGTCCGTGGTCCGAAATTTGGAAGCTCCTCACACACAGAGATCTCGAACGGAGGGCTCCCCCTATACGCTCTAGGGCGTGGGCGTTCTCGATTTCTGCCGCATCGACGCACGTGAGCAAACTGCGCGTGCACAGCAACCGCTGGAGTCTATCTTCCGACGCCTATAGCCATAGCTCCGCAGCCGTTCGTGCCACTCTTCGTTCCCCGGAAGCTCTTTCCAGAGATGCAGCCCCAAGAAATCCCTCCTCCGACTGCAGTAGCGGCGCCCCTTCGGGGGTCACCTTCGGGGGTCACCTTCGGGGGTCACCTTCGGGGGTCACCTTCGGGGGTCACCTTCGGGGGTCACCTTCGGGGGCCACCTTCGGGGGTCACCTTCGGGGGTCACCTTCGGGGGTCACCTTCGGGGGTCACCTTCGGGGGTCACCTTCGGGGGTCACCTTCGGGGGTCACCGCAGCGTCCTAGTTGCCGCCGCTTATCCGCGCGTTTCTAGCGAGCGCTCGCGCTCGCTAGCCGCTCGCCCGCTCGGTTGCCGCCGCGTCCTCGTGACTTGGCTCCGAGACGTGGGCTACGTCCGCTCGTGTCCCTCGTGCAGTCGGGCCGAGAATCTTCGGCGCAGCTAGTGCGCTGGCAGCTCAAAACAAAGACCGGGGCCGCACGCCGAACGCCGCGACGGGAGAGAAACTGGCGAGTCTCATCCTTAATTCCACCCAACGCCAGACGACGCAGGCGCGCGTCGCTGGCCTCGGCCCGTCGACGCGCGCCGCCGCCGCTAACTGCCTGACCGACTCTTCCGCGCCGGACCATGCAAAGCGAATGACCACTGTCCTTTCCTCGGCTTGCGCTCACTCGCCGTCGCCTCTCTCTCTCTCTCTCTCTCTCTCTCTCTCTCTCTCTCTCTCTCTCTCTCTCTCTCTCTCTCTCTCTCTCTCTGAATATCGCATCAGCTAGAGAGTCGTTCAGCGAACACAGCGTACACGACGGTGTCCGTCCGCATTTTCGCGCGCTCACTTTGACCTTTTGGAAGACGAGTCGTCGCTTCCTGGATGCGGGTAGCGTTCTTGCGCAGGACGCTAAAATTGCTCTCGTGAGGTGAGGGGGTAGTTGGGATTTTGCCACGGGCGGCCTACACCTCGACCTTGAAAGGCGTGTCGTGAGGTCAAGGACATACCATTGGAGTCGGCTGAGGAAAGCTCTCTGGCGAATCCCTTCAAAAGCTGCTTATTTTCAAGCGTATCTTTATTTTAGGTGTTCAATGTAGCTATTATTTAAAAAATTTAAATTTTGACAGCCTTTAACTCCGTTACCAGGACACGCCACCGGGAAGCTTCTTTCGCCGCACTAGAAAAAATAGTTCACACCCACCTTTTGAAAGCCCGAGGTACTACCACCAAACGCCTGCTGCTTTGCAGCCCTATTTTAATCTATCTAAAAATAATGATTGATCTGAAAGTATAAAAATACAAGTGGTTTCCCCTTCTTTGGGATACCTGAATCTGCGTCTCCCGACATGCCGTTAGAGCCGTTATGTAAATAATGTATCTTTCAATACTATTTTCGCAAGCTTGGCCTAGTGTTTAAGGTGCTCGCTTCGACCAAGGTCAATGTGAATGTATATTTTAACAGCCTTTTTTTGTATAGCGACAGAAGAGCCTTTATGGCTATCACCACCGCTTGCAGTGGCAATAAAGGATCGCCCATCGCAGGATTCGAACCCACGACCTCGGCCCCGAGGTCGTGAAAAGCAACCACCTTACCTAGTGAGCCATTACGGCTCTATTTGATGACCGAGGTCATGGATTCAAGCTCCGTAGCACATGTGAAGCACCTGAATAGAGATTAAGTTCCCTCAGGGTGCTATACAAATGAATGATATATTTTCATACACACACACACACACACACACACACACACACATATATATATATATATATATATATATATTCCTATTTTATCACTAAACTCTTAAGATTGTTAGCTTCCTTTGGGAACTCGCGATCGCCACCCGGTCGGCCCGGAACGTTCGTATGGGGGGTGTGGGCTTGAAGTGCAAGAGAGATAAATACTGCGGATTTTGCCACGCAGCTAAATCCGTTGTTAAAATGAACTGGCTGAATTTTCAGTATCCTCAGCTACTTGCTACGAGTATGAACCATTGGTAATCGTTACTCAGTAGCTTAGACAGCTGATTTACACAGCTATCTTACTGGCTAGCAATTCCTAAAAACCGAAGGACACTGAAAATAGGTCACTTTAGAAGTCAACGCTTCCGAAAGAGCACCGCAAAAAATACCGTTGCTGTATCCTAGTAGTCCTGGCGGCCCCCTCTACCGATGGACCGTGAAGCCTCAAAGGTACACTACTCGGCAGACCCTGAGAGCCATGCTTCCGGAAACGGAAATGTATTTTAACTATTTATTGAATTATGTTAAATTAAATTATATATATATATTCAATATATTAGATAATCAAAAATATGAATACATCATAAATTTAGTTATATTTATATACGGTATTGTATTTAATATTTATATATAATATAAAAATAATGTTTAATACATTTATATATTATTGATTATAATTGAATGTTATTATATATTAATGTACAATTAATATATATATATGTATGTATACTATTTATATTATAATTGTATGTTAATATATTTTTATTATGTTAAAATAACTGTAATTTATAATTACTAAGTTTAATTTAATATAAATAATAAGCATTATAAATAAATAATTATTCATACAACTTATTTATTAAGCCACAGGATATATACTTATATCCCAAGTCTACTTCGAGAGTTGGCTTCATTTATTTTAAAAATAAGTTTATATATATATATATATATATAATGGAGATGGTGGAATCATACATATATAATATACCTATATATATTTATAATTAATTTGTATAGCACTCTAGTAGAACTGAATCCCTATCCAGGCGCTTCACATGCGCCCTCAGGGCTTGAGCCCACGACCGCGGTCGGAAAGGTGAGCCCCTTGACCTGGGTCGTTAAAGGCCTTAATACCTGACACCAAAGCAGAGCGGCAACTCATTAAATCGACGACGCAACGTTTGCCTGGCCGTGGCTGAAATAGCAATACTAAATGGCACTAATTAGTATACTAAATCAGCCATATTTTTGGTCTTGCTTGAGGTTATTGGCAGGTCCTGGGTAATAATGACTAGTAGGAACCTCTTGTTAACAATAATTAGTAGGAGCCCGATACGTCTTTAATTTAAGGATTAGACTCTATCAAAGACCACCCGAAGTGATGCTGAGTCAGTTTTCCTTTACTTTCCGTCTAGCACACGGCCCTTCTTGGCTGTGTATTGTACAGCTTTACTATAATCGGGCATTAATTTGATATTAGGACGTGGACTTTCTCGATTGAGTTTCACCACCAAGCACCGGCTACGAGCGCTGGGCTTTGGCGGTGAAGACTTGACTAGTTCTGGAGCCGCCAGCATGTAAAGCTCGCGAGTGTCACGTGGTGTCGGAGGTTAGATGCTCGACGAGAACCCTTCCCAAGAAGCCATCTTGTGCAAGCAGCAGCTGGACTATGGACAACGGAATATGTCTTCAGCTCTCCACGAGTACAAGCATTGCGCTAATCGTGCAAATGAGGGCATGACATGTGAGTTCCAGTATTCCGATTGCTGTGCCGAAATTTCGGATTCGACAGAGAGATTTCCGACTGAACTTTCTCAAAGGGGGTAGCAGTGCTTGAGATCAAGTTTAGCAGAGTCGCAAAGCAGAAGCTAAGCGGAATAGAGAAGCCAGATTGAGAACAACCCTGCTTTAAGACTCACGAACAGTGTCGATGCTCTAAAAACCCAGATACTATCGATGTCAATGTCTTAAGCAAATTTATTGCCAGCAGTCTGCTGAGAGTAATGCATGCTGAGACAATTACGAAGTTGAAACAGAATCTTACCAGTGCTGGCAACAGAAGTTTAACTAATTTGGTAAATCTAGAGGATTAGATGACCAATATAGTACAGGCATATGCGAAGGTTAACATAAAAATAATATTGATGTTTTATAGTTCCCAAAAAAAGAATTACATGTACTTTACAGCTCTCTGCAAGAGAAGCGATAACCAGGTCATTGACGTGCACGGTATCGTGCTTAACTGAGCATGCAAAAACATGCAAGTATCATGTCTCAGCCCAGCACTCTTCAGGTGCTCGCTCTTCATGACCCAGGTCACGTGGGTTCTCTGTGCTCTGCAGTGGGCGATGCTTTATTTCCACTGCAAGCTGCGGTGCTTAGCCTTCAAGGTTCTTCTGCCGCTCTACAAATGAGGCTATTTAAATTTTTATACAGAGTGCAGAAGCACACAATAAGACACATTGTTGGGTTACGATTAGTAGGACCCATGGTTAGGGAAATGCACGTAGTCATGCGCGAGTATGCACACAAAGTACACACCCATAAAGAAGGCGGATTCACTCGGCACAGGGGAAGCTAAGCGAAACACATGCATATATTGCTCACACTTGACGGATGGAAAAAACATTGCAGGTGCCTACAGAAGCCAGAAGCAAGTCCGCAGTTTCAATGCACATTAGTTATAATAATAATCACAATAATAATATTACATTTGTATAGCGCTCTCAGAAAACCGAATCTCTTTTCAGGCACTTTACAGATGCTGTATAGAAAGCATTACCAAGTGATTGGTGGTAGCATCCGCAAGCAATAGTGTAAGCAGGTAGATGCACAGGAAGGATGAATCGCAAAGACCCATAAAATGCTGCAGCAAACAGGTGCGTTTTAAGCTTCCTTTAAATGTCGTCATGTGCAGGAGACATTGCGACGTGCGTCGGTAGTGAGTTCCGGGCTCTGTGCGAGCATTGGAACTAAGGGAACTAGTTGGAGGCCGACTTACTAGAAGATTCCAATCTAGCGCTACGAGCGGCCAAACCTCCGGAAGCCGAGGAGTGATGTTGAGGATGTTGCGAGATGTTGCGAGAGCACAGTTCACGATGTTGGGAGAGCACAGTTCACGAAAGCGCAAGAGTGTCGGAAAGGAAGGCTGGTGCAAGCGAGTGAAATGGCCTGTGAGTCAAGAAGAGGAGAATCTTCGATTTCCTTCTATTTAGTAAAGTTCTCTAGCAGCTTCGCAGCTGACGACGAGCTTCTGAGTGTGGCACCAGTTGCAGTCGATTAAGGGCGCCGACTGGAAATCCTGGGGTCGAGGAAACGGCAGTAATCTAGAGGCGACGCCACGTAAATTAGCAATGTCACCCCCCCCCGTGCTAGCTTGTTAAATACTAATCAATTAATGGCAGTAATCTGGAGGCGACGTTGCAAACTCTTAAATTAGTCTGGCTGCCTTATTCTTGTCTAAGCAGCCGGTCCTTGATTTTGGAAACATTCCTAAGCTGACAGTAGGCCTCGGACTTGGCAGTACTGTCTGTCTAGGTAAGGTGCTCATCCGATGACGAGTGGTTTTGGAGCAGCTCGCTCAGATTACGCTCAGACGTCACGGGAAGGATGCTAGATAAACCTGTCTTGGAGGGCGAGGTCTGCCTACGCGAGGATTTAAGCCCTATATTTCTGACCCCGAGTAGTAGCAGCAGCTTGCGCTGCGGTGGCTGCGATTTCGAACAAGAGCTGTGCAACTGCTAGATACTGCTGATAAGGCCCGGCGCCAGCCTCTTCTCGGTAACGACTTCTGCCTGAGAGACGGGAGCCGAACAAATTAAAGATACTCGGAGACCGTACGCCGTCTGCCGTGGGGCTCAGCGTAGAAGCAGAGAGCTTACTTACCTCGACTCCGGGGACCGATGCTGCAATCTCGATGGGTCGTCGATCACTCTGCCGATTGGGCCATTGGGACTAGTCTTCCTATGGCATATGACGCGGCACTGCCCTCTATAAAGTCATAGCTTTAGATTACCAACAACGCGCTCGAGCCGATTTCCGGCGAGTTGATGTGAATACATGTGCACAACTTGGTGCAAAGTTGCAGCCGTTATGTTTGCCGTTATGTCGGCAACCGAACAGTGCCCTCGCTGCCCGACTTAAGGCCAGTCGGGCAAACCCGCCCCCCTACGAGCGGTCCCTCGCCGTGTACTTGCCGATGCGCGAATGACTAGATTTTTGTGGGCCTCCTTTCTCAGCTGATGCATATAAATCAGTCACGAAATTCCGTACTCTCTGTGGCCTGAGTGAGGGAACTCGGCAGCTGGCTTCGACGTGGCTTCCTGCCATTTGCCATAAGCAGCCGTGTTATCTGTATGGTCTCCAGACGTATGCTACTGCTTACACGTGCAAACTTCACAGGCACTAGCTGTAGGTGACCTGCAGGTGCCTGGAATCTTTGCCTAGATTGGATGTGTCCTGAACAACTGGACCATTATCACTGCGCCGTTTCTTGGCGCCGTTGAACACGGCAGCTGCCTCGACTTGCGTCGGCACTGTTAGCGCACATAGCTGCCGATTGGGTGGATTGCAACTCGGATGGTAGTCAAGCGGCTTCGCTTACCCGCAACACTAAGCTGCCGACTTTCCGCTGCGGCCTTCTCTGCTTCGAATCGCGCGACTGTCGCCTCTAGTCGGTAAATTCGCGCGACGCCGATCTGTTTACATATCGGTCGGCGTCGATGCGCCGATTTGGCCAGTGGCGGCCAACGTTTCCTCGCGCTGGCGCCAGAGAGCCGCCACGCCTGCCTGGCTCGCGCCCCGCCCCCGCGAAGCGTTTCCGGCTCCTCGCGCTTCCGCTTCCGAGTCGTCGATAACTTTCGCACCTACCTGGCGAGACTTGTGCGGCGCTATTCGCTCGGGATTTCAGCTTGCGCGAAAGCGACGAATTCGCTTTCGCTCGAATAAATTTGTTCGCTTGCAAATTTGTTGCTCGAAAGCAGCGAGTGGCGTTCGTTTTCGCGCGCTCGCTCGTCCGCGGAGACCGACGGCTCTCGAGGTTACGACCGCCGCGCTACGGTGAGCTGCGTGTCGTAGGTACGCGGCGGAATTGACGTCCTGCTCCGAATCGCTGCCGCTCGCTCTTTTTTCCGCACGCACCTGTAAAGTCTGACGGCGGCGCCGCTGTCAGACTTTACAAGGGCCTGCGGAGTAAGGTCGGACAGCTCGGCGTCAAGAGATCGGCTGGCTGCTGTTCATTGCGCCTCGCATCCTGTCTAGCGGAATGTAATGCAGAAGGGAAGCGATTGCAACGACTGACAACGAAGCCGGACGAATGAGCAAGATAAATACGGATCGGCTGGCAATCGCATGCGACGCAGTGCAACGGTCCTCCTCGCACTGCGCTGCTGATTGCTGCTTTCTATATTTGTTTTTGGACATTTCTCCAACTGTCGCACGAGATAATCTCGAGCGCATCGCCTTTCTTCAGCCAAGTGGAGTGTTAGTGACACGAACGTCCGTGCAAAAATAGGCTGACAGTTGAAAAAAGAATAATAAAATAATAATTTTAAATAAATTTAAACTTATAATAAAATAATAAATAATAGAATGAGGTGTTCAATGACGTTCAGAGTGCAGATGAAAGCGCTCGCCACACTGCTCTGAGCGAACTCCCCTCTTCGCCTCGAATTCTTCGCATCAGGCATTAAGGATACGGACTTTTGGCGACGTTCTGCGCTCCGATTTTGCATCCGTTCTTTTCAGAGAGCCCGAACTAGCTGACCGTAGCTTTCACCCCTACTATTATCGACGACGTCACGAGCCGTCACGTGCGGCTTCCGGTGCTCCGCTCGCCGCTTGTTCCGCTCTGCTCAGCTTCTAGGGCGAACTCGTCGCACTCTGCCGTCTTCTTCATCTTCGGTCAGACGAAGGTACGACCTTTAACCTTAGGCGCCTCCGAGGTCAATGGTAACGCATCACAGGGGGGGGGGGTGAATTTGAATTGAAAGCTGCTGACTGACTGACTGACAGGCCGGCCGGCCAGAGCCGCAGCACAAATCGCTTGCACGCGGCCCACGAGTCTCGACGGGCGCGACGTTGCGGCAGATCCGGCTCCTGCTCCCGCGGTGGTCCCACCAGCGATAGCTCCTCCCTCTTCCCCCCCCCCCCGCTTGACCGGAGCTCTGTCCTACTGAGGACTCGGAGGAGCAGCCGTGGCCAGTCCATATTAGAGCGAGGCGCGTCGACTGTGTCACTCATCCTTTGGCTCCAGCCTATCTCTCAGATCTACTCCCCCACCGGGCCAAGCATCGCACCAGCCGCTTTTCGGAAACTAGCAGTTTACCAATACCTCGTACTTAGTTCGTACGGTCCCAAAGCCCGGAGCTCACTCCCGACTTGCGTCACGACATCCCCTGACTTGACCACATTTAAAAAGACCTTAAAAGCGCACCAATTTAGGACAGCATTTAGTGGATCCCTGTGATTCGTCCTTTATGTGCTTATGCGTGCTGACATTGTGCATGCTGCCACTAACCACATTTGCAAGCTGACCCTGTGCACGTCACCCCTAACCATGTTATTCTTGTTGTTTATCAAGCATGGTATTACTCACCGTTCAATCGCGGTTCCCTTTGCAGCAAATGTAAAGCGCCTAGAAAGAGATTGAGTTCTCTGAGGGCGCTTTATCATTCTTATTCTTTCATTCTTATATTATTCTTATTCTTATTATTATTTTAGGTAAATAAAGCTTTTAGAGGCTTCCTCAATCGCGAATGATGACGTTAGGAGTCTCCAGTGACCTAGCCATAGTCCCCAGACTTCAAAGCACTCTCAGCAGCATCTTGAACCTTGAACTTAAACTTGAACTTGAACCTTGAACCTGGCCGAGTGCTCTTTGGGATGCACAGAGTGAGCGACAGGGAGAGAGACGGGTACTATGCGCTTCCTCGACGAAGCGATGCGGCTTTGAGGCAACTGGTTGAATTGTCTGTTAGTGGGCACCATTCAATCGGGGTGCAGGTGATTCCTGCATTGACATGAATAGCCGCGCTGGGCTACATTGTAGGAGAGGCAACGGCGGCCCATCTTGTCGACTGTAGGAGATAAGAATACAGTGTCGGCTACCTCGCTGAGCCGTGATGTCAGCAGCTCAGCATCGGACTCCTCAGCATCGGACTCGGTGAGACCGAGGATTTTGCGAAGATGAATGAGGCATTGCTAGTTGCTGCATTGTGGTTTTCTCCTTTCTCCTGAAATCTTATGAAGGTTTCTGGAGATTATAAATAAGGTTGAGGAAAAAGCTCGTGCGCCGCGTTTTTAATAATAATGCAATCAAATAATAATTTAATGAATTGAATCATGATTTAATGAAAAACACGGCTCGCAAACTGTTTTCAAAACCTTATGTTAGCGGCTCTCGAGGTACAATCACTGGCGAACAGAATCTTTCGTAATCAACAGTTTAGACCCGTTAAAGCGTGGTGGATTGTGAGTTAGTAGGGTGAGCTTGTGCCCCTTCCGGCACATGAGTGACCCACTTTGTCTCCGAAATGTAAATGTGCACTTGCTGCCGAAGTATTTAGAGGGTTTTTTAAGGTCTTCCTTCGAGCTCTGGCTCTGCGTCTTAGTCGCTGCGTCTTAGTCGCTGCGTCTTAGTCGCTGCGTCTTAGTCGCTGCGCGCATCGTCTGCCGCGTCTGCTGCGTCTGCGACTACAGCTCCTCGACGTTCGGTCGTTGTCTCGGCGCCAGCAGCGCGGCGTTAGCTGAGTTAAAATCTTTCGGCGATCGAGCCTTCAGCTCGCTTCAGCACCTAAAGTCAGGATCGCGCTTTCGGAGCGCTCTTCTGGCTACGGTCACTACTCGCTACGAGCTTGCATCTTATAAGTCTCGCCTAAAGGCGCGTCAGTTCCGGACAGCTTTCCGTTCAAGCCTCCCTTCTCGCCCGAACGAGCTTTTCTTTTTATTCTTACGTGCTTTGCGGACGCGCACTTGTGAACGATTACGTGCACGTTCCAGAGGCCAGAGTGAGGCCATACTAACCGGTGAAATTGAGTAGCGTCATGTTAACGTATGCGGCCCAAGCATGGCGCTTGCTTGCTTTTGCACGCTCAATACCGTGCACGTCGCTTGCACCCTGGGTACTGATTCTCTTGCAGCTAGCTGTAAAGCGCCTGGATAGAGATTGAGTTCTCTCATGCCGCCGCGCCAAACGCCTACTATTTTTCTTTTAATTATTACTAATAATACTGTGAGGTCTGCCTGACCGTACGCTGGCGTGCGAAGCTTTGGGTCCTGTCAGATGGTCTCGGCGAGTCGTAATGGCTCGCTAGGTAAGGTGGTTGCTTTTCACGACCCCGGCCTCGAGGTCGTGGGTTTGAATCCTACGGTGGGCGATCCTTTATTGCTACTGCAAGCGGTGGTGATAGCCATAAAGGCTCTTTTGTCGCTATAGAAAAAGAGGCTGTTAAATCAGCTAGTATTTATTTATTTCTAACGGCGCTTTAATATATATTGGGGCGCAGTGATAGCTGGATGCGCAGCTACGGGCTCTTCAGAAATAGCGCACGTCCATTGCTTTTGGAAAAGACCTTGAAAAAGAGCAGATGCCGGGCGGCGCGCGCTCGCAGCTTTGCGATCTCTCTCCGGATATGGCCGCCATCTTTGAAAGGAAGTAAAGAGGCGGGCAGCGGAAGGAAGCTGTTCAGAGCTTTAAGTTCTGATCTCAGAGTTCAGAGGTCGCCAAGAGAGAGGACTAAAGACTTTCTGCAGCCCTCCGGGTAAGTAATTGTCTTCACACTTATTTAAATGCGAAGGCAATTACAGACTTATAAAATCAACGCTACAAGCCTTGACAAAGAAGTAAATCATCTAAGAGGATCTTGATAATGAACAGGATCTTGAAACTCAAAAGTATCTTTCCAAGTCACCCCAACCTGGCATCGGATAGAGACCGGATGAGCTATTTCTTTTTGAAAATCTTCGAATTAATCTTCTAGTGCTAATTAGTGGGGCTTTCTGCTGACTACTGCTTGCTTCCTTAAAAATTTACTGTGAATATATAGCGTATTACCAGTCAGCAATGAAAAACATGTTCTCGATGCTAGCTCGCTAAGCCATCAGGGCAGAAAGACGGGCAGTGTGACGCCACACTATCGGCTACTTTCAAACACTACAAGGCCGCGGTTTTATTAGCCCACCTCCGAAAAAAACCCGGATACTGCATCCGCCGCCGCAAGACAGCATCGAGACGTTGTGACGGCAAAGCACCTGGAGTGCAGTAGAGACTTCCGCATGACTTCCGGCGGCGGCGGCGGCGGCGGCGACACAACGAGCTCGCCGAGTAAGGCATCGCATCCCCGTGGAGGCGTGGCCTGCCTACTGAAGGTGGAAGCGATCCGAGGTACGCCGCCCATCGGCTGGAGATGTCGTCCTTATTCGACGATCGCAAACGCTCACTCGACCAAAACTACGAGGTGGCGGAACCTATGGAACCAGTACCCGGGGAGCTCGCGCGCGCTCTAGGCTTCAGGTCAGCGGCTACAGGTTAGGTCAGGTTAGCAATATATATATATATATATATATATATATATATATATATATATATATATATATATATATATATATATATATATATATATATATATATATAATTCATTTATATAGAGCCCCAAGAGAACTTAATGTCTATTCGCGCTTCACATATGCCTCGGGGCTCGAGCCCACGACCTCAGTCAGACCTTGGTCGGGGCGAGCACCTTTACCGCTAGACCAAACCAGCTCGGCGCAATAATTTGGTAATCCTTACGGACGTAGATATGCACCTACATATGCATGTTCATTTGCATATGCATACGCAATTGCAGCAACCTCGCATAGGTATTTTATTATATTACCTCTTTTTTTCCTAGTTTCTCTCTCTCTCTCTCTCTCTCTCCTCGCGCCAGCCTGTTCTTTTGCAATTCGTTCCGTCGATTTCAAGGACATCTCTCTCTCCCTCTCTCGGGAAGAATAATGATTTCTAAAATAATAGAAAGTAAAATTATTATTATCGGAAGGCGGTGGCTTGCAGCGCCTGCTGGCGCGTGCCTCCGTTCAGCGTGGCCATCGCTCGGGGGAGCAAAAGGAGGCGGCCGCCGCGTGGCGACCGCAAGGTGAAGGTCAGAAAGCAAAAACCGGCGAAAAAGCCACTTCTTTCGTGGCAAGTAAACTATCAGATCGAGCAGCATAATTTTAAATAGCTTTAAAGGGCTTTGACGCTATAACCACCTCCGGGCAGTGGGTAACAAAGGATTGCCTGCTGCAGGACTCGAACTAACGACTCGGCCGGCGGCGATGGCAGCATCGGCGGCGGCGGCGGCGGCGGCGCGTGGGCGGTACGGCCGCCGCACGAGGCGTCTGACTTGGAGCCACGCTACTTAAAGTGGCCTAGGCCTTTTTAAGCTCACCACTCCTAGATAAATCCGATTGTTTACAAAATCAGTGGACTCGCTGTCAATGGCCGGCTTGATGGAAGCTGCTAGAAACGACAGCACCCCGGCGGCGTGGAACGATATTGTAATGGCTGCTGGGCGCCGAGCGAAGCGTTGGTAGGAAGCACGTGATCTTTTCTTGAATTACCACGTTGGTTGGTACTACTTCGCTCTCAAGTGGTTCCTAGGCCTGCGCTGCCCTACTGTGCCGCCCGCCTAGCACGCACTCGCCAAGGTGGCGTTAGTGCTGACGCCTCGGGCTGAATTGGGTAGAAACTCGCATTCACACTCTGCAGACAGACTGGCGACTCGCACACGAGAAAAAACCGCTAACCGTACTGTTTCGCTGCGCCTCGCGCGCGCATTCTTTTATAGAAAACTGCAGTTATTTGATTCCCAGTGGTTAAGGTGCTCGCCTATAGATAAAGGTCTGGCCGAGGTCGTGGCCTCGAGCTCCGGGCATATGGAAAGCGTCTGAAGGAAGATTACATTCTCTTAGGGCGCTATTCAAATGTATTATATATGTATACACATATAGATATATATATATATATATATACATATACATACATATATATATGTATGTATGTATGTGTATATATATATATATGTGTATATATATGTGTGTGTGTGTATATGTGTATATATTTATATATGTATATATATATCTATATACATATATAAATATATACATTATTGAGCAGTACTTGATGGCATTGTGCAGTATTGTGCGCGGTATTTGGATGCATCCTCAATTTTCAGGCTCAGCGCCTGCCCTGAGCCTCGACGGCTCGAAAAAGTGCGACTCGGTCATTCGGGCGGCGTCGACTCGGGCCCTCAGGCAGACCCGCTTCGCGTATGGCCGTCCATTCCGCGCCAGCTAAATCGCCTGCCTGCCTGCCTTTCTGCCTTCCTTCATTGTGCAGCGATGACTCGGCGGAGCTCAACGCGCCCGGCCTCGTCGGACTGCCCGCGCCGCGCTCACAGCGCCGCCGCCGCCGCCGAGGCGGCGCGCGTCACTGCTTCGCCTCGGAGCCGCCGCTTTGTAGCGGCGGCTCCGCGCTCAAGCCTGCGCTCGCACCTCCGTCCGTCGCAGCCCTCGGAGCGTGCGGCGCCGCTGCAGGCGCCGCCTCGAAGCTCGTGCCTCGTTTTGACCCGCTCCATCCGGTTCGTAGCGGCCACTCGCGGCGCCGGCTGTCGAGTCCGCTCGCGCCCGCGCGGCGCCGCTCTCTGCGAGCCGAACGGAGCGGCGCCGCGCCGCGCCCTCACGGCCCGCGCCTTGCCCGTGCTTTTCCACCGATTCTTCGTCGCTGGGATCGCGGCGGCGATCTTTGCTGCTGCGGCGGCGGCGAAGGCCGCGCGCTCGCTCGCCCGGGCCTCGCGCGCGAGCCAAGAAGCAGCGGCGGATGTGAAGATTTATTGCGACACGCCCAGACCGCGGGGGGCGCGCCGCCACGTGAACGAATAATTTAACAAATAATAAATACGTCAACGGCGTCTATAAAAATAACTTCGTGGTCTCTGGTATCTTGACGGGGGTCGCCCCTAACTTCATCCACCGCCGCGGCAGTGCATGTCGGGATCGCGCGATACGCGCGCAAATGCGGCGGCGGCAGCAGCAGCAGCAGCCGACCCCCCCCCATGCATCGGGTATCCGCACAGGTGGGGGCGGCGGCTGCGACTAGGGAGGGCGTGAAAGTCCGAGAGAGGCCGGACGTCGGCGCCGTCGTCGTCGCGCTGACGCGTGCGCCTGATCGGACGAGACGCACGACGACTGTCGCGGTGCTGTCGCGAAGCGGGCGCTTCTTGTAGAGATGCGGCGACTGTCGCTGTCAATCGGTCGGCGGCGACGGCTGCGGCGGCGGCGGCGGCGGCTACAGTGAGTGCGACTCCGACGCCACTTCGGCGGCGGCGGGCCTCCGGTGAGGCAGCAGCAGGGCGGCGAGCGCTGACGATGACGACGAGACGGAGCCCGCCGACGCCGCCGCCGGCGGAAAGCCGAATAGGGCCCTGATCGCCGATACAGCCGCCGCATCTGGGCGCCGCCGCGTACTCGGCGGGTGCCGGGTGGCGGCCCGGTCTTTGACCTTGCCCTTATTGCCGGCCTGGTACTTCAAGCACTCGGCGAGGCTGCCCTCGAAGCCCTGCTTGGCGAGGATATTGACGTGCGGGCTCTCGCAGCGCACCTGCAGCGGCAAGTCGGCGAGCCGCCTCGCCATCCACGTGATGACGTCGTTCGAGACGGTGCGCTCCTCGCAACGTTTCCCGGAGCGGCCCATCGGACACCTGGAGCACGTAGGGAAGCGTTCGCCTGCTGCGCGCGACTGGACGGCGGCAGCGGCGGCGGCGGCGGCGGCGGCGGCGGCGGCGGCGGCGGCGGCGGCGTCGGCGGCGGCGGCGGTGGCGGCGGCGGCGGCGGCGGCGTCGACGACTACTAGGCGTGCGTGCACAGCTACTCGCGGCGGTCATCCGCCGCTCGCTCTCTCTCTCTCTCTCTCTCTCTCTCTCTCTCTCTCTCTCTCTCTCTCTCTCTCTCTCTCTCTCTCTCCGGTCCGACCTTCTCTATCCGCCACGCTGCCCCTCCGCACTGCACCGCGCTCGTCGTCGGCGGTGGCGCACGCGGCGACGCTCACCTGCATATGACGTACGTGTGCACGCTGCTCGTCTGCAGCGAGGCGCACTCTCCAGCCAGGCAGGCGGCCTTGCGCTTCTCCTTGGCGCTGCACTCGCGCATACCTGCCAACGGCGAGACGTGCGCAGCCGCGTGAGGAGGCCGCCGCCACCACCGCACCGCAGTCCCCCGCCGAGCGGGAGGAGGAGGAGGAGGAGGAGGCCGCAGCTCGCGCCCGGCGAGCGCTCAGGCGAGGCGAGAGCGAGAGCGCCCGAAAGCGGCTGAGTTTGAGAAGGCCGCCGCTGCGGCAGCGGCGCCTACCTTGCACGTGGGGACTCATCGCCGGAGGCCGCGTCGTCGCGAGCGGCGCGGCCGTCGTCGACGACGACGACGACGAAGAAGAATAAGCAGACGAAGGAGAAGAGCCGAATGTCGGCGAATCGACGACGGCGTCTTCGCTGGCACCTTGGTCGCGCTGCTGCGGCTGCGGACTCGCCGCCGCCGCCGCTCCACCGCCGACGCCGCCGCACAGCAGCAGCAGCGTTAGGCACGCCGCGAAGCAGACGACGGCGCGAAGCGCCGCAGCCGTCACCGCCGCAGCGGCGCCTCCAGCCGTCGACAGACGCATGGCTTGGCCGAAGTCCGTTGATCGGCGAGTGACGGAAGTCGGTCTCGCTGCGTCCGACGCCGCCGGCTGCGGCAGCTGCTTCCCGCCTGAGCGCGGTATGCGAGCGTCGCTCTCCGGAGACGCGCGCGCGCTCCGTCTCTCTCTCTCTCTCTCTCTCTCCGACGGGAGCTTACGAGCGCTCGCGCGTGCGGAAGGCGATTGACGAGGCGACGGAGGTCGCGCACTGTCCTTCCGGAGCTATAGCCCGCTCGCTCGTGGCTCTGCAGCAGCGTAATCCGCGAAGCAGATTACGACGATATCCTCGGCCGCCACCGCCGCTGCAGATGCGACTGCAAATCTAAATCCGTCGAGTGTTCGCTGGGTATATCCACGACCGCCGACGCACGCCGCTATCGTTTGGCGCTGGAGCCGGAGACGTGCGAGCGAGTCGCGTAGTATCTCGCACGCTAAGTTGCCGGCCGGGGATACTTGCCGACGGAGGCCCGTCGCCTGCGACTCGACTGCTACGCGAGGTGGCTGTGAAGAACGGCTGTGAACGGCGAGGCACCGGGCCGCGCGGACCTATATACAATCCGGGCTTAATTGGATTTGCTTGGCGGTGGGTGTGACTTCGAGGCCAGACCAGTAGGAACGATCGCGGTAGACAGTTGGCAGTCTAGCGCGCGCACGGTATATTGCTATGACAGATGTTCGGTCGCTAATGTGGGTATATAAACAAAGCGGCTCATTATTTGCTCCAACTTACGAGCCGGTCCGAGTCTGGCTCGCGCGCATGCGCCGCCGCCGCTGCCGCGGCGGCAGCGGCGATATAGACGCCGCCTCCCAGGGCCGCCGGGCTACGGCGGCGGCGGACGCAGCGCGCCGGGCGCGGTCTATTGTCTCCCGTTACCTCGCGCGCGCGCGGTCCTCCGCGCGCCTGTGGCCAGGCCGCCGCCGCCGCCGCCGCTGCGGCGGCGGCTCTGCACCGGAGGCGGCCGCGCAAGGCGTCGGTGAGTTGGCGCGAGCAAGCCACGCATCGCTCGAGCACGGGGCGGTGCGCTTACACAGCGGCGGCGCTCTGGATCCGAACGGCAGGACGCGGCGGCTGCGGCGGGATTGCGACAGTGCGGGCAGCGCTCAAGTGGCTACGATGCTTTCTGAGCGGCCAGAGCAAACGGCCGGCGCAAACCACGGCACAGCGAGCGCGGAGTGAAAAATCAGCAAAGCGAGACCAATCCTAAGATTTAGTCCTAAGATTAGAGGGATGGACGGATAGAACAGGTAGGTAGATAGGTAGATAAATAAGCGCAGAATAGAGACTGCGATTGTGCTTGAAAGAGAGAGAGAGAGAGGGGAGAGAGGGAAAGAGAGAGAGGGAGGGAGGGAGAGAGAGAGGAAGGGAGGGAGAGAGAGAGAGAGAGAGAGAGAGAGAGAGAGAGAGAGAGAGAGAGAGAGGGAGAGAGAGGAAGAGAGAGAGAGAGAGCGTGTGCCTGACTCGGTGAAGACAAACGCAGAAAGGAGTGACGGACGCGCGGCTCTATCGAGAAAGGAGCGCTACGGAAGGATTCACGTGCGGGCGTGCGTACGCGCGTGCGTGCGTACTCGCGTGCGCTACTCCTGTCTCCGATTCCTATCTCATTTTCTCGCGAGCGCTCGCTTCCGCTAGTTCGCGCGTGCTCGAGCGTTGCGGCCTCGCCCCGCGCAACCGCGGCACGCGTGCCGCGGTTGCGCGGGGCTGCGTCGGGCTGGGCACGGAAGCCGCCGCCGCCGCCGCCGGCGGATGCTGTGGGCGGCGGGGGGGGGGTATGATTAGGAGCGACGCCGACGCACAGCGTAATCGCATCCGACGTCGGCGGTCGTCTGCTGTGTCGTCGTGCCGCCAGCAGCCGCGGCCCAAAACGGAGCGGCGACCGTCGTCACCGTCGCGCCGACGCTTTCGCGCTCCGGCGTCGATTTCGTCGCAACGTTAAGATGGCAGAGGCAATGGCCAACCGCCAACCGCCAACCGCTCCGCCGCCGCAGCCGCAGCCGGCGGTCGCGTGCTCCGTCGGCGCGAGTCGAGAGCTCGGGTGGTGGGGGGGGGAGCGGGCCCTGCGCACGGCTACCGTAATGTTATGTCCTCTTACGGGCACAGAGCTGCCGCATCGCCCCACACAGTCGTATTATACGAGAGGAAAAAATACCGCAGCCGATTTAACAGCCTCGTTTGCATAGCGGCAGAAGAAGCCCTAGCGGCCATCGCCGCCGCCGCCGCTCGCGGCGGCGGCGGCGATAAAGGATTCTCCGATTTGCACGATTCAAACACGCGACTTCTCTAAACTCGTGAACAGAAAGCGAGAGGTGACTCACTTAACAACGAAGAGGCACAGAGAACGATTAACAGGGAGCCCGGACAGGAATCTGCGAGTAAAACTGATTGCGTCGCTAATCAGAATCGCAGCACGCACGCACGCACCCAGCCAGCTTACATGAGAAGATCCGTCACTCGCCGATCGACGGACTTCGGCCAAGCCATGCGTCTGTCGACGGCTGGAGGCGCCGCTGCGGCGGTGACGGCTGCGGCGCTGCGCGCCGTCGTCTGCTTTGCGGCGTTCGTAACGCTGCTGCTGCTGTGCGGCGGCGTCGGCGGTGGAGCGGCGGCGGCGGCGAGTCCGCAGCAGCAGCCGCAGCAGCAGCAGCGCGACCAAGGTGCCAGCGAAGACGCCGTCGTCGATTCGCCGACATTCGGCTCTTCTCCTGTAAGCCGTACAGAGCCGCTTGGAAGGCGACAGGGCATTCGCCGCCAAAATTAAATGGCGCCCGATTTTTAAGCTGCGTGCAAAACCAAAAAATTCCCTCGGGGAAACTCGAGATTCAAAAAGAGCGACGGGCGATGCTTTCTTAAAGAAAAGAGCGCTGCACCGGCGTGATGCTTTCAGCGGAAATGGCACAGCTCAGCTAGCGCCTTGCAATCGAGCGACGCTTCTCCTTCAGTGGTTAGCATCAAAGCTCGCGTCTTTTCTACTGTAAACTTTGACAGCTCGCTACTCTTTAGTAGTGTACGTCCTTTGGCGGCGGGAGAGGCAGGGTCCACTGGAGAATGTCGCTCAGCTATCGCCGCGCAGCGATATCCCGCCTGTTGGACACTCGCAGCAGCCAATCGCGACGGCGCACCGTGTCCCGGCGAGGTCCGCGTTGCAATGTCAATATAGCGGCTGCGCGCCAGAATATCGCTATCGAGTGAGAATGCCTTATCGTACGTGCCATTATGCTTCCTGCTACTCGCGTCTATGCACCCGCTGCGGTCGCGTGGTCTCCATTGCGGCTGGTGAACGGTCTAGTATTGCCTAACGCGCGTGGGCGTCCACTGAGGACGCTCTCGGTCCGCCATCTTCAGCAGTGCGTCTTACCTTTTCATCGATCATTGATTTCCTTTCTGCATCTCAAGCGACCGACAGACGCTGTCACCTCGCTCAGTGCGTGCAGCGCCTCCGTACGTAGCCGGCGATCCCGGATAGCCCGGGTCCGGCAGTTGCCACTCCCCGTCCCGTCCGTCCTTCACCTTCTTCGTCCTGCACGCATTTTCCGGCATCCTAAGCTACACTAGTCGCCCTTAGGAAAGTTTGCCTATGTATTCAGCGAGGTTGCGGCGTCGCGCGCCAACGGAGAAAATTCGCCTCTGACGAAAGGATGCGCATTCGGAGACGACGATTCTTATTCTAGGATTCTAGACGATTCTATTCGATTCTAGACGATTCCTAGAATAAGATTCTATTCTAGGATTCTAGACGACGAGCCGCTCGCGAGCAACGCCACCGTCGCCGCCGCCGCCGCGGGCGTTGCTCGCGCGGCGCGCGAGACGCGGCAGCGGCGACCGGATGGGTGCAGCTCAACCCAAGATGCACGCAGCTCTCGCAGAGCGCAGCCAGAAAGTCGTCGGCGGTTTTGCGCAACGAGAGCTTGCGGTGAAACCACCAAACGAATCGTTCGCGTCCTCTGGGGTAAGGAGCTAAGAAGAAATGCGATGCAATGCGACACGGCGAGATGCTTCGCGGACTTGGCGGGGTCAGGGGGCGCGGAGCATTGATAACGTAGCCGAAAGCGATTTATATCCGCTGCCAAGGACTGACGACGTCCTCGGTGCGCTGTCAGGCGCCAACTGGCTGTCGACGCTTACATCGATCGACTAAATCGATTTAGGATTTAATCGCTCTTAAATCCATGTACTAATAATGGCCTCTTTAAACAAAAACCTGCTTTCTCGCATGGCCTTTCTGTCTGGAAGTTCGGCGCAATGCGTTTTAATTCGTGCACTGCATCTTTGAGCGGCTTATGGACGGAACGCTAGCTAGGCGACACGTCTGAAGGCGGCTGTGATTTATTTCGACGACGGCGTTGTAGTCGTCCTTGGCGGCCAATCTTACAAGCGAGAGCTGTAGTGGTTGCCTGAACTTTCCCTCGCGCTCTCTCTCTCTCTCTCTCTCTCTCTCTCTCTCTCTCTCTCTCTCTCTCTCTCGCTCTCTCTCTCTCTCTCTCGAACACCGAGTAAACTCGAGAGAACGCGAGAGAACAGTTTTCTCGACTCTCGCACCCGTCGGGCTCCCTACATTCTGCACTGGGCGACGCTAGCAACCGCAGCGCGGGCTGCGTGCTCCCCAATTTAGGACGACCACCAGCTCTCATTGGAGAGAGAGAGAGAGAGGGAGAGAGAGAGAGAGAGAGAGAGAGAGAGAGAGAGAGAGAGAGAGAGAGAGAAAGAAAGAGAGATAGAGAGAGCGAGGGAGAGAGAAAGGGAGAGAGAGAGCGAGGGAGAGAGAGAGAAAGAGAGAGAGAGAGAGAGCGAGGGAGAGAAAGGGAGAGAGAGAGAGAGAGGGAGAGTGAAAGAGTGGGTTTCACACTGCGTGCAACGCTGTCTTCCAAAACGTCGACGACGACACAATACTCGAGGAAAACTTGACGAAGCTCCTCCCGGTAGTCGACGAGCTCCAATCCCAGTAGAAGTCGTCCTCGGCGCTTCTCCTTGGAATCGTCTCCACTTCCCGCGATTCCGCGTCGTCCGTAGATTCTGCCGCCGCCGCACACATTCAAGCCTCGGTTTTGTGACCGAAGCGGCTCGCGTGCGAAAATGGCGTGCTAATCAAACGAGTCGGCGCCGTGCACGGCTCACTGTCCCTCGGCGGCCTTTTTGGCAAGCTCGAGAGAGAGAGAGAGAGAGAGAGAGAGAGAGAGAGAGAGAGAGAGAGAGAGAGAGAGAGAGAGAGAGAGAGAGAGAGAGAGAGAGAGAGAGAGAGAGAGAGAGAGAGAGAGAGAGAGAGAGAGAGTCTCTGCCGCGATCTCTGCCTCTGCCGCGATGCGGCGGCGCCAGGTTCGGCGGCGTCCTTCGCCTCTGAAGCGCCGGCCGCGCAGCCCTTGGACGTCGTTCCCTGCGGGCATCGCGTGCGACCTTGAAGTCGTCGACGCGCCGCTAGCGCTCGAACGGTCAGCCGGATGTGCGGCACGCTTCCGGCGTCGACGCGATCGAGAGCGGCGGCCTTGCGCGACCTTGCTCCTCGGACTCGAGCGGCACGGCGCGCAGCGCGAGGCCTCGGCTGGCGCGCGACCGGTCCTTTCCCGCCGCTCGCGCGCGAGCGAAGCACCCCCTCTCGCTCTCCCTGACGCGCTGCCCGCCGCCGGCAGCCGCTCAGCGGCGGTCGCGCGTGCTTGCCGAATCGCGTCGCCGGGAGCACACCTGGCGTCTAATGTCGCCGCCCTCGACGTTCGGCACTGGCTGGCGGCGTGCCTCTTTAATGCCTCCACCTCGGCCATTACGCTCTGCCTCCGGGAAAGTTTTCCGGTCGGCTTTCGGCGAAACGGCGAGTTTTATTACCGATCGCGGCGGCCGGCGAGCTGCCGTTGCCCCGCGATATGTCAACGTGCATTAAGAAACAGACTTTCCTACCTCCCGCGCCTCACACAGACGAGCGAACGCCGCCGCAACCTGCGATCCGGTCGTCTCTCGCGAGGAGCGCGCGAGCGCGCTCCCGTGACCGGAGCGGAGCCGCGCGGCTTCAGCGAACCCACATGGACCGAGCCGCAAGTTCAGTCTCACTTGGCGAAAGAATGGCGGTCGCTTTCAGGCCGAGCGGCGGGCCCCCCTTGAAATGGCGCGACTGGCCGCTTGGCGTCATTCGTCCTTATAATAATAATAATAATAAAAATAATCATAATCATAATCAAATTAACAATATACTTATATTGCGCCCTCAGAAAGAAGTCTTCGCTCATCGCTGGAGAGCCCGTCGTCGCCTCGTGATTCCCTCTCGCGGCAGAAAAAAGCGGCCGCCCCGGACTGCCGGGCCTCCGCCAGGCCAGGCGCAATCGCGCTCGCTTCTTCGGGCGCAGCCGCCGAGTGCGACTTTATCGATCGCGCGCGCGCGCGCGGCAGAAGGTCAGGCTGTGTCTGGAGAAAGGCCGCTCGCTCGCATTCGGCCGACAGGCGGCGGCGGCGGCTGCAGCAGCAGCAGCAGCAGCGGCCGCCGTGCGTCGGAGCTCCGTGTGGTCCGAGCAAATCGCGCTCGGACGCAGAGCGAGCGCAAAGAACGGCGATAATTAGATGATGAGAAGCCGCCGGGCCCTCGCCGCTGCCATCGCGCGGCGAAGCGATGCCAAATGGCTGACGGCGGCGTCGCCGCCGCCGTCACCGCGCTCGACAGCCGGCCGTCGCGGGCCGATCGGATACCGATGCGGCGGCACCGCCCGCCGGCGTTGCCTCTGCTGCCGAACGCGAGGCGTCGGAGCAGGAGCGCGGACGCGAGACGCGCCGGCTACACCGGCCGCCTCATTCTTCGGTCCGCCAGCCGCGGCTGAACTTTAGATCGGCTGCGGCGGCGGCGGCGGCGACGACGACTCCTGCCGAAGTCGAATACCTGGGCAATCGCCCATTGTTGCGCCGCCGGCGATTACGGGGTAGCAGGGATGCGGCAGACCACCGCCGCCGACGGAGGAGGAGTACAGGGGAGGGAGACAGACAGAAGGCAACGCTATAAAATCCACCCGGCAGGTGCGCCGGCGGTACGCCGAGCGGCCTGTCAGGTTTCCGCGCGGCGAGTCGCGAGGCGGGACGGAGGCGCCTGGCAGATGTCCTCCGGTAGCGGCAGACGGCCTCCGCCTACGCCGCCTGCTGTATCCCCGCTTCGCGCGCTTTATTGCCGCCCCTGACTCGCGCAGACAGAGCCGGAGCCGCCGCCGGCAGCGCCGGCGCAGAACCTGCCTGGCGGCGGGGCATTCATAAGGCTCGTTACGCACTCGCGGCGTCGCGCGTCAGCAACGCTCGGAGTGCGAGCGCCGGCTTAGGCGCCGCCGGCGCTTGCGCACCGAGCTGCGCGGAGCCGAGCGGAGCAGCACCCACCGCACCCCCTCCGCACGCGCTCAGCGCGTGCGGAGGGGGCGCGAGACGGAACGAGACTCGAGACTGGCTCGAATGAGAGGCGTTTCGATGGGACGAGAAATAGCGAGAGCGGGCGTGATAGAGAGGAAGAAGAGAGAGGGAGATAGAGAGGAAGAGGAGAGAGGGGGAGAGAAGAGAGACACAGAGAGACACAGAGATACACACACAGAGAGAGAGACAGAGACAGAAACAGAGACATAGACACAGACACAGAGAGACACAGAGAGAGAGAGAGAGAGAGAGAGAGAGAGAGAGAGAGAGAGAGAGAGAGAGAGAGAGAGAGAGAGAGAGAGAGAGAGAGAGAGAGAGGCGAGAGGAGAGAGAAAGAGAGGAGAGAGAGAGAGGAGAGAGAGGCGAGAGAGAGAGAGAGAGAGAGAGAGAGAATCTCTTGCTACCGTTAACCATTCGCCTGGGCTTTCTTTGCAGCAAATGCAAAGTGCTTAGACAGATATAAAGTTCTCTACGGACGCTATACAAATGTATTATTTTTATTATTATTATTAATCCCTGGTTTACCGTAGGTCCAAATGCTCTACCGAGTGAGCTATCGACGCCGCTTGTTCTTCGCACAGGCGAAGCCAGGATTGGAGCGCCGCGGTGGCACAGGGGGGGCGGAGCCCCGCCCCGCCCCCCTGTAAAGGGGGACCTAAAGGGACGTCTCGAAGCGCCAGCGGCAAGCGAAAACTGGCCGAAGAGACGCCGAAACGGCCAGTCAGATCAGTCAGACCGTTTCGGGATATTTCGTCAGCTGTGTCGGACCACCTACTCCTACCTACTTTCACATACTCCCACCTACTCCCACCTACTCCCACCTACTCCCACCTACTCCCACCTACTCCCACCTACTCCCACCTACTCCCACCTACTCCCACCTACCAGGCCAGAGTTGGCAGCTGCCTCACATCCCCCCCCCCGGCTTCGCCTGGGTCCTCGGCGCACCACGCGGGGCTTTAAAGCATCCTTCGAGTATCCGCTCGCAGCACGGGCTCTAGCCGAACCGCGCTGCGCTGCGTGCGATTACGATGCAGATCGGTTGCCGAGCTGCACGCGCCACTCGACCGCTACAACGCGGCGGTCGCCGATCGGAGAGCGCATCCGCTGCGCGACGTACAGCGAGTCAACGCCTCGCCAGAGGCTCGCCTCGCTCTGGGATTTCTTTCTGCGAAGGCCTCGCGGATGATCGCTTTTGCACACTGTGCCGAGGCGCTTCATCTCGAGCGTAAGAAAGAGGATATCAGCTAGCGCGCGCGTGCGAAATGGGAGCTCTCTAAATGGCGGTCGGCATATGAGAGCCTTCCAACTCGGCGGAACAGTCAGCAGTGAGGGCTACATAGCTGCCTCGGCGCTTCGCCGGCGGTGGCTTGCTACTCACTGCCAACTTATTGAGAGAGATGAGGCAGATTACACTCGTGGAAGGAGAGAGGAGACAACGGAGAGAGTAATGAGAGAGAGAGAGAGAGAGAGAGAGAGAGAGAGAGAGAGAGAGAGAGAGAGAGAGAGAGAGAGAGAGAGAGAGTGGGAGATGAGGGAAAATTAAGCGAACGAGATTGAGGGCAGAGGCGAGCGGAGAATCGTAAAAAGAGAAAGCGAGAGCGAGGGAGCGAGTGAAAGAAAGAGAGAGAGAGAGAGACGGACAGACGCTGACGCAGCGTAGTACTATTGCAGACGCACGCTGGCTGCTGCAGCAGCAGCCGAAGCACCGCCATCATCGGTGGCAGCAGGTTGCAAGTGGCAGAGGGCGCTTTGGAGCCTGCGACCATCGAAGAGTCTGCTCGCCAAGGCAGCTGCGGCGCTGGGTACTCTGCTGCGGTACTGCGGTGCTGGGGTGACGGG
>WPIO01000004.1:417500-625000 GCA_009760855.2 Cristatella mucedo | reverse complement strand
TATATATATATATATATACATATATATAGAGAGAGAGAGAGCGAGAGAGAGAGAAAGAGATTGAGAGAGAGAGAGAATGAGGGAAAATGAGAGAGAGAGAGAGAGAGAATGAGATATAAATATAATTCTCTTATATATATATATATATATATATATATATATATATATATATATATATATATATATATATATATATGTATGTATGTATGTATGTATGTATATATATATAGAGAGAGAGAGAGGGAGAGAGAGAGAGCACGCGCTACAAGAGAGCGAGGAATAAATAAAAAATGAAAGCTGACGGGCAGCAGTGGCGGCGTGTGCGCTGCAGACTGTCGCTGAGGGGGTGGACTGCTGAGGGAGAGGGAGGAGGGTGGGGTGATGGCGAAGGAGGAAAGGTGCGTGCAAGAAGGGAGGGCAGGAATGAGGGGTAGGGGTGGGTTGGGGCGAAGACTGAACTGGCATTCTCAGAAGGTAACGGCAGCGCGCGATATGAAAGAGTACAATGCATTCGGCAGCCTCGGTTCTCACTCTTTGACGGGTCGCGGGTAAATGAGCGCCCCGGACTCGCGGATGCTGCTACACGGCGTGTCGTCTCTATATGGTACGGCCTTGCTTCCCTTAAGGCAAATGTAACGTGCCTAGAAAGAGAGAGAGAGAGAGAGAGAGAGAGAGAGAGAGAGAGAGAGAGAGAGAGAGAGAGAGAGAGAGAGAGAGAGAGAGAGAGAGATAAATATATATATACACATACGAACATACATACATAAATACATATATATATATATAGAGAGAGAGAGAGATTTAATTCACAGGTAGCGCTAGAGAAATGTCTTAAGACTTTATTTACTATTACAGTAATCACTCGTCCCTTCACGCTTAGACTTTCGCGGCTTCACTTTATCGCTGTTTTTTCAAATATATCCATTAAAATGTTGATCGTAAAGGAAAGTGTAAAGGAAACAGGGCGCGCTCGGTCGTCTGCCTCAATTAAATACCCAGGTATTACAATTAAAATTACTGTACGCATGGACTGCAGGCCTCTGTATTTGAGCACTCCCGTAAATCCTTTAACTCCAGGTGCTGCCGTTCGGCTACTTCTTGCGCGCGGGCAAAAACTGTTTTCCCCAAAATATCGAGTGCGGCGAAACCAAACCAATCAGACTGTGCTGTTCGCTGATTGGCTATCCCATCCTCTTCCCATCCTGGCCCTACCCTGTTTGGTAGCCTTCCATCTTGTGCGAACGTGCGCTTACAGCTGGTGCAAAACTCCGCAGTTAGGCATGTCAGTCGTGAGCGTCGCAGTTGCCACATCACACCACTTCTCGCCGACCTGCACGGGCTACCAGTCAAGCAATGGATCTTCAAGGTCATGTCACTCATTTTGAGGTCCTTTCATTCTTTGGCTCCAGCCTACCTATCGCATCTACTGCCCCACCAGGCTAAGCATCGTACCACCCGCTTTTCGGAGACTACCTGCTTACCAATACCTCGTACAAACCTCAAATCTTTTGGAGATCGTGCATTTAGTTCGTATGCTGCCAAAGCCTGGAACTCACTCCCGACTTGCGTCAGTACATCCCCTGACCTGACCACATTTAAAAAGAACTTTAAAACGCACCTATTTATGACAGCATTTAATGGGTCCCCGTGACTCGTCCTTAATGTGCTTATGCGATCCGACACTGCTGCATGCTGCCACTAACCGCACTTGCATGCTGACCCTGTGCATGTCTCTCTTAACCATGTTATTCTTGTTTATCAAGCGTGATACCACTCACCATTCGATCGTGTTTCCTTTGCAGCAAATGTAAAGTGCCTATAAAGAGATTGAATTCTCTGAGGGCGCTTTATCAAGTAGATTATTATTATTATTACCCCGACTTGCTCGGTCTCACGCTAGTTCGTTTCTCTTGGAGGCTCTAATAGCGTTAAAACCGCGTTTAGAGGGCCGTGAACAAGTTATCTACGATCTAACTACGAAAATATTCGATTTCTAAATAAAGAAGCCTCCTTCGCGTAGATTCACGTACTGTGGTAGATTCTGAAGTCTGGAACTGATTGCCGGGCTGATTTGGCCCAGTGGTTAAGGTGCTCGCCCGGACAAAAGTCTGGCCGAAGTCATGGGCTCGAGCCCCGTGGCGTACGTGAAGCGCCTGAATGGAGATTTAGTTATCTTAGGGCGCTATACATATGAATTATGTATATTCATATATATTAGCCACAATAAACGAGGGGTGACTGTATTGTCATTATTATTTCCATCCATATCGGCGGTGCGGTCTCTCGATTGGTGTGCAGCCGAACACGGTCTCGTCGCGCCACCACGCCTTCCACTAATGAGCCGTCATTTTTCGGCGGATTCCCTTCGGAGAGGGGGGCGCCACGCCCCGCTGCGTCCCCCCTCTCTTCTCCCTAGGCAACCAAACTCGCGGGTCCACGAATGAGAAGAGATGGGCGTTTGACGCAGTGGCAGCTCCGCACTCGCTCGGGCAGCGATTTCCTGGCGGCGGACAGCGCTTCGATTTCCTATCGGGCAGTCCGATCGTCGAACGCTTCGTTTTCTCATTGCCGCCTGGTGACACCTGCAGCACGACGCGAGCCAGGGCGAGGAGCGCCAAAAAAATAATAATAAAAGGGCGGGTGAAAGGGCGTATGAAATACCGATCGTACGCGAGCGAGCCGTCCACCCACGAACTTTCACCTTTCGACTTATGATTATTCTAGTTATAATTATATATATATATATTATATATATATATATATATATTATATTTATATTTATTATTATATACATTATACTTCAGACTACGGCGCACGCCCTGCCACGCTCGAAGCAGAAGCCGCAGGCGCACACACGCACACTCCATCTCTTATCTCCGAACCGTTCCCTATCTCGCCGCCGGCGCTCGAGGCGAGCGACGCGAAGTGCGCCTGCCCGCAGCAGACGCCTACGGTCGGTCGAGAAGCGGATGCCGCTGCTAACGCCACCACCGCCGCCGGCGTTCGAGTGCCAGCTTTGTTTACTTAACAGAACCCCGCAGCGGCAGCGAACGGGCTGAGAGGCCGAGCTCAGACCCCTGCGGCGGCGAGTGCTCGAGAACGCACGCCCGTGATCGGCAGATGGTCGAGAGCGGCACCCACCGGCGTGCGCGCCTCGGCGAGAGCGTGCGGGCGGAGGCTTCGCGCGTGGGCGGAGGCTTCGAGTAGCGGACTGGCGCCGGCGGTCGATGGCTGCTTCTTCCAAAAGCGAGTGGGCGGGGGAAAGAGCGACGCCTGGCGCCCGCTCCCGCTTCCGCTCGAGGAGACCCGCGGCGCGTCGGTTTTCTCTCTTTCCTTTCGGAGCCGCCGAACAGCGCGAGCCGCTTTCCGCTCGGCGGCTGAGATCGCCGACCGAGGCACTCAGCCGCCGCCGAGTCGGCGGCGGCGGCTCGATGCGTGCGGTTCCCGCGAAATTCGGCCCCGGCGAGCATTCGCTGCGCCTCGCTTCGCGGGATTCGCGAATGTCGTCGTCGTCATCGTAGGCAGAAGTGGTAGCACTAACGACGGAAGATCGCTACAAATGGCGTCCGCAAGACGAGCTTTTCGCGCGTGCTCGAGTTCGAGTGGCGGCGGGGCGACTCGTGAAACGAGCGCCAGTGCCGACACTGCTCGGCACTGGCTCGGCAGCCGTGCCGCTCAGCGAACAGCGATCTCTTCGGAGCCCCAGATTGGATTTCAATTAAACTGTCGACGCCACGAGAATCACTCGGCGATGAATGCGAGCCTCTAGGAGAAGGAAAACACGAAGAAATGCATGCTGCAGACCGGGGGGGGTGTGTTCTTACGCTGACGCACAAGACCCGCCACGGCTTAGCTCCTTCGTACATAGCTTAACTGCTGCATCAGTTTCAGCCTTTTCGCGCCCTCAGGTCCTGTGTGGACAATAAATTAGCTGTCCCATTCCTCCGCTTAAAGACAGTTGGCGACAGAAGCTTTAGCTGTGCAGGTCCTAGACTGTGGAACTCGCTTCCACAATTCTTACGCAACGACATCTACTCTCCAAGTGCCGACTATGGCACATCTTTTTCAGCGGTCCTGAACTGCTACTTCTATGCTACTCACTACCTCAACTGCTCTCCTGACTCTGCTATGCTTCCCACTTTCTCTTCGTTGCGTGAGATGAAGTCTGTTATCTACCGAATGCGTACCGAAAGCTGCTTAGGCTGTGAGTGGGCTACACAAAACTCTCCAGCGTAACACCCACATGGTCTTTATGACTTTGTGGAGTTACTGACGGAGATACATTACATTACATTACATAGTTACCACGTAGGCTGACAAATGGTTGGACAAATTATTAGACAGACGTAGAGAAAAAGAAATCTAGATAGATATGTAGAACGGATTGGTGAGAGGCTGAGATAGATATGAGACAGGGAAAGACGAAAGAAAAAGACTGAAAATAAAAAAACAGAAGAGAGAGAGAGAGAGAAGAGGTAGAGAGGGGTAGAGGGAGGAAGAAAGAGAATATTTATATATATAATTCATTTGTATATCACCCTAAGATAACTTAACTAAGATAACTCTATTCAGGTGCTTTTACATATGCCACGGGACTCGAGCCGTTGACTTCGGCCAGACCTTGTTCGGGGTGAGCACTTTAGGCACTTGGGCCAAACCAGCGCGGCAGCAAATATAATGGAGAGAGAGAGAGAGGGATATAGAGAGAGAGAGAGAGAGAGAGAGAGAGAGAGAGAGAGAGAGAGAGAGAGAGAGAGAGAGAGAGAGAGAGAGAGAGAGAGAGAGAGAGAGAGAGAGGGGGGGCAGAGACAAACACATTGCAATAGATAGAAGAAAAGAGAAGGCGGAGGCAGGCTGGCAGGAAAGGAAAGAATAAGAGTACAAGGAGAGGGACAGCAGAGGAGAACGAAGAGAGACAGAGAGAGAGAGAGAGAGAGACAGAGAAGAGCAGCGAGCAGAGAGAGAGAGAGAGAGCGGAGGAGCACGGAGAGGGAGAGAGAGAGAGAGAGTGGAGGAGCACTGAGAGAGAGAGAGAGAGAGAGAGAGAGAGAGAGAGAGAGAGTGGAGGAGCACGGAGAGTGGAACGCTCTGGCCTCCGGACAGGGCTGTCATGAAGCTGCTTGGACACCAAAATTCGAAGTCGTTCGAAAGCGAGATCAAATGTACAAGTGCGCTCGCAGCAAGTCAGGTTGGCGCTGGCTCGCTTCATCCCTACAGCAGCCTACACCATCTGCGGGAGCACCTAAACACGACAGCGTTGCGAGGAAATCGGCTGCCATCAAACGAGCATTCGCTAGGCATTCGCCGGCGGTCGAATTCCCTAGCACCTTCGCCGCAGCGGACGCCGCCGCCTCGAGGTGGCCTCGCGGTAGTTCTCGAGGTTGCATCTTCGGTTGGCGAAGGAAGAGGAAGTAGTTGGGGCGCGGACAGGAAGAAATGCTGCTTGGCTGACGCAGGAGGCTTTGCACTCGAGCGGCCAAGCCGCCGCAGCCTCGTGCGTCGAAGTTGTGCTCACGGTGAAGGTGCGGTCACTGAAGGTGTGCCGGGCTTAGACCTCTGTCCTGCCTCCTTTCTTCTGCCTCCCCTCTCTTTTTTCCTGAAGGTCGGAGGACATTGGAGCGAGCGAGAGGTGGGGCGTCCCACTTTCTCTCCTCCCGCAGCAGCACGAGGCGAAAGAAGTGGCGGCGACGGGCAGTGAGCTCTGACGGCGAGCTGTGCCGCCATTCCGCTCGCTTAGCGCTCGTCCGAGCTCTTGGGAGTATTCCACGAAGCGCCGCCGCCGCGTCGCCTCTCGGCCGCTGCGGCGGTGGCAGCGGCGGCTGCGCAGTCGGTGTTGCGCCGCCGGCCTTTCCGTTCGACGGCGGTGGCAAAGCCCTGTCGAGACCGCTCCACTCGGTGGCCGAGCGAGTCTCGCGAGGTCTCGCGAGGCCAGAGTCTCGCTCCCCCGCTTCCTTCCAGCTTTCGAGCTGCGATCCCAGGCATGTTTGGGGAGAAAGTAGGAGAAAAGTAGGCCGATGGCAGGACCGTTTGGATACTTCTCGACGAGATACCGCCGCAGCAGGGTACTCCCAGCCAGCTCTTCGGCGGCCGAAAGCGCTCGCGAACGCGCTGCGTTCGGAGTTCCTCGGAGCTTGGCGGAAAGCGAAGGTGGGAGTTCCAAGGCGCGAACGTGCTCGCTTGAAAGGCGCTAGCGATGTTGGGAAGCACACACAGCCCGGTCGCTGCCGTTGGCCTCGGATTAATTAGATTTCGGTCTCGCGAGAACCGAAATCGGAGGCCTTCGCACTTAGGATGCTCGATAAGAGCTTGAAGAGAATGGCCGCCGATCTTGAAAATGGCCACCGATCTTGATGACACGACTTCCTATAGAAGCCCAATAGGCATTACATAGCTGCACGTTTGCATGGCGGGTGGCGACGTCAAACCGACTGCGAAAAGCGATGTGGCCACCGCGGAAGTCTCGAGTAAGTGGTGGCCGCTTCAATCGACGGCGGCGACCGGATACGACGCCGGCTCGGCCGACCTCGTCTTTACCGGCCACTGTCGAAACGGTGCAGCTCGCGCCCGCTGGCCCCCCCCCCCCGCAGCCGCGAAGGCATCTCGCGTGCGTGCGTGCGAGCACGAGGCTGCTGCGTGGTGACGGAGGTGACGCGAGTGCTCGAGCTCGTAAAGTGACGGCAATTGGCTGGAGCCGTGCGAACTTTTCGCGGGAAGCGCATTACATGGAAGCGCCGGCCGCCGCGTCGTCTAGCGGCACGCCCGGGCAGGAGGCCTTGGAGGAGCGAGCTGCCGCCGACGGGAAAGCCTGGCGAATCTAACTCGCAGACTAAACAAACGTGCCGAAGCTCGGCTCGTTGCGCAGCAGAGCTCCAAAGGTCATCGCCATCGAAGCTGCTCGCTCTCGCGTGAGGAGCCCGTTCGCCCCGATTTCTCGGCCGCCGCCGCAGCTTGAGATGCGGTCGAGCTGCCGCTCCGAGTGCCTGGATGAAGGCCCGCCCGCGCATCCGGTGCGATGCTTGGAAGAAGCGGGCAGCGCCAGGCGGCCGGCTGCGCTCTGTCGGAGTCGATGCGCGCGCCACGCGAGCGAGCGAAATCTCCGTCAGTCGCGACGCCCCTACCGCCCCCCCCCCCGCCACCGACTCGACGCGCCAAAGCGCACGCGGCAGCTTTCGCAGCTCGGCGCCGAGTTCGAGCTGTAGCGTCGACACGCGGCTGCGCTGCCTTTGCGGCGGCGGAGTGCACTTTCGAGCTCCGATTTAGCAAGTTGCTGTCCCCTTCGGCGAGCGGCGAGCGATCTGGTTCAATCGTCTATCTCAGGAGGTAGGCAAGTTAGGCAGCGGCACGCTATGCAGCCAGCCGAGGCGGGCGGGCCGCGAGCAGCGGGCAGCGAGCGTCGACGGGGCGACGACGTTCCAGTCGTTCGGTGAGAGGCGGGCAACTGAAGCTCGCGTCAGGGAATTTTGTCTGGAAAGCGCCGCCTCGCCGCCTGCGGTCGCCGACGAAGAGGGTTCTCGCGAGGAGCCAGCGTGCGGTGCCTCGCAGCTGCGTTCGGCAAAACGAGCATTACGAGCGGAAGCAGAGCGCTGCACGAGAAGCCTTTTCTGCTGCGTCATAAGTGAGGCTGTGAGGTCAGCTCACCATTTTTGTTTCGTCCTTTTATTCGGAAAGGCGCGCATCGAAATCTCGGGCTGAGATCTTGCGAAAGAGTTCCTGATGCCAATAAGCAGGCATCTCTTTGATTACGCACTTAGCGTCTCCACGGGTAGAACGGCTGAAAACAAGTTACTTCCCTGTCATCAACTTTTATTACGAGGCCCAGTGCAGCCGCCGGCCAGGCGAAGTTCAATCGGTTCGCTGTACCGTACGGCAGCAAATGCAGGCTTCGACGTACCCGGCACCGTCACTCAGCAGTGTGTAAGCCCTCGTGTAAAGTGCAGCGTTGCAGACTTATAAAGCCTCTCTGGCTAGCTGTGAAAGGCACTTAGGGGGCAACGAAGATTGGCCTGCTCGAGCCCACAACCATGAAAGACGAGCACCTTCTCAGCTAGGCCAAGACCATGGCTGGAGAGTGGCAAGAGAGATAGGCAAATTAATTCTCTAACAAGGAAATGTGTGTTACAATGAAATGAAGGAATACTTAAATAATAGTGGAAAAGCTGCAAAGAAATGTCAGGAATTACAGCCAGCCGCTATGCATTGGTTATTTTTACGTCGGACAAATCGTTTTAAGCTAAGGCCAAGACTGAATTTTACAGAGAAATAGTCGAATCACGGATCAATGGCGCTCAAGCGCTTATCTCCACTGGCAACCATCCTCGCAGCCCTTTGAAAACGAGCCTAATTCCAATGGAGATCTCAGCGGCGACTCAGCTGAACTACGTTTCACCAAATCCAGTCTACGTAAGATAGAACGGAGTTTAAAGGGCTTGTTAAATGCTTACCGCTGCCCCAGCCAATTGCAACCCCACAACGCCCTGCTCAGTACGTTTCCATTCCTGTAAGTACAGGATGAGGGTGACGATAGTCATAGATACAATGCAATCCCGAACCGCTCCGGAGCCCTTGTCCTCTCCACTCCTTCAAGCTTCATGTCCCGATTGAATTCATCGCTTAAATTTGTCGTCCAGGCTCAGAGAACCACCAGTCTCACTGATCCTGTCGTCCCAACCCTAGTTCCCTCATCAGGTTCGCAGAGCTACTACCGTTCACCTAAACGAAAAAATGCTCCCACAGCCTGAAACTCACTCCCGACTGACGTCAAAACGTTCCCTGATTTGACGACACATTTAAAATTAAGCTAAAAACGCACCTGCTTCTCATAGCATCTGGTGGGTCATGCGTGCTGACATTGTGTGCATGGGTGCCTGAGGCTCGGTCTTAGGACTTCCTCTTTTCACCGGCTGCACTCCCCTTCCAACCTATGCAATTCCCAAAAGTGCTTGTGGCTCCAATTCGTACGTTGTTGACGCTAAACTCAAGGCGACCTTTGACCCGCTAGCGAGTCTTTCTCCCTACCCGACTCACTTCAATCGCTTTTTTAGCCTGCATCGGCATTTGCAATCGGACAGCCACTAACGTCGGGAAATATACTACGATTAGGGCAATCTAATAGTTATACGTGAACCTAGGTATTACTTTAAAGTTTGAAGGCCTCAACCGCAGGATTGGTTCATGTACTGTCATACCAGTGTCATTTGTCCGTAATCCGGACGTCCTGTTACGTTCCGACTTGTTGGTGGATGGGCACATTGCCTCCAATGTCGATTCGGCCTACTTGTAGCTAAGAAGACAGCCAAACTAGTTTACTCGCTGGTGACATCGCGTTTACTTCAATGCAGTTCCACTTAATTATTCAGGACTCCCAGCCTGTATACTTAAATAACTGCAACTAATGCTAAATTCAGCAGTTCGTCTGGTTTGCTTTCAGTGCGTAGATCCATCTATTTGCTAGCCTTTTGGATTCACATCACTCCAGTCGCTTGGAACGTCGTACTTATTCAATCTACTGCCGATACACGATTCGCCTCCGCACCAACCGATTCTCGTACTGAGCTGAAATAAATGTGTGATCGGGCCTTCGGCTATTATCCAAGTAGTGCCCAAGTACCCACCAGTTTGATCCAAATCTGGAACTCGCTTCCGAGTACTTTAATTACAAGCGGTGTAGTGCGGCCACCGGCAGAAGGCTAGTCGTTTACAGCGGAAGTCGATAAGAGAGAGGGGTTAAGTTTTTCACTCTGGTGTCAAGGTCATTGACTCAACTCTGGATGCTGAGGGAACGCGTTTTTCTTTCTTCGTTTCAGCGGCCGCGCGCTCGCGCCCTGAAGGTTTCGTAGGATTGGTTAAAGTTTCTGCCGCAGCAGCAAGCACGATCACGAAAATGCAAGATGGCGCGCGCAAGCACAGGTTCGCGCCTGCCCATTCGCTGGCCGAGCGCTGCGGCGGCAGCAGCAGCAGCGTCGCGGCGAAATGAAAGTCGGGCGCGGCAAATTCACGAGCGTAAACAGCAGGGCCACACGTAACGGCGACTTCTAAGCCAGGCCGTCGGCGCAGGCGCATTTATAGACTCGGCTGCTGCTGCTTCGCTGCTCGTTACGGACGCGACACTCAGCAAACCGTGGGCCGCCCATGCGGTCGGCTCCGTCTCTCGGCTCAGCTCCGGTCCTGCCGCTGGCCGGAAGTTTGCGCGGCCATTTGCCTTCCGCGTCGCTTCCCAATGGCGTCCTTCCAGCTCCGCCCACCCGCCGTGTGGCGCCGCGACTGCGAAAGCCTCCTTAATTCGGGCGGCGGCCGGGCGCGTGCGTCGGTGAAGGCGCGTGCCGCTCAGAGCGCGCCCAACGGGAAGGCGCAGCGCTCAACAGCGTGCAAGCAGCGCGGTCGGCAACACCGACCGACGAGCTCGCAAAGGCGCGAAGAATTGGTCGCATGGCAAGTAGCAGCGGTTTCGTCAGGCGAGTTCGGGCGGACTCGTTACAGCGAGCGGCTCGTTACAGCGAGCGACTCATTACAGCGAGCGAACTCGGCGCAGTGGCAGCCAAGCTGGCGTGCTTTTGCGACGTCCCGTCTTGACTTCTGTAACTCACCGCTCCCAGGTCTTGTGGCCCGTGCCCGTCGGACGCGCTTACGAACGTCGCCACGGCCACATTTACACCACTCGCCACCTGTCTGTGTAGGGGCTCTCAGTGAGCTCGCAATGGCGGCGCGACGAAGAGCGAAGCGCCCACACAAATGCCAGTCGTGGCCTTGTCGACGACGACTGTATTACATGATATAACAGTCGTCGTGCGTACTGCTCCGGAGCACGTGGTGCTAAGAGAGAGAAGAGAGTGGATGGCGTGCGTGCAGGCCGACGCACGGGCAGAGAGTGAATTTCGCGGCAAGGAACGAGTCAAGTGCCGGCAAGGAGGCGCCCGTTGGGCGGACGGAACGTCGGCTGGGGGGCCGAACCACGTGACGGCGATGACACGCCCACCTGTCTGAACCGACTCCCTATCAAACAGTGAATCAAATTTAATTTTTTGTCGCCCGCTGTTAGGTCCCAACAGTCTCTTGCTTCGGCCGACCCGTTCGAACTATTTTTTTCAACAAGGCTAGGTAGGCACCGCGCCAGACGCTCTTCCGACGCAAGTCGTTAAGCTGCGCCACTAACCGAATCCCTTGGGGACCGTGGCTTCATTAGTTCGCATGCTCCCAAATTCTGGAGCTAACTTGTGGCAGATGTGCACGACACGCCCGATTTGGCGGGATTTAAAATGAAGCTCACAACTCACCCGTTTCACAGTGTCCGCTGGGTTCTCCGAACAAATTATCCTCTATGCGCGCTTACGCTCGCAGACATCGCGAAAGTTCGTTAGCACTCGCCAATGTACGTGCTTCCTTGTGGGCAAAAGCCTAGAGAGAGATTTGGTTCACCACCAGAGGGCGCTAAACAACTATCGTTATAATAATAATAATAAGAATAATAATAATAATAATACAGTCAACTCTTTTACGGTCACCCGAAAACTATTTAGAGAGCGGTTTGCACACCAGCCGCTCGAAGATCGACGACACGAACGCGGACGCGTCGGCCGGCTAGACCCGCTTCCGGTGCGCCGCACGAATGACGCGACAGTTTGCGGCGCGGAATTGGCGACGCTCTGACTCAGAGAACCGTGTCGCGCGCCGCCGCGGCCGGCCTGCGTCGCCGGAGGTTTACTATTAATTGAGCTGCCAGCCCGCGCGTTCCTCCCGGAAGCTCGCCGAGTGAGTGGAACCAAGTCCGGCGGGCTTCGACGCGACGTTGGCATCCCCGACCATCCGCAGGATTCCGCATACAAGCGCGGCATTTATTGACTAGCCAGCGGGCGCAAAAGCGCCTCGCCCCGAAACCCGGGCAGTAGCCGAATCGGCGCGGCGACGTCCGCTGCTGCCCGCAACTCGGCGACGGTTGGGCGCCGCAGTGATGCGGGGCCGGGCGGCAGCTAATCAAGCAGGCGGCACGAGCGACGAATCAAGATGGATGAATCGAGATGAAAGGAATCACGATGAAGCGCGCGCTCGAGCGCCTCTAAGCGGGGCGGCGGCGACAATGGCGGAAGGACGCGTCCCAGGCAGGGATAGCAGCCGATAGGCCCCCGGTCGGTCGGCAGGGGGAGCTGCCGCCGCCGGATTTGCGACGCGTCGCCTGCTCGGGCAGACGAACTTCGCGCTGGCGACAGTGCGGCGATGCACCCTCTCAAGCAGCCGTCGATGCCGCCGGCTTCCTCTCGACTTTCGCCACTGCAAGTTCGGCGGCGAGTCGGTCCTGAAGCGGAAGGACGAAGCTTCGAGTGCGCTAACGGCGCTACCTTTGCGGCGACCTTGCCGCGCAGGAGGTGCGGAGGTCAGAGCTCAGGGAGGCCACGCGAGAGCGCTACGCGGCTACGAGTGCCGTCTTTCGGGAAACGCTGCAGCGTAGCGAGCGGACCGCCGAAAAAAAAACAACTAACTCGGCAAACGCGCTCGCGAGTGAGCGCGAACGGCTCGATGGGTTCACTTTTACACCACTCGCCCGCCCCTGCGACCTCGCGGCGGCGGAGTCGCGGCCGGTTGTCGCGATGCATGGCCCGCCTCGGCCCCGGCTCCGCCCATTCGCCGCCCGTCGCGCCGGGGCGAATCGTACCGCTTGGCCGTCGCGCCATCAGCCAGTCCGCGAAATGGCGAATTGGGCACCCGAGGATTTGCCCAGGATGGCGCGCGGCGCGGCGCGTCCGCGGCGCCGCTGGCTCGTCGAACTTTGCCTCGACTTGAAAAGAAACCCCAGCGAATTAATTCCATTCAGGAAAACGAGCGCGTTCGACGGAATGCGCTTTGCCTTTGGGATTGCAGTCGCGCTCCGCCTCCCGAGACGTCGAACCGTCGCGCGTTACCTCGCAAAGCGCGACCAAGGCCGCTGCGGCAAGCTGCCGCCGGCGAGCCAACGTCGCAGCTTGCGGCGGCCGCGGCAGCGCACGGGTCGGCGTACGCCCGAATGGCCGCCGCGCGCGATGCGTCCGGCCGAAGGCGCCGTTCGAATCCGAGCTCGGGCCGACGGAGGAGCGGATTGCTCGGAAGCGGGCGGACTCTTTGTTCGTCGTCGCTTGGCGCTCGGAACGCGTGACGTCTGCACGCGCGCCCGCCCCGTCCCCGGCGCGTCTTCGTCGTCCCCCCGGCCCGCCCCCGTCCAGCGCCGTCCCGCTGCGAAGATGACGAGAACTTGCGCCCGTACGCGGGCGCATCCGCGACCCTTTCCCGCCCCCAACTGGCAAAGACTGGCGCGGCGACGGTCGTCCGATCCGGCGGCGGCGATTCCCGAGACGGCAAAGGTCTCCGGCTGCGGTTCGAACACGCGCGTGCGTACGTCTGCGGTCGAGCGCTCGGGGAAAAAACCTCGTTCGCCGCGTCACGTCGCTCTTGGCGGCGGGCGATGTTCGTTTCCGGCGCCGCCGAGAAGAGGAGACGGCGTGCGAGCGAACTCGAAGAAGGCAACAGGGAGGGAAGCAGAGAGCTCGGAGGCGGACGTAAACTTGAGGCGGATGTAAACTTGAGGCGGATGCGAGGGGCCATAATATCGCAATAACGAGAGAAATGAGGGCGAGACGTAGACGGCGCTCATAAGATCCAGGCGCGCCGCCGCCGGCCTGGCGCTAAAACCGGTTGCAATCGGCGGCAGATCGTAAAAGCGGTCCGAAATGAAAAGGTGGTGCAACTGCGCAGCCACGCAACGGCCGGCGGGCCGAGGCCATTCGCTAGGGCCAAGGCGGTTGCTCGTCAGTCCGTCGCGAAGGCGCAAAACTTAGTAATTATCGTTCTTAGCAGTTCCTAATTACTTTTTGGGATTTTTTCGGCTTTTCTCGGGCGGTTAAACTCAGCTGCAAGAAAGCCAAGTATTTGGTGCCAAAGCTGAGTAGCAGAAGCAGCGGAGCGAGACAACTGGAAAAAGCGAGAGAGAGAGAGAGAGAGGATGGGAGAGAAAGCGGAGGAGAGAGGGATAGTGGGAGAGAGAGAGCGAGAGAGAGAGAGAGAGAGAGAGAGAGAGAGAGGGAGAGAGGGAGGGAGAGCAAAAGAGGAAGAGAAAGAAAGAGATAAAGAGCGGTAGAAAAAGGAGAGAGAGAGAGAGAGAGAGAGAGAGAGAGAGAGAGAGAGAGAGAGAGAGAGAGAGAGAGAGAGAGAGAGAGAGAGATAGCTCATGATTAGACAACGCCCGGTCGATTGCAGCCAAAAGAACTCCTCAGTTAATGCACACGGATGTACGCGACGCCAGGCAAAAAACGAACGGCTGAACGGTGAGTCTTGATGGGTCAATCCCAGCTTTTTCGGATTCGTACGTTGGATCTTTGAAGGCGCCTCGCAGCCAAGCCAGCCAATCCAAGGCAGGTTCGGGATCTGACGCGAGCCAATCAGATCTGATGCAGGCGTACGCACGCTCGCGGGCAGTAGGGAGCCGCCGACACGACTGCTTGCAGCTGCACGTGGGCGGGCATTACAAGTTTACGCTCCTCGCTGGTCAGCAAGCGGATGCCTCGCGCCGCCGTGACGCACGGTTACGGTTCGCTGCGCAGGCGGCTCCGGGCGAGCCCGGGCGGGCCCGACGCGCTCCGCATCTCCCTAGAGGCGGCGCAACAGATCCGAGCCGCCGCGATAAACGCTATGCTATCTATGCCGGTTGCCATCGATAGGTCGGTCCGTTTGCGAAAGCGAGGTCGGCGGAGCGGCGAGCTCTCGGGGCAGCGCGAGCCGACTGTAAAGTGCTTAGAAAGAGATTGAGCTCTCTGAGGGCGCTATATCAAAAGTATCGTCGTCATAATAATAATTATTATTATAACCGCAAGCAGTCAGCGGCTAATCGCTGCCGCCGCTCTCCCTTCCGGCGGACGCAGCCGCATTTCGTAGCTAGCTAGCGCGTCGTGGTCGCTGCTGGGCCAATCGTCTGGACTTCTGTACTGGGTCGTACAATGGCACGAAAACCGTCGTGTCAGGAGAGCATTGCAACGGTTCGCTCAACGTCCGCCTGCTTGCGAAGCGGCCCCGCGCGGCGGAGTGGCGGCCGCGACCGCCGGCCGCAGCGGAGCGCTCCCGAGACCGCGCGAGCAGAGTGCGAGAGCGAGAGCGGCGGCGCACAAGAGGGCGGCGACGGCTAGAGCCAGCGCGAAAGGTAGACGCGAGGCCGCCGCGGCAGGACGGAAGAAGCTAGCTAGGGAGAGAGGGAGCCGATCGCACCGCGCCCTCACTCGCCCCTCCCACGACCCCGGCGGGTGCGGAGCGAGCGCACCCGCCGGGAGAGGAGGCCGCTGGGAGCGCGGCGAGGAGAGGAGGAGGAGGAGCGGGCGCTACCGCGCGGCAGTCCGGCGAGCGGGCGGCGGCGGCGGGCGAGACTCGCTCGCTCTCCGCCGCCGTCCGTCCGGCAGTCGTCCGAGCGTCTCCAAAGGCGCAGCTACGGTCTGGGCGCGGGCGCCTGCGGAGCGGCGGCAGCGAGGAGCCGCTCAGGCTGCGAGAGCGCTACAGAATAGCGCCCGCAGCGTGCCGGCCGCATCGTCTTCGCGGCTTCGGAGAAAAGTTGCGGGCGCAGAGGCGCTCACGCCGGAGCAGGGCGCCGGCGGCGCCGCGCAGGTTAAAGCTTGCGAGCCTGCCGCGGCCGCCGCAGGCGGCGATTCTCAGCTACGACTGTCCCCGCCGACAGTAAATGCCGCGCACGCGAGGGCACCCGCGAGAGCGTTGGAGGAGGGGGATGGTGGGGGAGACAAGAGCGGCGGACCCGCAGCGGACCGCGCCCTCGGCTTCAATTAGAAAGCTGAAAGCCGCTCAGCAACACGCGTGGGCAGGCGACTGCGGCAGCGGAGAAGTAGAAGATAGGCGTCGACGTGGCCGCCGAGCCGCACGCCGCCGGAAGCACGAGGCGCCGTCTACCGGGTTCTCTCGCGATAACCTATGGGGCGCGCGAGAGACGAGAGCGCCGGTCTCGCCGGAGCTGAACCTCTGGTTGATCGGCGGTAGTGCCGTCGGAGTCGGTCAAGGACGGCAGCGCCGCCTCGCTCGCCGAGGGGTACGGCGACGGCGAATGCTCTTCTGGCGGTCGTCGGCTAGAGGCTACGAAGACTGTGCGTTATCCGACTTACTTTCGCGGACAACGCGAGAAAACCACAAAATTTTAAGAGGGCACGAGAGCGGCTGAGCGAAGGAGTTCATTGCGGGACTCGAACGGCAAGAATGGCGGCGACGGTTAATAGATAGATAAATAATAAACGAATAAACGAATTGGATATAGAATCGAATTGAATAGAATAAATGAATTAACAAAATGGAATAGAGATTGAATTTAATAGAAATTGAATTGAATATAGAATAGAATTGAATAAATGAATTAATAGATGCCCGCTCCGTTACCCTCAGGCGTCACTGTCTAATACAGTCGAAGGGAAACGCTGTCGGATTTCAATAGCCGCTGCCTTCGGAGAGAATTCGATATATTGCGGTTTCCGCTCTCGACTGTCAGTCAGGAAGATAGTCGAAACGGTGCAGCCTCCGCCATTTATATATGGTCTCGTGTGTCCATCCGTTTGCAAAGAACTGGTATTCCCTTGCTATGGTAGTGGCAGAAGAAGGCAGCTGTTCAAGGAGGACGTGAAAGCGTAAGCGGAAAGACGGCGATAGCGGAAGCGGAAAGACGGCGAGAGCGGAAGCGGAAAGACGGCGAGAGCGGAAGGCGCCGGACGAGTTTGAAAACGTAAATACGAGTTACCGCCAGCAGAAATGGCGGCGCCAAAATGTTAGGTGGACGAGTATTTTGTAAGCTGCTTTCCTACAGTGGAGCATTGCAAACACCGGGAGATGATATAAAACCGGGAACTTGATATAATTAATGAATTTTTTTACAGCACCCTTAGCGAACAAAAATCTCTTTATTGACACTTTAGAGGCGCAGGTAAGAAAGTATGTCAATTGGATAGCGACAACGTGTACGATTTCAGCACGCAAAAGCACTCAGGATTCTGCGAACGGATGGAGTAAATACAGTGAGAAACAGGCGGGATATTAGCTTCGTTGTAAGTTTTATCAAGTCAGTGGACAAGACAAGTCGATGTCAGACGGCAGTGAGTTTCAGACTTCGAGAGCATAAGAGATGATGTCACCTACTTCCAAGGATTTGTAGCTGATCAGAGACGCAGCTAAAAGACTCGATTTAGAAAAGCAGACTGCAATGGGAATGCCCGATGAAGTATTTCGGATTTTCAGAAAGGTAAGTAAAATTAGGGCTTGTTTAGATAAGGATACCACGTCCAAGTTGGTCCATGCATTCGTGACATCTCGTCTCGACTTCTGCAACTCACTGCTTACTGGCCTACCAGCATGTGCGATCAGGCGATTGCAGCTGGTGCAAAACTCTGCAGCTAGGCTTGTCTGTCGTGAGCGTCGCAGTTGCCACATTACTCCACTTCTCGCCGACCTGCACTGGTTACCAGTCAAGCAACGGATTGACTTCAAGGTTTTGTCGCTCACTTTTAGGTCTCTTCATTCTATGGCTCCAGCCTATCTTTCAGATATACTACCCCATCAGGCAAAGCATCGTACCACTCGCTTTTCTGAATCCAACAGTCTAGAAATACCTCGTACAAACCTTAAATCCTTTGGAGACCGTGCATTTAGCTCGTATGCTCCCACAGCCTGGAACTCCCTCCCGACCTGCATCAGAACATCCCCTGACCTGACCACATTTAAAAGAAACTTAAAAACATACCTATTTAGGACAGCATTTAGTGGGTCCTTGTGATTCGTCCTCGATGTGCTTATGCGTGCTGACACTGTTCATGCTGCCACTAACCACATTTGCATGCTGACCCAGTGCATGTAACCCCTAACCATGTTATTCATTTTGTTTGTTTTTCAGGCATGATTTTACTTACTATTCTGTTGCGTATCACTTTGCAGCAAATGTAAAGCGCCTAGAAAGAGATTGAGTTCTCTGAGGGCGCTTTATCAAGTGCAATATTATTATTATTATTATTAAGCCGCAGCAAGAGTGATTCACGCAAACGGCTCTTCGCGATCTATGCGAGCAGGAAAGTCTACCAGACCCCAATCCAAGATGGCCACTGGCTGGCAATACCCGCGAACTACCGCATTCCGGTTATCGTCAGCATAACCGCCGTAGCTCTACACCCAACTTTCCGCAGCAATACATTTTCTCTGTAAGGAGAACTTGCACAGCTTCATTTTTTGATCTCCGCACATGCGCGCGTGCACACGCACACAAAGAGATCAACATCGATTCCTTTTGCCAATTTCTGTTTTCACCAATCTAATTAATCTAACAATCTAATATAACTAATATATAATAATATAATAACTAATATAACAATATAATCTAAGACTAACACGGATGCAGCTTTTGCCCGTTGCTAAGCCTCCAGTGACCCGTCGCGTGACCCGCCGATGGGTCTAGCGACACTGGGCTGGATCGGATCTGGTTTTTGGCTTGAAACCTATCGTGCATTTCTTAGATACGAACGGAATAAGTTGGCCAACGAAAAGCTGGCTGCCGCTTGGCGAAGTAAGAAGCGACTACCGCTTATTTAGAAGACACGGACGGACTGACTGCCGACACGTCGCAACCGTCTGCGGCGAAAAGGCGCTCTTAACAAATGGGACTAAAATGGTTGCTAGGCGATACTCAAACAGTCCTTAAGCGATGCTCGATGAGTTCATTCGTCTCGCTTTCCCAGCGGCGACCCCAGCCAGCTACCTAGACCGAGGCACAGCCACTGGATCGCATGATGAGACTGCGGTCAAGGCCGAGATCGCTAACTCGGTCGCAGTGACGTCATATGTCGCCAAGCGAAGACCCCTTGACATGGGCTCAAAGACAAGTTCCGAGGGGCGAAGGAAACGCCGACCGGAGCCAATGCGTCTCGCGGTGAGATTTAAAGGGGACAAGGTCACTGTAGGTAGTTACCCTACCCGGAAGTGAGTTCCAAACTTTTGGTGCACAGGCTCGCTCTCTGAGAGATTTCAAGGGACGTTGAGATGACCCGATGCTTACCCGAGCGGGTGGCGTTACAGCACACGATGGAGAGACGAGTTCCGGAGGTCAGAGGCCGATGAAAGCAAGTGATAGTTATTAGCGGCAAGTATTTCCTTCAGAAGTCCACTGTATTCCGTTCGACTCGCTGAGCTAAACTCGAGCGCCGGTGGGCGAGCGCAGAAATCGGTGCCCTCTTGCGCTCGCACGATCGCGAGGGCTTTGAGGGTTTGAGTGCGGCGCCGGCCGGCAACGTACCGCTCGGGCATTTTGGGGCATCCCTGATGGCATTTTGGGAGTCTCGGATGGATACTAGCATTCACACACACAGGTTCGCAAATGCAAAACTCGCGAATGCCACGCCACCTTCGTTTCCGTACCGGCTGTAAAAAGCATACAGCAGCGATCCTGGTTTTTGCGGTTTCTGGGGCTATTTATGGCTTCCGAGGCGGTCGCAGTTTCCCAAGGATGTTATTTTGCGGCAGCGACTGAGCAGTGAGAACGAAGTAGGATTTACTGGATGCATCGAGCAACCTCCTCTCTAAAAATGTATTTCAGCAACCGTGTCGGGTCAGGCGTTTTCTCAGCAGTCGTCTGGGAGAATTCTTTCAAGTTATCTCCTAGGTCACCACTTTGAAGATTTATCAAATGCACGTACTACATTGAACTACCTTCTCATAATTGCCAAGCAAACTTGTTAATACTTGCATGGTTTTCGCGTCTCAGGTTTTTGCCATGCCTTCAAAAGCTGTCTTAAAAAGTTTTAACATTTTTGTATAGGAGGGCAAAACCGGCTGGTTTTTCCCTTAAACTGCACTGTCATTTTTTGCAGTCTTGAATCAGGTCTGACCTACGTCTGCAAATGCGAGAAACCGGATGTCTCGAATCAATCACGACCATTCCTGAAGAAACACCACACATTAATTGAGATGCATTATCCGAGAGGGAGGATACTTAGCGCATCCGATTTTTTTCGCCCTGTTCTGATGGTGACGCCGAAAAGCTATATTCCGAAAACCGCAACTGTTTCCGAACTCATTAGAAACCGTCAAACGTGTCAATTTCGCATGTTTGTTTCCCACCTAGTAGGCTAACCGGGCTGGCAGCGCCCGTAAATTAAAATATTATAGCTTCCTCATTTAATGCTTACCTTGTCATTATATTTTTAGCATTGATTTTGTCAAGCACTGCAGTTCATGAGATTCCCAAGCTAGCCTTTGTCATTGCAATTTGACATTGAGCTCTACATACATAGACATGAAGCATCAGGACATACATATGTATTTTAGTATGTGTGCATATATATATATATATATATATATATATATATTTATATATATATATTTATATATATTTATTTATTTATATATATTTATATATTTAGTGAGCCGTGATGGCTCATAAGGTAAAGTGGTTGCTTTTCACGACCTCGGCCCCGAGGTCATGGGTTGGAATCTTGTGGTGGGCGATCCTTCATCGCCACTGTAAGCGCTGGTGATAGCCGTTAAGACTCTTCTGTCGCTATACAAAAGAAGCTGTTGGATCAGCTTGGATCATCGTCTTATTATTTATTCTATATATACATATGTATGTATGTATGTATGTATGTATGTATGTATGTATGTATGTATGTATGTATGTATGTATGTATGTACGTATCTCCGTCTGTAACTCCACAAAGTCATAAAGACCATGTGGGTGTTACGAAGGAGAGTTTTGTATAGCGCACTCACAGCCTAAGCGGCTTTCGGTACGCATTCGGTAGCCAACAGAGTTCGTCTCACGCAACTAAGAGAAAGTGGGAAGCATAGCAGAGTCAGGAGAGCAGTTGAGGCAGTGAGTAGCATAGAAGTAGCAGCTCAGGACCGCTGAAAAGGATGTGCCATAGTCGGCAGTAGGAGAGTAGTTGTCGATACATACATACATACATACACACACATATATATATATATATATATATATATATATATATGTACATAGTTATATATAAGTATGCATGCATATATATCTACATATAAATAAATATATATACACACTTATTATAATTGTCGCATGTACACGTAAATCCTGCAGTAGTAGAGTTCTATCTGTTTCATATGCTGCCACGGCTACCAGCAGGCTCATCTCTCTTCCTGAAATGTATTCCTGGCGGAATAACTCGATGGTGAAGTGAAGATCAAAGAAAATAACAGGAAGGGTGGGTTTCTATGTACGATCGACGGAAGAACTCGAGACATAAATTAGATCCTGCCGAAAAGCATTCTCAACGCATATTGCTGTCTCGAACATTGACACGCCTGGATTTTAAACTAACCCTATCTAGACAGCTGCATATACGACATGTAGCAAAGCAAACTCCATAGGCAGATAGGGGGTCAATTCTAGGACAAGCGCCAGCCGTACCGTCGCGGCACGCCGAACACCTTTAAAAATGACAGTTTAAAAATACAGCGATGCATCAAGTAAACGCACTATCGTTATCACACTACCTTGGAATTTATGAAGATATATTGACAGAATCATGCTGCGATAGTAGAGTGCCTTCTTGCAGCTAGCGAATAAACACGGGCAGCAGGCTACCGAAACAAAAGTGAGTACTGAACCCATTCACTGGGCGACTGTGCTAATCGTCCAAGGCTGCCGATTGTCTGTTACCGGTTCTTCTAGCAATTGTATACGATTTCGTGCGAGAGTAGTAAGTGAGAGGGAGAGAAGAGAGAAGGAAGAGAGAGAGAGAGAGAGAGAGAGAGAGAGAGAGAGAGAGAGAGAGAGAGAGAGAGAGAGAGAGAGAGAGGCAAAGAGAAAGGTAGAGAAGAGAGCGAGGGAGAAAGAGAGAGGGCAGTGTGATAGAGCTATCGGGGCGGAGCCACAACAACGTGACCAATCAGAATAGGTCACACTCACCTTGCAGTCCGCGTAGTAAGCATAATAAGTCTGCCAATAAACGGTGCGCTAGCAGCTTTTCATTAGGCAGTGGAGACTGGCTGTTTTCTGGGATGTACCAAACAAACAAGCACCCGTTGCTGTCATTGCTAAGGACATGGCTCCAAGGCGATTCAGACCAAACACCAGCTACCCTTTTCTCGCGGGGGGGGGGGGGGGGCACAAGCTGGCATGTAGTATTGAGTGGCCACGAACTGGCCAGCCAATTCCTCGAAAGCTTGCCTCGAGCCTCATTGAGCTTCTGAGACGCTGACCTCAAAGCTGACCCATACACCTCAACTGCTTCTGCCCGCTACTACCTGGTTTGTAGGGGGCACGATCAGATCCAACAGTTCCATCTCAACGATTGAGGAATTTCTCTCTCTCTCTCTCTCTCTCTCTCTCTCATTCTCTCCTCTCCCTACTTCTCTCTCTCTCGGCACTTTACAGAGGGAAGAGGAGAAAGGGGTGTGCATGCCGGTAAAAGTACATATCGGGAAAGCCAGACGACGGGCATGCCGGGAAAAGTGCAAACCAGAAAAGAGCTGCACTCCGTAGCTGCGTAAAGTATAGAGCCGGTAATTTGGTAGTGCCGAGCATTTCCGAAGAAAAAAACCACTTTGCCTAAGTTCGGCCCGGCAGCAGGCTGCAAACTTCGGTAAACCACTCCTTCCAGTAAATAAATACTAGCTGATTTGACAGCCCCCTTTTGTATAGCGACATAAGAGCCTTCACGGCTATCACCACAGCTTGCAGTAGCGAAAAAGGATCGCCCACTGCAGGATTCGAACCCACGATTTCGTGAAAAGCAAACGCCTTACCTAGTGAGCCATTACGGCTCACCAGTACCTCTGCAGGGAAAGAGCTAGGATATCGGTCTCAAAGTGACCACTCTTTCGTTGCAACAGCTGCCTTCAAACAGCTGTCGTCTTTGAAAACCCCACATCGGCAGGCTGAGTGTTCTCAGCCGAGCGATTCACAAGTCATCTAAACAATAGGACTGACACAGGTGATTAGGGAGACTGCTAGAGAGTTCTTGATGCCGAAAGCCATCAGTGCCTTTACCAGCAAATCCAGATCGAGGCATGTTTAAGCTATATCTAGTTACCCCATCGGAGTAGACCGAGGAATGCTAGCGGTTCGCATGTACCAAGAGGGTTATTTGGTTCACACAGGCTCAGAGGACGAGCCGTTCGATTCGCATGGGGTCAGAAGAAGATGCCCGCTTGATCCACAGCTGAAGTGATGCCCCCCATATGAAACAACAAAGCGATGGACAGGAGCAGACAGCTGCAGCTGAGACGCTCGAGGCAGGCAGGCTGCCGACGCTGCCGAACTCGCTGCTGCCTCGTGCCAAGGTCAGCTCCTCTGGCTGCCGGTGACTAAGATATTTGGTGCTCCACCCAGCCGGTGGGAAGGCTCGAATCGAGGTCCGAGGATCTGGGCGGTCGATTAGCGAAATCGAAACGAAACGAGAGCCTCTGCGACCGGGGCAACTCCTGCTCCGGCAGAGCATCCATCGTGCCGAGGACGCGCCAAGATGGATGCCCAGCCAGCTACTCACGCGGGCTGACGCAAGATGCTGCGATGCGAGTGACAACGGCAGCATATACAAGTAGTCACGACTTGAGTGGCAGCTCTAGCAGGACGGTATCGGGACCTGTTTTCTCGAGGACTTCAGCTCGCCAAATTACTTCAGCTCAGTTCGCAGGGCCCCAGGCATCCAACCACACACGCCCTGCTAGCAAATGCTGTCGTCTACCGCGACAGGTGCGGGCACTTGCAACGCCGGCAGCACCAGCACTGCCAAGGTTAGATGCAGGTGCTTCTGCCCCTGGGTCTTAGTCCAGGGTAAGGCGCTAGCTCGTCGCGACCGAGGTCGTCTGGGTTCAAGTCCTGCAGAGCGATCATTTACTGTCCACTGCAAGTGGCGGTGATAGCAGCAGACTCTTCGGCCAAGAACAGAAACGAGGCTGTTGAATCAGCAATCTTTTAAAACCTCCGTGAGCTTCAGGCGCTCCATGTATGCGAATGAACAATGCTAGAACACTGTGATCTGACCGGAGCACGAATCTGTTTAAGCTGATCAGCTGCTGGTGTCCAAAAGAGCAACCGAAGTTTGTGTGACCGGTGAGCCCATGCTTTTCGGCCCCAATCGCTCAGCACAGGTATTGAGTGTACCAAGCACAGATTATGCCAAACGGCTGAGCTGGTTTGGTATAGTGGTTAAGGTGCTCGCACGACCAAGGTCTGGCAGAGGTCGTGGGCTCGAGCCCCAAGGCATATGTTAAGCGCCTGAATAGAGATTAAGTTCTCTTGGGGCGCTATACAAATAAATTATATATACAATTACATAAGCGTAGAGTGTGCTAGTCGGCGTTGACAGCGCCAAACTTGGAGAGCGCCAAACTTGAAGAACGCCAAACTTGAAGAGCACCTAATGTAGAGTATGTCAAAACTAGACTGAGCAAGGAGGTATAGAGTAAGCACATATAGAACACGTACTTCGCATGCATTCAAGATATGTCACATATTGTTAGAATAAACAGGTCATTCGAATTTATGTCAGGCACATGTCACACTCTTGTTCCGGTTAGAAAACCAGACTGAACAGCAGTCCTTTCCACCGGGGTAGGATTCAGATGAATGCTTGAGGCAAACATGCAGCAGCTAGAGGTGCTCCATGCCGGCGTGGCAGTGAAGCCAAGCACCTCCAGCAGGAGTTAGGCAAGCTGGAGATTCTCGAAACTCTATCCAGCTTGTCTGCACTCTCACCTGCACGACTATTCAAGCCCCACCTGTGCTTGCATAACATTATAAATCTCACCTGCACCTGCATGGCTATACAAGTCTCACGTGTGCATGCATGCCTTTAAAAGTCTCACCTGCTTGCATGACCATGCAAGCACAGACAGTAGCCCCCCTACAACGGCAGTGCCAAGGACTGCCTGGCAAATTCTGCAGTGATCAGTAACTTTCTAAACTAATATATTTTCTGTTTCAACAAAGCCCAGGATGTGCTGGATGCCTCACCGTCATGGACATCATTAGGTTGGGAGAGCACCACGTAGTCAAGGAAAACTTTCAAACTTGATAACTTGCCGAGTTGGAAAATAATTATGGACCGACTCTAACCACGTGGCATTTTTTTCGGCAAATCCGTCAGACCCTGGGTATCACCTACGGCCAATAACCTATGGAGGCTGAGACTAGGAGCAAGGTAACAAGAATGATTGACAGACTCCATTTCTTCTTCTCCTCATCCTCCCCCCCAGCGATAAGTCACAGGCCTGGCAGTAAAGAGGTTCAAGAGGCATCCACAAAGACTTCGTCCTTCGTCCGACTTCGGTCGGCTTTTGACACGAAAGAATTTGGCGGCACTCCAACTAGCTGCCATCGCAATGGTGACTGCCTAAGGCAAATACTTCATCGGTGACTGAGAATGGCCGGTAGCTCAGTAAGTGCAAGGGGGCAGAGCCAGCGCCTAGCCAAGCAGTATCTGACCAAGTGAAGCCTGACTACCTACCAGCTCTGCTAAGTAAGCCTGTGCAGCAAGGAGCTGAAACACAAAGAGCCCGCCAAATCAGAACGCCTGGCTCCCAGCCGGGCCCGTCCTTGCATAAAAGAAACCGGTCTGTAGCGTGAGGGCAGCAGCAGTAGCTAACAGCTGCAGCAGCAGCAGCAGCAGCAGCAGCAGCAGCAGCAGCAGCAGCAGCAGCAGCAGCAGCAGGCAGCAGCAGGAAGCAGCAGCAGGCTTGACCAGATCGATTTGGCCTCAAGATAGCCGGCAGTCACGAGGCAGAGCAAAGGAACCCGATGCAAACGCCACCACTGCACAGCTGAACTGACGTAAAATAACGAAGCCTGGGTGCAGGGTGCTTAAAGGTAATGGCCAGGAGGTCTGCATACAGCTAAAGTCGGCCATGGGCAGGCAACAGCTGCATTGGATGCATTAGCAGCCGGTTCGTTGATAGCAGCCTGAATTGCCCTACACTGCATAGATCAGTGCCTCATGACCACAGCCCATGAAATAACATACATCAGGATGTCATAAAATTGGTTGCATAGAGAGACTGAGATATCAAAAGATCGATTGACAAATAGAGATAGAGATAGAGTGAGTGAGTGAGAGAGTGAGAGAGAGAGAGAGAGAGAGAGAGAGAGAGAGAGAGAGAGAGAGAGAGAGAGAGAGAGAGAGAGAGAGAGAGAGAGAGTGGGAGGTTAGGAGAAGGAAATTAGACAATGTCGAAGTTACAAGAACACTTCCACTTGCTCCTGTCACAGCAAAGACTGCAGTGAGTAGAGAGAGTTGGCTGCCAGTCATATGACACTTGTCGTCCTTAGCTGCTCCGTCTACAAGGGCAACCGGACTGACCGGTTGGCAGGCAAGAGGTCATAACATATGTCTGCTTAAGCTTACCAGATAGTTCAGCACTGCAGATGGATACGTAATGCCCCCGGCAGCATCGCAGCGTTTCATGTGAGCCCTTTCGGGGTCGCCTGCAACTAGCACTGCTTCGGCTTCACTCTGCAACGAACAGGGTGTCGTCCGCTAAGACACAAGAGTCAAACAATCTCTGCCGCAGACGAGTTGGCTTTCGCGAGGGCAGCAGTTGTCTGCTCGGCCACGTGGCATGCGACATACATCGTGGCTGGGTCGCACGAGACGCTAGACCAACCACCTTGTGGATGCTAGCTGTTAGCAGCACGCTCAACCCATCCGGCAATATGCAAAAGCATGAGCTCAACAGCAGTCGGGACAGACGCTGATCTGCTTCGTATCTCATTCGATGACTCCAACCTAGTGAACCGGAAGACCGCCCGAGTGTTATGCTGAAGAGCAAGCCGCAGGGACTCAGAGATCGATAGGCTGTCGATAGGTGAGGAAGGAAGCCGCCGGGGGGGGGGTAGATTTGACGCGACCGAAGAAGAAGGGTGAAGCATATTCGTAGGAAGTCTGATGATACGCGCGAGAAGCAGTCTGCAGCCGAACCAGCTGCAAAGGCGAAGCCTAGGCCACAAGATGCCATAATCGATATGGGAAGCACTCATCGAAGTGGAAGAGTTGCAGGATCGAAATCTCGAAAGAGTCCAGGGCATTTGCACAGTGATATTTCTCGTCGCTCGTGGGCATCCAAAGGATACCTTAATATCTCTCAAAGTATCTCACCTTAGCAATATCGCACCCGAAGTAATCGAGGGCAAGCTCTACGATGGCCGGTGGAGGCATGAGCAATAATTTGAACCCACGAGCACATGTAGAGCCAATGCAGAGACAAACCAGAATTAAAAGACAAACCTAGTCATTGGGAAGGAGCAGTCGAGATGCCTAGGTAGCCAACGAAGGAACCGGTCTTTATATATATATATATATATATATATATATATATATATATATATATATACACACATATATATATATATGTATATATATATATATATATATATATATGTATATATATATACATATATATATAGAGAGAGAGCGAGAGAGAGAGAGAGAGAGAACGTGCCTAACAGAGCGTCTACATTACTGCTCATTTCCTTTATCTCCCGACGTAGCCCTCAATCGACTGCAACCGGTGCCAAACTCATCAGCTCGTACGGTCTGTCGTCAACGGCATAGCTGAAACATCACTTAAATTTTGTTGGCGCTCCAGTGGCTCCATACCAAGCATCACATCGATATATATATATATATATATATATATATATATATATATATATATATATACACATACGAGCAGCTCATTGCCTGTGGACTCTGCTACACTGAGTCATAGTGGTTTCGTCACGGAATACAACACTGCACCATCTTGCCGCTTGAAGGAGGGAAGCACGGACTTTATCGCTTTAATTAGTATATATATATATATATATATATATATATTGATATATATATATATATATATATATATATATATATATATATATATATATATATATATATATATATATATAATTTATTTGCATAACTCTCTGAGATAACTTAGTCATTATTCAAGGGCTTCCCATAAGCCACGGGGTTCGAGCACCCCCTCCGACCTCGGTCATGAAATACATTAACCATGACCTAGGTCAAGGCTTTAATTCTGACGAACGAGCCGGTGCAGGTCGGGATAATATACCAGTAAGGCAAGAGCCTACAGAGCCGCAGCAATAGTGATGGTGACATCACAAACATCGTGCTACTAAATATGCTAGTTTTCAAGTTAAATTATAAGAAAAACAAGAATATAGCACTAGCGAATACACTCACGAGTAGTTGCATCACTGGACTTTCGTCATAAAAATAAGGTAGGCTCTCTAATAACTTGGTAGCCGACGTTTGGAACGTGCCGTCGAATCTGCTCGTCGAACAGGACCATAAGAGCTTAGAAATTATCCCAGGTGAGCCCGAAGCTCTACCGCCCTCAATCTTCTTAAGGCCTGTCGAAAAATACACATCTGAGCTGCATTTGGAGACCCTGACACTTCCAGCACCGATGCCAGACAGATTGACTTTGCTGCTTACGAATAAAACCGGTGGTCTCACTCTGGAAAATTACCTTCACAGTCTGGATGGGGTCTTTTACTACTCTAAAGTATTGCTAAAGCCCACTTTGGAAGAGCTCGAAACCCCCCTTAGAGCCGTTTAAAATAAGCCACGTCTTTAGAACCTCAAAATATCGATTCTCTCTTACAGTAGGAGGCACCGCCCACCCTGGTGCAAACCGACAGCCAGAGTGGCCGCAGGGACTTCCGGAAGAGCTAAGATCCGGGCATTCTTGGCAGCTGGCTAGATGCAGCGCTGGCTTGCCTTGGATAAGGGAAGAGGCAGAGCCTCGTCTAAACTGCAATGGCATCTTCGGGCCAACTAGCTATCGGACCCACACGTCGGATTTGCTGTGCAATCGAAATACCTTCCAAATGCTGGCTGAAGACTAGAACATTGGTTGGCAGTGCTGGTCTATTGCAGGGATTTGAGACACCAACGAATTCAGAATGATCATCAAAGCCACAAGGTAGGGCCTGAGTTCACGGCAGCTGAAAGAAAGCAGCTACGACCTGCAGGCTAGCTATCAATTCTAAAAAGATCAAATAGCCACTGGCATACGGGTTAACAGTGCCCAAGCCAAGAGGTAAGTTTTCTGCTAACGATCCCAAATGACTTACAAATCTGACCACAGGTCGGACCGAAACTAGACATGCGGTCGGTGTGCTTTCGACGAGTATCTAGCTCAGCACTAGATACAGATTATATATAAGTATATATATATTATATATAATTATATATATAAGTGGATACCTGCGGCTTATGCACTGAGCAACCCTAGGGGGGTGGGGTTTAGCAGTTTAAGGCTCTAGGCACAATTCTATAAAAGGAGTGCAGGTTTCGGTTCCGGGGATGCAGGGAGTAAACAGCCAGACTGCCTGCTTTTGAACCTGTCTAAGAGAGGGGACTACAACTCTGCCAGTGCCCCCCCCCACCCCCAAGAGCCCAACACAGCAGTAGCAGACCCTGCCAGTATGCCAATGTATCGACGTAGCGTTTTGTACCGTGGGTGGTCACGACACATCAGCCTGTCGCCCTTGGTGGCTAAAAGCCTTGTTAGCCAGACGATAGGGCCAGCCGTGATGCTCACTAGATCAGGCAGTGGTTTTTCACGTCCTCGGCCCCTAGGCAGTGGGTTCGAATCCTGAAGTGGGCGATTCTTTATTGCCACTTCAAGCTATGGTGGTAGCCTTTAAGGCTCTGTCACTAAACAAAAGACACTCTTTAATTAGCTAGTACTTTTTTAGGCCACCAAACGTGTAGGTTGTACGGCTGTTAGGACAATAGGCTACTTAACCTGTAGGCCACCTCAGCTGTGCTCAGCAGCTAAAGCTACAGATCGAGGGCTTCAGATCACCTGCTGGCAGCAGTGGCTTTTGTGAATGCTTTGCTGGCAAGATATTGTGTATCGCCAAATCAGGAGCCATTACACTCATCATTCTGGTCGACTAACTTGTATTGTGTTTAGCTTTCATTCACTTGGTCTCAGGTGCTCTGATTCTGTTTCTAATCTCCCTCCCTCCTCGTGTGTGTGTGTATATAATAATAATAATAATAATGCACTTGATAAAGCGTCCCCAGAGAAGCCAATCTCTTTCTAGGTGCTTTACATTTGCTGCAAAGGGAAATGCAATTGAATGGTAAGTAAAATCATGCTTGAAAAACAAACAAAATTAATATCATGGAACAACAAACAAAATGAACATCAATGGACACTCGTTGAGCAGCACTTGTTCCATCAAAGGAAGTACATGCTCACGAGGAGGCCTCAAGGCCTGCTCTGACTGGCTCCCTACGCTGCCAGGCACTGGCAAACGGCTGCAACCTGTTGTCGCTAGGGCCAGCACATCTTGGTGGTGGTGGGGGGGGGGTCCTACGTGGCCTACGTGACCGGTGATCAAGTAATCGCTACTGCACAATGCTCCGTACAATGGCATCACACGAGATAGCCACCTGTAAAGTCCTGCAATTCCACACATGTCATCTTAACGAAGATGCTACCCAGGTCTGGTCTGCCAGCCTGAGCAGCTGTGGCCCCTGCAGACCAACACGTGCTCAGAGGCACATTTTTTGAGGCTGCCACTTTTATACAGCACGACTACTGACAGCGAATTCTCGATTTAACTTGGCCAGTGCAAAGAAACCCAAGCAGGCTCAGGGTCGGCGTGCGTGCACTAGCTGGCCGCAGCCGCCTGGATCAGTTGCCGTCGGTCAGCAGCGTGGTGGTGCACACGTACACACACAGCACACAAGCAGCCATCACGTAGGCCAGCGACGACGTGTTAGCTGCACAGCTCCTACCACCGCTCTTACACTCCTGCACTTACAGCTACTTCTGCCTCAGTCGTGGCAGCAGCAGCAGCCCAGGCTGCTGTTGATTGGCCTGTTGTTTGTGCTAGCTGCTGCTCCTAATAGTGAGCCCTATATGCCCTGAAGGGGGAGGTGCTGCTGCTGCTGCTATCGCAAGAGGTGCTACTGTTGCAAGTGTTACTGCTGCTGCTGCAACTGCTGCAGCAGCAGCCGATTCAAAGGTTAAACACTGGCTAATTAAACAGCCTCACATATAAAAGCGCCTCAGCACTATCGGCTAGTTGGCAGCCAGTAATAAAGGATGGCCGACTGCAGGTCTTGAGCACACAGCCTGTCGCGCCAAGTGCCCCAGTGGGGCAGGAGCTGCTGCCAGGGAAGGCACTCGCCTTTAAAGATCAAGGTCGTGGACTCGAGCCCTGAGGCATATTCAAAATGCCTGCATAGAGACGAGGTTCTCTAAGGGCACAATACAAACACGTTATATTTTTTTGATTGGTCGCTGCTGGAAATCACCCAAGTTCAGCAACAAAAATACACACCCCTGTTCTGATCTGCGCAGGAAGCGGCAAAACAAAGCTTGGGCAGCGGGTTGCCGAGTCTCAGCTAGCAGTGACTAGGACTCACCATCTCACTTCCCGGACATAGCTGCACAAAGCGATGCAATCGCAATGTTCACGCGGGGTTCAGGCTTGTGAGCGTCATCAGCATCATAACGCAGCACAAAGCAGACGACGGAATCAAGAAGTGACATGGCGCGCAGGCCAAGACCAAGATGCAGAGGCACCATAGGAGCAACGGCAGGACGAGGTTCGGACGAGACTCAGAGCCTTGCAGTAGTCCGGCACGCTGCCGTGCTGCTACACACCACTGTGCTGCTGCTGCATCCACTCGCCACCACTGCAGTCTCAACTGCTTCATGGACTCTTTATTTGGAAAGAACACTGCGTAAAGCAGCTGCTCGATATGGGCATCTGTACTGCTCAGCATGGCGGCGCCATGTGCCGAGCACGTGGACATGCTGCACAGCTGTATCTGGAGCACGCAGCCGTTGCTCTATCCTCCAGCCAGCCACGGGCAACGACGGCTGTGACAGCAGCTGGGAGACGCTTTCCCCTTTTCAAGGTTGCAACGCAATCTTCGGCAGCTGCGAAGCAGCAAGAAGCAAAGGGAATCCAGCGATCCCGCACAGAGAGAGAGAGAGAGAGAGAGAGAGAGAGAGAGAGAGAGAGAGAGAGAGAGAGAGAGAGAGAGAGAGAGAGAGAGAGAGAGAGACCAAGACTCTATGATCTGCACTAGATTGGGGCTCGAGGGTTGCTCAGAATGCCGCAAACCTGCCTCCGGAGCCACTCTGCTCTCCTGCTCGGCAGAGCTGCAACGGCAGCTCGGACCCTTTCTCTGGCCACCGGCAGGGCTTCTCAGGTCAAACTGGGTAAAATACACCGGCATCGCTTCCAGCCTGCGGTCGAAGGGCAGCAGGCTGCTGTACTAGGAGATCAAAGAGCTGAAAGCTCACACAGAGCCGAGGTTGTTGACTGTCTTTGCGAGTGCTGGGCACCCCCTACTGAGATGGCAGGCAGGAGGCAGGCAGGAGGCAGGGTGGGCACACTTGCTGTATGCATCGCCCTCAGCTGTCTCACACCCCAACGACCGCCTCCCCAGTCGGCAGGCCGGCTGGCCCCACCACTGCAGAAATCAGCAGCTAAAGACCGAGAGAGTCTAAATGCAACGGTAGCTGCTAGGTGCAGCACCACCTTGTCTGGGGGGCCAACCGCAAGAGAGGCCCATTGACCCAAATATCTGCAGCAAATTTTGCCAGTGCTTAAACGCCAAGCCCTCTGTCTGGGTGGTCGCCGACGACAGCGACTGCGACGACGATGAAGATGAGCTGTTCTTCAGCAGAATAGCTTTGACAGAGAGTGAGAGAGGAGAGAGAGAGAGAGAGAGAGAGAGAGAGAGAGAGAGAGAGAGAGAGAGAGAGGCGCACTTGCACGTACACTCGTACACACACATATACAGATAAGACAGTACAAGAGACAAAACGATTGAGTGAGAGAGAAAGAGAGAGAGAGAGGGAAAGAAAGAGAGAGAGGCAGAGAGAGAGAGAGAGAGAGAGAGAGAGAGAGAGAGAGAGAGAGAGAGAATAAATGAAAAAGCTAGTCAATCAGAGGACTGACTCCCAGTTCTCTGGTTGTGGACTCAGTCTTTATTACTGCTATCCTAGTCTATCGGTGCATATTAGCACAATAAGACTATAGAAATATAGATCTGCGTAGCACCCCAAGAGAAATAAATCTCTGTCTGGGCACTTCAATCGCTCTGTACAGGATGACACCATCCGAACGAAGCATGAAGGCTGCAAAGTCAAGCTCAGTTCAGGCCCTGCTCGGACACAGCACCAGAATTTTTTATATGTCTATGCATGTGAAAAAGTCTTTAAACCTGACACGGAAAAAGTCCACCAGCTCTCTCTCTCTCTCTCTCTCTCTCTCTATATATATATATATATATATGCTATATTGGCCTTGCATTTATTTATCACGGGAGTTTCTGCTATTCTTGCTACAGGCATAAGCATGGAAAGCGGTCCACTGTTCAAGTAAAACATAGTTGGATGAACTCAAAGTACCGGATTCACAGGCATGCACACACTCATCAGATGCCCAACGCCTGCCGGGCCGAAGCTGCTCTCTGAGCACCGCCGCCATGACACTGAGCTGGCACCGGCGAGCAACGACCTCCGAATGCTAGACAGGCTGCTGCTTTCACCAGCCGCGGCTGCATAGGCAGCCAGAGGCAGCGTCCGTGCCAAGCAGCCCTCCTCAGCAGATCCTCCACTTGGTGGCGCTTGTCACGGCGCTCAGGTCAGCCGAAGCTTCGATTGCACTCCTTTGGATTTCTGGACCACACCCAGATTCTTGCCAAGATTTAGAGCGTTTGCTACGGCAGACTTTCGAGGCCACTCCTGACTGATAGAGACAGCTCTGAGGACGCAGTGCCAGCCAGTGACAAAAGACTCGCATTGGCCGACTGGCCCATTGGTCGAAGTCTCGGTACCAGAGTATTTTGCGAAATACGATGCTAACAAAGTTAACAACCAGACTCTTGTCACTGTGCCATGCTGCCGGCCCATCGACCAGCAGGCCCAGCTGGGCTGGGCTTCGAGGGGAGAAGTACCTCTGCATTCCCTTTGGCAAACCGACTCCCACCAATATCGAGTTTGCAGCTCTGCTGCGGTCGGCCGCACCAGAGGCTCAGACAGAGACGCAGGAGTATAAGGACAATGCAAGGCAGGTGAACTCAACCAGAGCACCTTAATCCTGCAGCCGTGGGCCGCGATGGGCCAGTCAGCTGCCAGCCGCGGCTAGTAAAAGTGTGGAGGGGGAGGGGGTTGCACATCCACCATGCGAAATATAAAGCCGACCGGACATCACCAGCCGGGCGTGTAAAATCAGCCGAGGCTGCAGATTCAGCTGATTTATCTCAGGCGCCGGAACTCGATCGGTGTGCTAGTCGGCTGCAAGTGCTCGGTCGTCGGTGCCCCGCCCAGGTAAGCCAATGCCGCCTGGATGGAGGCTGGTGTCGAAGCAACAGTGCTACCCCAAGACCAGCCCCCCTCCCCTAGATGCAGGTGCTGCTGTACAGTCGAAAGCACAATTGCTGAGGGAGAAAGAAGATATATCTCCTGAGAGCTAACCGGCGACTTGCGTGTGGGAATGCGATCTCAGCACGGGAGCAATAGATGCAGAGAAAGAGAGAGAGAGAGAGAGAGAGAGAGAGAGAGAGAGAGAGAGAGAGAGAGAGGGAGAGAGAGACTGGGGGAGAGAGACTGAGAGAGAGAGAGAGAGAGAGAGAGAGAGAGAGAGAGAGAGAGAGAGAGAGAGAGAGAGAGAGAGAGAGAGACAGAGAGAGAGAGAGAGAGAGAGACAGAGAGAGACAGAGAAAGAGAGGGAGAGAGACAGAGAGAGACAGAGAGAGACAGAGGGAGAGAGAGAGAGAGAGAGAGAGAGAGAGAGAGAGAGAGAGAGAGAGAGAGAGAGAGAGAGAGATAACTATGCATAACTATGCAGCCACTCGATTCTGCAGAAAAGCAAGTCTTTGCTAACCACTTTGACCAAAGACCTAAAAGCAGTGCACCTTCGACCATTTCGGATGCATTGCGAATGCGGACGACAGCTCAAGATGTTAGCAGCAGGCACTTTGGCACTTCGGAGCACTTTTCACACATGCTCTAGACTACACATTAGGCTTATTAGCACCACTGTCACCTTAGCATGTCGTGCCGTCCCGTGCAAAGACACGATGGGCTAGTCACGGTAGAAACCAATGACAGCCTCTTATCCCATTTGACGGTCATCCAGGTAAGATGGAATACCTACTTATTCATGGCATGCATGGTCACTTGGTACTTTCTACACAGTGTTTGGGCATGGATCGAGGACAAGTCAAAGAGAAAATTTCTTTGAACAAGGCGGTTGGCTCATCACAACAAGGCAGGCAAAAACAGTTAAATGATGAAACAATTATCATTTAATCATGGAGGGATTCCCAATAAATCGGCCAGTCAAGTAGTGGATTTAGTTCATGAATCTTCTAATGGTGTTCACACATCGTCAGTGAGTGCCTGCCTGCCCATCCACCTAGTCGACTTCATTTTTCATTAGACATATGTACCACAGGTATTTAACACTAGCTGTTCTCGAGAGTTATGCAAGAATGTGGAAAGGACATTCGTAAATCGAGAAATGCTGTCAAAATTCAGCAGCATTTTCGGTTTGAAGCATGAACTCTTAGCCCTCTAAGTTTTCACATTTACAGGTAAAAAGAAAGTAAGTACACAAATTAAAAGGCCAACAAAAAATCAATACATTAGCCACGTGAATCAAAGCAAGTTAAGCCATCAACTGCAAGGTTGCAAAGCCCGCTGGCGCTACTGCACTCTAGCTTTTAGAACAGGTTCAACGTTCGTTCACAGCCAGACCACAGGGCATCGTACTGCCACTACATCATCGTATATGGCCGATTAGTGCTTGGCAACCGAATGCCAAGCCACCGACAGTAGTGCAACCGGATATGGCTCACACGTATGTCTGGAGCAGCTCTCAGAGAACAGGGCCTAATAGCAGCAGACCAGCACTCTCGCTCAGTGCCCCAGACCACGTGACCTACCGAGGCACTCGGGTCTGGTTAGGCTGGACATGCAGGTCTGAAACGTTACTGTCCCTCCCCTCGCGAGGTGCCAAGTGGCTATCTGCCCAGCAGCCAGCAAAGGCAGCTAGTCCTCAGGGTCAAGGCAGCAGAGTCTCGGCAACACAAGGCCTCTCCAGTGGCTTTTCGACGATCTGACAAAAAAGGCACCGACCGGCAAGCAGCTGGCTGTACCGTGGCAATGACCATGGGTCGACCTACCTTTATTCCAGAACCCACACGAAGTCGTCGGCCTAAGAGGCAGTGGAGTCCCTGGCAGAGACAGCCAAGCTCCAAAAGGCCTATCGAGCAAGTTTAGACGGTCCCCCACCTTAGTATTTCCTTACTATATGCTTTTGGACTTTCGAACTAGTGGCCGAGGTATGTGAAAGGGCTCCTAGGGCGCCTCTGCCAGTGAGGGTCAGGGTCAGGGTCAGGTCGAGTCAGGGCTGTCTGAGCACGGAGATCAACGTGATTGGCAGTGCGATTTCGAAGCTGAAATCTCGGTTTTGCATCGCAACCTCGAGAGCTGTCGGCTGAGGCTCCGAGTATCCTAGAAACACGGGCCTCCGTGGTGCCTCCTCCTGCCTCGACCGGGTCAGCTTCTGGCACCACACACCTCTGGGCCTTGTTATCTGAGAATGGGGATAAGAACTTTATTCTAAGAACTTCACGATGGTTTTTCGATAAGGGTCGTTGGATGAGCAAAAAGGTAGATCGGCACAGCACTCGGCAAGCCTCCGAGCTAGGATGCCTGCCGACTGGTGACGAAGTCTGCACACTCTGGTCAAGAAGTAGCACGACCTTTACACGTGCCTTTACAGGGAAAACACGAGTCCTGTTTGTGGTGGTGGCCGCAGGGGGGGGGGGGGGGGTTGGTGGTGGCAGGGGTGGGGGTTGGTGGTAGCAGTAAGGGTGGTGGCAGCCCGTGTTAGCATCATTGGCCGCTCTAAAAAGCACACACAACTGAGGCTCAACTGTCGACCTTCTCTGTCGTTTTGCTTCTCCTTTCGAGGTACAGGCCTTGTTACTTGTACTCATTCCCGACTGGTGTCACGACATCCAAGGAATTGAACTTAATGACTTTTAAAAAGAAGCTTAAAACGCATCTGTTTGCTGCAGCATTTAGGAGGTCACAGTAATTAGTCATCTGTGTGCTTATTCGTGCTGACACTATGCACGTTACCATTAACCATCTTTTACATGTTGACTGTGCATGTCACCTCTAACCATGTCATGCATGCTGGCATTGTGCATACTACCACTAATCATCATGTTTTCTTTACAGCATGCAAAGTTGTAACATTATTTATTGACTCCCTTTACAGCAAATGTGAAGTACCTAGAAAGAGACTAAGTTCTCTGATGGTGATACAAAAATGTAAATACACAAACAAGCGAAGGCTGGACTGGTACTGCCTAGCATAATCATGTGGACATAACGATCGGATGCACATGCAGCCAACGGCAGGCACATGATCGTGCACAGACTGAAAGGCAGAGAGAGAAACACAACAGACAGAAAGACAGAGACAGACACATATGCAGACAGACACACACACAGACAAACATATAGGCATTCACAGTGCTGCCCATTCTCTTGTTAGCCGTAATTTGGCTTGCAGCCCCCCCCCCCGTGCTGCTCACCAGCATCTCATTCTGTTCTTGGTGGGACTTCACCAAAAAGTCACACCCCCAGCCCCATGGTAGCACCTGATCAGGCAGGTTAAAACTGCCTATTCAGTATTCGAGAGCAACTACTGTCACTGCTAGTGGTCATGGCATGGGAAATTGGCCCAATGACCAGCTATCACGAGGCTCGGCTTAAGGCCATGTCATGAATATATAGTAGCTCTTCTCCCTTAACACTGCTACCCAGACAAAAGTAAATCATAAAGCGATCAGACCACGATCAGCGATGCATTCGATTACGACTCTCAATACGGCCTGCAAACCATGTGCATGCATGTACATGTGCATGACATGTACATGCATGTGCACGGGCTCATGTGTGCCCATACCAGTGAGTTTGTGCACTCTTTCTGCTTGGCCCCACGTACATAAGCCAGCAAGTTATAAGTGTGACAAAGGGGATAAAGACAGGGAAACAAGAGAGAGAGAGAGAGAGAGAGAGAGAGAGAGAGAGAGAGAGAGAGAGAGAGAGAGAGAGAGGGAGGGAGTGAGAGAGGGAGAGAGGGAGGGAGGGAGGAAAGGAGGGAGGGAGGGAGGGAAGGAGGGAGGGAGGGAGGGAGAGAGGGAGGGAGAGCGAGAGAGCAAGAGAGAGAGAGAGAGAGAGAGAGAGAGAGAGAGAGAGAGAGAGAGAGAGAGAGAGAGAGAGAGGGAGGGAGAAGAAACAGACAGAAATATATAGAGATATAGAAAAAAAGACAGTGAGAAAGAGCAAGAAAAGCAGAGAGATGAGTGTATAGACAGATAGGTAGATTGCAGTCAGAAGGTGAGAGAGCAAAATGAATAGAGAGAGAGAGAGAGAGAGAGAGAGACAGGCAGGCAGGACAGGCAGACAGACAGACAAAGAGACAAAAAAGGAAGCATAGGCAACATTTACTTTTGGCATTCCTGCCTCGGTTAGCCACACCCGATTGCCATAAACATTGATCAGATATCAAGGTCAGAGAGTGAATATTGCCACCACAGCTAGAGTTCGTGCGGCTGCAGCACTCTTGCAGGCAGTTTCTAGGAACTTCGTTTCAGGCCCATCGCCAAAAATAGCTTCATAAAATTATGCAGATGAGAATCAGCTCATCCTATCCATATGATTAGTCGATTCCTTTACAGTGAAAGCCAAGAGCCGACTGGAATAAAGCATCTAACAGTTGACCGATCCCGTGGGAATGGCTAGCTCAGGTCAAAGCACACATCTAGCTCAATAGACTGGCGATTGTCAGAGGCCGCTGGCATAGCCACAGGCTGCTGCTGGCCGAGAAGCCAAAACCATGGGCTGCCCACTCGTGGCTCAGGACGACTGGCCGTAATGTGTATACAACATGCAAGAATGTACACATGAATGCACACATACAAAGAAGCAGACTACAAAACTGGCAACGAGATGATAGGGTGATATATATATATATATATATACATATATATATAACATAGAATAATAAATATAGGAATACTATGCTTATAATAATAGAAGTTCTGACATCCAGTTTTTTGCAACATTAGTCTCACTCACATATGAGAATACTCGACATATAAGGATGCCTATTTGCCAGCCTGAGCTTATTCTTATCAGCAGAGTCGACTATACATATATATATATATATATATATATATATATATATATATATATATATATATATATATATATATATATATATATATATATATATATATATATATATATATATATATATATATAATTTATCTCTATTCAGGCACTTCAGGTATTCAACTGGGCTCGAGCCCACGACCTCGGCCATCAAATGCATTCAGGTTGAACTAGGTCGGGGCAATCACCTTAACTACTGGGCCAAACCATCTTTTTTACGATTCCATTTTGCACCTAGATTTTCGGAGCCGAGTCCAAGCAGTTCTGTCTTGCACGTGAGGAGTCGAGTAAGGCTTCCTATCATATGTTTTGAGCTGCAGGTCCTAGACTGTGGAACTCACTTCCACCATTCATATGCAAAGATATCTACTATCCTGGTGCCGACTCTGGCGCATCCCTTCCTGCCGTTCTGAGCTGCTACTTCCTTGCTACTCACTACTTCAGCTGCTTTACTGACTCTGCTATGCTTCTCACATTTTCACAGCATGCATGAATGTCTGTAACTCCACAAAGCCACCAAGGCTATGTGGGTTTACGAAGGAGAGCTTTCTATAGTGCACTCAAAAAAGCCTAGGCAGCTTTCGGTATGCATTCGGTAGCCAACAGACTTCATTTAAAAAAAAAACAGAGGGTGGAAGACAATATGGCTGTCAGGCTAGTTTTCAAGTCCCAGAGGTTTGACCACGTGTCTCCTTTGCGGAAAAGAGCTTGGATGGCTTCCGGTCGATCAACGGATAGAGTCAAGTTCTTACACTGACCCACAAGGCCAGCCACGGCTCGGATCCTTCATACCTAGCTGAACTGCTGCACCAGTTTCGGCCTCCCGTGCTCTCAGGTCCTGTATGGATAATCAATTAGCTGTTCTATTCCTCTGCTTAAAGACAGTTGGCAACTGAAGCTTTTGCTCTGTAGGTCCTAGACTGTGGAGCTCACTTCCACAATTCTTACGAAACGACATTTACTCTCAGCGATTGCAAGTTGCTCACTTAAAATGCACTACGGTATGAGCAAGCAATGGCTACCCTATTCATTCTACACAGGATGAATATTTAGAGGCTCTCCCAGTATATGTGCTGCCAGCTCCACCAAATACAGGCACGGCTTCGAATTGAGCCTACAGGCCATTGCACAGCAAGGGATTGTCGGCTGAAAAAGCAGGAAGACCATGTTACCTTTCTAAGCAGTAAACAACAGGAGCCTGTTTGATTAGGTTAAGCACGAGCAGCAGAGTTCGAGTGCTAGTGGCCCGGTAGATACAGCCGCCGGTGGCTTTTTTGAGGGAGCTTAGAACTCGTGCCTGTTGTTCAGCTCAACCGATGCTGAAGCCAGAATAAATGCCGGCGCTGGCCCGAAAAAGAAGGAGGCGCTGTAACCTTTGCGACCGAAGGTAACGTCCCTGATAGTGCAAGCGATTAACGGCCTGTTGGGGGAACTGCAGGCATACTTGTGGGAAAGATCAGTGTCTGCATCGCGTCGAGAAAACCGATGATGGAGCTGAACCAAAGCTTAGAAGAAGTCGTTTGCGGGATACTGGGTCGCACAATTCAAAAGCGGTTTTCTTTCTATGCACGCTCCCGGACGAAGCGCTCGATCTGCCCGGCCAATGCAGCCAGCCGAAGGGCTGCTTGCCTGTCTGCCTGCCCAGTGGCTCTACCTAGTGGAGCTGATGCAGTGGCACCTCATTGTGGAGCTGATGCACTGGCTGCCCGCCGCCTCTGGTATTCCAGGCATGGTGAGTGAGCTCGAAGGATTTAAACCATAGTCGCAGCAAAGATCAGAACTTAAAGCTGCCCGAAATCTGCAATTTCCTGGCCCAACACAAGACACTAAATTGCAACCAAACAGAAAGTCTGAAGATATTTGTGAAACAAACAGGTCGCCTACGCTAAAAAGAATGCATTCTTTTTTCATTCCGAAAGGCCCCCAATAAATCACTAAGGCATAATCATGATTCACTTAATATAATTATCTAATTTAATTTATTATAATTTCTTTATAATTGATCATCCTAAGTTGTAGCGCTTCAGCGATCGGCGACTAAGCACTCGCTTGCCTAAGAAACAAAGCTTATCGGAGGCTGCCGGCCTTACCTCGTGCGAGAGGAGATGGATACTCAACAGGACGAAATCCGATAATTAAACGTCTGAAACTTGGCTTTATTAATCTAAAGCTCAGGATGTTTGCTATGAAAATTGAGCAGCCTCTAGGAAAACTATTTGAAAATCGTAGTCAAAAGTCGCAGCTCGACCACACTTGCACTAGCAAACCTGGCTATATACTTATTATTGAAGATAACACTCCTTTAAAGCTCTCTGGACGATTGCTGAGGTAAGGACTGCACTGGTTTTAAAATTGTTTGATAAAAGAAAGCATGCAATAAAGCTATGCACAATGCAATGCAATCGACACCCGGCTGTAACTCCACAAAGACTGAGTGTTACACAGGAGAGCTTTCTATGGCACACTCAAAGGCTAAGTGGCTTTCGGTGTGCATTCGGTAGCCAACAAGCTTCATCACATGCAATAGAAAGAAAGTGACAAGCATGGCCGAGCCTATACAGCAGTTGAGGTAGTGAGTAGCATGAAAGTAGCAGCTCAGGAAGGCTGGAAAGGATGCGCCACTTTTGACAGCAGGAGAGTAGAGATAATTTCATACGAATTGTGGAGATAAGTTCAATAGTCTAGGAGCTGTAGAGCAATAGCTTATGTTGCCAACGGTCTTTAGGCTGAGGAATCAAACAGCTGATTTGCTGTCCATAGAGGACCTGAGGGGACGAGGAGGCTGAAACTGGTGCAGCAGTTCAGCTAGGTATTCTTCGGAGAGGTGTACTCTACCGAGAGAACAGTGGCTGTTAAAAAGGTTCCGTGGGTCTATCGTTTTTGCCAGACACCAAGTGCTAGTGATAAGACAATATTATTTCAAACATTCGTAATCAAGTCATCCGAGATGCTATTTCGTATGTCTAACTTGAAAATGTGTCATTGGGGGAGTGGCCAGCTTAAGATTCTGCAAGATGATCACCCAGTTTAAAAAGGGCTAGTCAACAAGGTGTGTCTAGCTGACTGGTGCCACCGATCGCCAGAGTCCAGACAAGATCGTATATTATGCATGCAAAATTTGCCGCATACACATTTGCGGTAGTGTCCAAAAGTCCAATAAAAAAGGCACGTATGTCTGGGCAGGTACCCACTCAAAAAACACACATGCCTTTCTTTAACACGTTGGGTTCGGAATGGTGGGCTGGCTCGGCTGATGTAAGCCATATCTGCAAGTCTCCATAGAGCTTATAAGCAACTATCCATTGATACTGGAAGCACCGAATAATAATAATAATGGGACGTTTGTATAAAGCCCTATGTGAACTAACTTTCTATCAAATAAAACCAAAATAATATTAGTAATAATACATTTGTATAGTGCCCTCAGAGAAATAAAATCTCTTTCAAAGAGCTTTACAACCCACTGCAAAAGAATCAATAACCAAGGTTAAAGGCATGCGTGGTATCGTGCTTAGACAAGCATGCAACAGCATGCATTTAGAATGCTTGAACTGGCAAGCATAGTAACACTTATGGATTACGTGACATTACAGATACTATGCAAAGAAGGATGCTTGCTTGTTATGAGTGACTGACAGAGAGGGAGTTTGGAGAGGAGGTGGCAGGTCATCCAGAGACAGAAAGATAAAAAGTGGAATCACTCCCAGGGTTGCTATGTGTGCTCTTGCCAGTTAACCTACGGAGCACATTATTTTTAGCAAATCTAGAGTAAATAAGGATCCCACTTCAAACGTGCCAGCGACTGCACATTAGCTCAACTTGGATTGAATTCTAAAAATTCTGAAACTGCTGTAAACGAGCAGCTGTGCACGTCATTAAAATGGCTCAGCCGTGCGACAAGATGCAAGTGACTTTGCCGTGAGAGTCGATGTGAGTGGCCGATGGCCGTGCGAATAGATGCTCTTCATCAGTTGGAACCTCATAGCCACAGCGAGCCGCTCAAACTATGGTAAAAAAAAGGGCAAGAGAATGAACGATGCGGAGATCGAGTCATTTATGAACATGATGCATTTGCAACGAATGGACTGTGCCCGTCGACGGACGGCTTCCGAAGTGAAGGGGCTGTGGGGTCAGTCAGGTGAAGGCATCGGCATTGAACACATGAATCTTGGCAAATACCCTGTCTATTGTGCTGGCAACGTGCTGCACTGTCAAACCTTTGCCCTCTGTCTATTAGAGGCTCAGCCAGAGGTCGGCAGCAGGCTGGTCGCTGGGCAGTAATGCCAGAGAGAGCACATCCCAGCCCCTGACCAGCAAGAAACAATTGCACCAGCCAAAGGGACTACACTAAACTAGGATGATTCCAGAAGCACCTGGCTGCCTGGGTAGAGGCCATCAGGTCGACCCCAATCGTCAATCGCTCCATCGTCAAAGCAGCAGGTCACACGGCAGCACCAGCAGGCTATATATACATACACACACACACACACACACACACACACACACACACACACACACACACACACACACACACACGCACGCACACACACACACACAGGTCAATTACTTACATAGCAATAGGCAGCTACTCCGAGCTGGTTCTGTGGCAGCAGTCAACTCTCAAGCTTGTTTCCTTGATACTGACTATGTATTGCGTCATTTATTTAGCAGCCAAAAGAGCCTTACCGGGTAGCACCACTGCTTGCAGTAGACAATATAGGATTGCCTACTTCAGGATTCGAACCCACCACCTCGCTTAAAGAGCAAGCAAGGGCCTTACCCATGGTTGAAGACCAAGGTCGCGAGAAGGAGGGAGGGACAGGTAAACAGTAGCAGAGCCAGGGTTAAGCAGAGCTCCATCTAATCCATCCTAGAGCTGGGGGCAGGGCAGGGCAGGGCAGGGCAGAGCAGGGCAGGGCTGAGCAGGGCAGGGCAGCAACCTGGGCCACTCCCTATACCAACGAGGACATTATGTCCTACTACCACTCGTAAGATGAGCAACCAAGGAGTGTGTGTCGAATGAACACTAAGACTGCATGCCATAATTTTTCCTTACTTACGGTATTGCCCGCACATTAAAACCATTCGTGTGCTTTTTCCCAGATGACGAGATCCTGGCTCGGCCTCTGCATACAGAGATCGAGCACACAGGGTAGTCACTGTGAGATGCTCTGCCTCTCTAACCAACCTCAAGGAGAGTTGGAGACTAGTGGCCTCCAGTTCCTAGGCACTCCAAGCCTTAAACTCTCAACCGACTGACATATCCTGATTTGAAGACATTTAATGCAAAGCAGCTTTGAATCGTCATCTGTGTAATTATGCCTGCTACAATTGTGTGCATGGCTACGCTAATCAGTTGATATGCTTGCTTCTTTTCAAACCCGCATAAAGTGCCTAAAAGAGATTATTAGCTCTCCAAGCAGGCCATATAATTGATTTAATGTTGTTATTACCATTACAAGACGATGGAAGATGTCATTCGCCAAACCGAGCTGCTACCGTCTTTAAGCACTCACCAGAACATGGGCACCAGTTCAAGACTGGCTCGAAAGCCTATCCTTTCTATGGCTATGTATAACGAACTGGTTTTACACAGTGGTTAAGGTGCTTGTCTCGCCCCGGGGGTCAAGGTCTAGCCGAGGTCGTGGGCTCTCGAGCCCCCAGGCATATGTGAAGTGCCTGAATAGAGATTACGTTCTCTTAGAGTGCTTAATAAATGAATTAAATATGACAGCTACGACTTGGCCCTTGTGTGGCACTGTATAAGAAAAAAAGACCTGCAAAAGACTATCATCGAAGACATTTGCAAAAACAAAAAAGCTTATGTACAAACCTACACATTAACTACATATAACAAATTAAGCTGGCTAGATAACCCCTATAAAGGCTCTGGAGTAAAGAAAGCCATTCCGTCTGCACAGCACAAGTTGGAATGACATGACCCAAATATGCTTTCTGAGCTCAAACAAATAGCGCAGACAGTCCCCATTCCAGCAGGCACCATGCTTTCACTAGTCAAATCGGCTTGGGATGCCCCCAAAAAACACGAGTGCACAGTCCTTAATAATAATAATAATAATAATACACTCGATAAAGCGCCACAGAGAAAAAAATATAATTCATTTGTATAGCGCCCCAAGAGAACTTAGTCTCTATTCAGGCGCTTCACATAAGCCTCGGGGCTCGAGCCCACGACCTCAGTCAGACCTTGGTCGGGGCGAGCACCTTAACCGCTAGACCAAACCAACTCAATCTCTTTCTAGGCGCTTTACATTTTCTGCAAAAGAAACACGATCGAATGGTTAGTGATAGCATGCTCGACAAACAAATGAATAACATGGTTAGGGTTGACATGTACATGGTCAGCATGCAAGTGTGGTTAGTGGCAGCATGCAACTGTGTCACCACGGATAAGCACATACAGGACGAATCACAGGGACCTACTAAATGCTGTCATGATTAGGTGAGTTTTTAATTTCTTTTCTTCTAGTCGAGGGACCTTCAGCTGCATAATCTAAGAGTAGGTGAGGGATTTCGTTAGCAGCCCAGCCCAGCCAAGCCAGCTTTCGTTGGGCCAACGGTTACAGCATGATGTCCTGACATAAAACCTGCACGTTCTTCGTCATTGGCACCAGAGCAGTAGACTAAGTAGGAGCCGGGGCAGCCGGCATCAGAATAATCCGGGAGGCTCAAGACCAAAGTTTTCACAGCTGCAGCTAGCACGTGGCCCCCACGTGACAGCAGCAGAGTCTCCGTCGTGCCAAGCAAGGACTGCAGACGACTGCCAGCTGCTGCACATCGTACAAAGTACAGCAACGGCTGATCGGCAATGAGATCCCGATAAAAATATCGTAGCCACTAGAATGCTGTTACCACCTAAGCGAATGATGCAAGCTTCCGAGATGCATGCGAACGAACTGCTGTGTCTCGGACCCACAATTATCGAGACCAGCTCCCAGCCAGGGCGCTAAGCAAATAGAGCTCAATTGCATCTGCACAGTTGCCCATTCGCGCCCACGAAGTCAAAGGATCAGCGAGCCTGGATCTGGCCATCTGCCATCTCGCTAGGCACTGGCAGCAAGATTTTTTCAAGAACCTACCAAAATGCCGTTAAATGCAAGCTGAACGAGCAACAGCTGAGCAGATCACCGTCCACGGCTGGCACGGTCGATTAAATCGACTTCCTGTTATTGTTTGGGTGGCAAAAATATGGCCGACACGGCCTGCCATTGAATCTCCACACGTTAAATACTCACACCATTCGGAAGCAACCAATTTGATGCCATGTACACGGCTGCTTCGAAAGCACTTCCGAGTAAGCTCTGCACTATTCTGCATCACCATCAAGAATTCTGTGCTTGCTCGAGCTACGAGTTTGCGCAGGGACGCAAATAATATCAACACATCTCGCTCTGCAGTTGCTTGCTGGCGACCAAGCCTGACGGAGCAGCCGTGGAGGAGGAGGTGAGCTATTTTAGGGGCCTTTCTCCCGATAGGCCTGTTTTGCTCAACTGCTGCAACAAAGCTCAGACGGCAAGAGCACCCATTCCACGCTAGACTAGGCAATAAAGCCAGCCAGACATTAGCTCAGGCATGCCTAGCGCCACTCCGCCCAGGTGAGCTCGGAGCAACTTGGCTTGGTGGTCAAAAGCAAGGCAGGCCAGGCCAAAGACCTGGATGGCAGCTGCACCAGGGCAACAGGCAGGCCGAAAAACAGGCCTCCAGGTAGCCCTGCCGACCTGCCTACGACTGCAGTGTAAGACCTTGCTGGCTGTTCTCACTGCTGCAGGGCTTGCAGCTACCGTACTCGAGCCTCTTTGGCGTCACACTTGCTTGAGGACAGGGGGGAGGAGGCGAATAATAGTTCCCAGCGCTCGGACAGGCTCGTGCCATTGCAGCAGGGTGCAGCTAGATTTTGGCTAATGACCCCCATCCCCATCCACACCCCCCCCCCCCCGTTGCCCTAGACCACTGATGCACTAGCATTAGGTGAGAAAAGGCGAATCACGAAAACTGATCTGAGCGGCACTGAAGCCTTGAGAATACCGAAGCCAATAGTTCAGATCGACAGAATGGGCAGCATAACTGAGTGGTTAGAAGCAATCGCCCGAGGAAGCAGTATCAGCCACGCATCTACGGTTGGTAAACTTCTTTTCACCATTTATACTCTCCCTCTGTGGCCAATAAATTAGCCAAATAAGTCTAGGCTCTTATTTCTATGCAGATGACAAATCCAGCTGTACAAATACTATTAACCCTTCACACCTTCTAACGAGTCGAACTCTGAACTCACCAGCAGAATGAATTGCTGATATTTGCACTAGGATGACATCAAACTTTCTACATTGAATCACGATAAACGCCTTCCTACTAGCTAAGGGCAAACCAGGTGCTACTCAGAAAGAGCAGAAAACCTAAACCTCTAAGTAGGTGTGGCCAGAATATCCCCTGTAGCCTCTGCAAGCAATCTGGGTGTCTAGTTCCAAAGTGGTCTTTTGCTAGACGACCGCATCAGCTCCACAGTCAAGTCTGCCTACTTTCAGCAACATAACATTGCACAAATGTGGGCCTGCTTAGACATGTATATCATGTCCAAGTGGTTCATACATTTGTGACATCCAATCTCGTCGTCTGTAACTTACTACTGCAAGATCTTCCAGCATGAGCCAAAAGACACTTACAGCTGATGCAATACTAAGCAGCTAGGTTAGTCTGTCGTGAGCTTTGCAATAGCCACACGAGACCTCTTCTTGTTGACCTGAACGGGCTCCCTATCAAGCAGTGTATCGGCTTCAAGGTTTTTTCACTAACTTTTAGGTCCATTGACTATCTTGCTTCGGCTTAACTGTCCGAACTACTCCCCAATCAGGGTAAGCTTCATACCATTCACTTATCTGACTCAAATCGTGCAGCTGTACCTTAAACCGAGCTCAAATCCTTTAGAGACCGGGTCATCAGTTTGTATGCTCCTCGTATGTTCGTACAGCCTAGAGCTCACTCACTCTCGACTGACTTTAATTCATCCTCTGACTCGATGACATTCAAAAAGAGCTATAACGCACATGCTTCTCACAGCTTTTGTTGAGTCCGTGTGAACTGTCCTTTGTGTGGTTATGAGTGCTGACACTATGCACATTAACACTAACAATTTGACATTCTTCCTGTCCAGCATCTGTTACCTGACTAGTAATAGACTTAGTTTGTTAGGGTGCAGTACACATGTCTTATTATTAGTATTGTTATATACCTTTATCTCGTGCTCAGTTGAGCTCTCTTTCAAGCTTTCACTCTTTTTCTCCTACCCTCTTCTTATCACAGTCTTTCTCTCTTTTCCATCTTTTCGTTCTCCATATTTCTTTAATTTTCTCTCTCTCTCTCCACATCTCTTCTTTTTGTAATCCATCTCGTCCTTCTCTCTATGGATCCCTCTCCCCAGCCTCTCTTTTCAGTTCTCTTCCAATCTCGGCTCTTATTCCGTTTCTCCTTATTATTATTATTATTATTATTACTGTTCTCCCTCTCATATCTCAATTCTTGCTCACTCATCTTTTTCTCTCCTCTCTTAGCCCCTGTCCCACTTATCGCATTCTCATTCTTTCTGTTCCTCTCTTAATACTCTCTTCCTGCTCTATTATTCTCTTCTGCTTGCAGTCTCCCCAGCGAGTTATATCTGTTATATCTTACACACACACACACACACACACACACACACACACACACACACACACACACACACACACACACACACACCTCTCTCTCTCTCTCTCTCTCTCTCTCTCTCTGTGCTCATTCTGCCTCTTTTTTCCACACGATCTCTTTTTTTCTAGCTCTCTTGGTCTCTTCAGAGTTTATCTATCCCATCAAGCCATTTTTCTGCTAGTTTTCCATTTCCTCGGCTCTCTCTTGTCTTTCTCTGTGTGCCATCTCGAGTACTCAGTCTCGGGATACAAAGCACGGCCATCATTGCACATCATGCCTCGCCAAATAGACGACTGCTTGGTTTTGCTTCGTCTGGACTAGTCGATCAGCAGGTGAGAAGTCCACGGGCGATAGTTAGTTTCCCACGCTGGTACGGTAAACAGAATAGGTGATACCAGCATTGAGACAAAAGCTTCGACCCTAATAGAAACCAGAGGCATCACTTAGGCCACGGCAGAGGCAACGGCTCGGGGCACAAATTAGAGACTGAGTAAAACCCTCCAGCTTATCGGGCCAAGTCAGCTAATTACTAGTATCCATTAGCTGGAGCAATCACACTTCACACAGCTATGCTCACTGTCTACTGGCTACTTATCAGTCTCTCCACGAAAGGGGGCCATCACACCACCCCACGTCTCTTTCGTTCGGACACCGGCTGACCGGTGAGCATTTTCCGAGCACAGCAGCTAACTGGAGTGATGTGTAAGTGGACACACTCTCTCCCCTACACCGAATGCCCTTGCCTACTTGCCCTTGCCCCCAGACAGCTCCGTAGGTGGCTGCTCAGTCTCTCTCTCTCTCTCTCTCTCTCCCTCTCTCTCTCTCTCTCTCTCTCTCTCTCTCTCTCATTCTTCTCTCTCTCTCTCTCTCTCTCTCTCTCTTTCTCTCTCTCTCTCTCTCTCTCTCTCTCTCTCTCTCTCTCTCTCTCTCTCTCTCTCTCTCTCTCTCTCTCTCTCTCTCTCTCTCTCTCTCTCTCTTTCTCTCTCTCTCTCTCTCCTCTCTCTCTCTCTCTCTCTCTCTCTCTCTCCTATCTCTCTCTCTCTCCTCTCTCTCTCTCTCTCTCTCTCTCTCTCTCTCTCTCTCTCTCTCTCTCTCTCTCTCTAGGTCGTCGGGCATGCAAGGCAGGCGATTCAAGGTCAATCGGTCCACCGAGCGATCTTACAAGTCGCAGAGACTTTTTTCCAGCTAGCAGAGACTTGTTTAGCAGTGTCCGAGCATGGCATGGTCTGCGATTGGCTGCCGGAAGCAACCAGAGGCCGGAGGCTGGAGCTAGATGGACACGAAGGCCATGCATGTACAGCAGCTTGGTGGTGGCCACAGCAGGAGAGAGAGAGAGAGTCGGCTGACAACTGAATGCGGCAGCAAGCGCTTGCAAGCGATTGGGTAAATGCCGACCGCATCGCCTGGCATTGGCATCTCGATCGTCATCGCTGCATTGACGGCACTTATTCACAAGTGCAGAGGGGCCGTCAGGTTCCGGGTTCAAATCCTGCTAGCGATGCTAGGTCAGAAAGGTCGCTGACACATCTCACTACCCCACTTGCTTGACGACAGTGAACAGCTCCCTACTCGACAGGGTTCGCGTTCCCGCATGGCTTGCCGAGAGCTTTTTGACTCAGATCTTACCGTGGGTTTTTCCATTTTCGAGTGGATGCAGCATGCTCAGCAAGCGGTAACTGCCTAACTGCTAAAATGGCTGCCAAACCGAGGACAAGGTAAGCCTGGTGGTGGTGATGGTGGCTACGGTGTTTGGCCTTGGCAATAATGAACTCGATGTATTCTGTCATGGCAGCCAACAGAAAACACATAGCATGCAAAGCTCTCCGTGTCACCTCGGCCATGGGCTAAAGAAAGCCAGCCAAGCGTGACCTCGCCGACTCCTGCTGGCTCCCTTTCCACTTCCGCTTGGAGCTATGTTGGCTGCACACAGCTGCCAGTCCACTCTGTCTGACTGCTCGTGCTTCGTAGACTGTCTCCGTGTGCCCCGCCCCCTCCGAAGCTAGTATGCCCACACGGCTGCAAAGCACTCGCTCCAAGCCAGCTTACGATGACACAAACGGTAACGCTAGAATGAAGCGCCGCTTTGACATCAGCCGCAATTTACCACATCCGGCGTCTACATGCCTCAGCACAAGTTTCTCGGCACAAGGCGCAAGCATTGACAGCGCTAGGCGCCGAGCTGGAGGGGGGGAGGAGCTGCCTCGACGGCAAGGCAATCGATCAGCAATCAGCTGGCGTGAGCGAGTGGCTCTACCGAAGGCATCTGCCTCGGAAGGAGGCTGGGCGACACAGCAAGAACGACAAATGTACGCAGCCACAGCGGCGACGTCAGGCGAGAAGGAGGGGTGCGAGCGAGCCTCGTCAGTCACCTTGTCGAGCTGGCGTGCCCCGCTCAGCAGATCGCTCAGGCGCTCCTGGAAGCCGGGCGCAAAGGCATCAGGGTCGACCGCTATGAAGCACTGACCCTGCAACGTCGACAAGGACACGAAAAGAGGGTTGAGATCGCCAGGGTGCGGCGCTGCGCTGCTGCTATCGCATCTGTGGACGACATTAAAAGGTAGATCCGGAAGCCGGTGGCTCGAGACGCCGGCTAGAGAGAGAGAGAGAGAGAGAGAGAGAGAGAGAGAGAGAGAGAGAGAGAGAGAGAGAGAGAGAGAGAGCTCTTGCTCTCTCGAGGCTCTCCGCCGCGATGGATGCAGAGGCCAGTGGGAGGTCGGCTGCGCCGCCTTCCTTGTGCTCGATTTTTTCACCTAGACAAGTGCAAATCGAAGGCAGCATTTTGATGGTAGGCAAGGTCACGATGTGATGATGACTGCTGACCTACTCTCTTACTTGCTTGGCGACCCAACTAGCAACTGCCACACACAACAGCTCACTCGCTCGCTGGCAGCCAATCTCGTGGCGCCAGCGCTAGCTAGGCTACCACTATGCTGCAGTGCAAGCCTGCCATCCGCCCATCGTCCATCCATCAATGCTGTCGCGTCTTAACTGAAAGCTGAAACATCTCTCAGTGGTAAAATGAGTTACCGCTCATTGCAGACGCTTGCAACGCCGGAATGAGGCTGTGTAAGTAACATCGATGCGCAAGGAACTCAGCAACTCAAACGAATCGCCCAATGCCCGAACGTCCAACTATGAGCACTTGCACCCCACGTGACTGAACGATGCGCACGTACCCAGCACACGGGCACATCCAAAGCACTGCAACCGGCACACGGGCACATCCAAAGCACTGCAACCGGCAACCGCCGGACTGCCAAAGCCACGGTCGGACCCTCTTGGTTTAGACGAGTCTCTGGAGACTCCCTCAAAGCGAGAGCCGTGGTGGCCAGTGGAGGGAGGCTTCTCGAGACAAGACAGCGTGCCGACCACATTGGGATTTAAATGTAAAAGTGCCTGGAGAGATATTGAGTTCTCTGAAGGTACTATAACAAATGTATTATTACTATTATTAATTTTATTGTTTATATTATCGTTATTATTCTGAGTGCACGAGTTGGATTAAAACGTGTGTGATGTCATTGTTCGAACAAGAGCTTCGACAAAAGCACAAAAACTAGGTATGCTGTCAGCGACAGAGGCATTCGTTCTACTGTTGCCCTAAGCGTTCTCGCAAAAGCCGCCGCAGCTCCTTTTGACAGCGGACACATGTATCTGAAAAAGTAACTTAGCTGATTTAACGACCTCATTTAGATAGCGCCAGAAGAACCTCAGCAGCAGCAGCTACCACCAACGATTGCCTTGGGTAAATAAAAAGGATCGCCCCGACTAAAAGACTACTCAAACCCACGGCTTCAGACGTGAAGAGCAAGCAAGCACCTTACCCCTGGGCGAAGACCCAGAATAAATGAGGGCTGTTACCATGACAAATGGCAGAGCCAGAGGGTGGCAGGAGGCAATTGCCCTTTGGAGAATCTTGGCAGCCATCTTGGCTTCCTTTTATTATGCATACGTGTCAGCCACCCCACCTGCACTGACCACGAAATTATGTCCGACATTTAGTCCACGAGCAACCGCCGAATGTATGCCAAATAAATTAAATGATTGAGAGCAGTAATTTTTCATTATTTTCGAGTCCTAGCCCCTACACGAAAACCCTGGGTCCCCACTGGCTCCCATGACCTTGACGCCAAAATTGCGGCATCACTCCAACAGCAAATGGTCATAATAACACTATTGTATGTAAGGCTTTCTTCTCTTCAAAAGTTGTAGCAATCATCTGGCAAAGAAGGCCGACACAATCCTTCGGGTCGGTCCAAGGAGGGTAGGGGGAGCTTCAAGGAGGGTAGGTAGGCGGAGCTCAGAGGCCACAAATTGGCTCCCACTTCCGCCACTGTGTGTGTATGTGTGTGTGTGTGTGTGTGTGTGTGTGTGTGTGTGTGTGTGTGTGTGTGTGTATGCACACGTGCGGATGTGCTCTGCAGAGTTTTGAGAGCTTGCAACCAACCAAAGCCGCTGCAAACACCTAGCAAACATGCTAACAGCTAGCTGCAATGACTGGACGGTGGCCTAAGTGAATTGCACGGCATGCAAACGCTGCGAGGCAGCAATGGGAGACAACGGACGGTGCATCGTCGGCAGCAAGATGCAGCGAGTGAATAGCCGGAGGTGGTAGGCGGCAGCCCCAAGGATCTGCACAACTCGCTCGAACGCCAAGGCACTGAATCGGCGCGGTCTAGCCGAGATGTGGAAATACATAAATGCGGCACACGGGGTACACCCACGCATGGGCAAGCATGCAGGCACACATGGGCAGGCACAAGTATGCCCACGGTGTGTGTGTGTGTGTGGGGGGGAGGGGGTGAAAAAATACCCATCCTAAAGGAGAGTCGCGAGTAGCAATCATCTTAATCCTAACAGTCTGCCTAGCAGCTGTGGAATCAAACAAACAAGTGCCGAGCGCACGAGGTATTGCATAAGACACTTATGATCTAAACCGCTCTAAAATTAGCTTACACCCAGACGAAGCCATTAATGCGAGTCTACCGACATGGTCGGAGCAAACAGAAGTTAGCTCGACTCACCCTAATCACCTCCTCTAGGCATCGACTGGTGAAACGTGGATGCAACAACAAGTTCGATTTTCCACAACATGCTTATAAACATTAATTTGACGTCACCAGCCACCGCTGTGCAGCACACGGAGACGTGCCATCACTAATGCAGTGCACAAGCCCATGAATGCGCATGTGCTCCAGCGCCACACACCCCTTAGAACTCTTGCTCGACGTCTTATAACTCTGCTATAACATTGTGTCCATCGACTCCCTCTCCTCTGCTCACACCGAAGCCTACGCCTGACCTTGACCGTGCCAGGGTCCGCTGGCCCTATCCCCCCTCCCCCCCCCCCCCGGAGGCATGTGTGGTCAGCTCCAAATTTGATCTCAGATGGCCGAGTAGTCAAGAAGAACCTCAGAAAGCTTCCTCCCTAGCTGCCCAGCAAGTGGCTCTGACTCTCCTGCCTGCCTAGCCTCCTGTACGACATTGCAGCAGCAGCATCAGCGGCGAGTGCCAAGATGCCTGCCCGTACCAGCTATGGCTTGCGCAGCGGCCAGCAGCCAGCAGCAGCAGCCAGCAGCGGCCAGCAGCCAGCAGCAGCAGCAGCAGCAGCCAGCAGCAGCAGCAGCAGCCAGCAGCAGCAGCAGCGGCCAGCGGCCAGCAGCAGCAGCGGCCAGCGGCAGCAGCCAGCAGCAGCCAGCAGCAGCAGCAGCAGCAGCAGCAGCAGCAGCCAGCAGCAGCAGCCAGCAGCCAGCAGCAGCAGCAGCCAGCAGCAGCGGGCAGCGGCCAGCAGCAGCAGCAGCCAGCAGCAGCAGCAGCAGCAGCAGCAGCAGCCAGCAGCCAGCAGCAGCAGCAGCGGCCAGCGGGCAGCGGCCAGCGGCCAGCAGCAGCAGCGGCCAGCAGCAGCAGCAGCAGCAGCAGCCAGCAGCAGCCAGCAGCAGCAGCAGCAGCCAGCAGCAGCAGCAGCAGCAGCAGCAGCAGCAGCAGCAGCAGCAGCAGCAGCAGCAGCAGCAGCAGCAGCAGCAGCAGCAGCAGCAGCAGCAGCAGCAGCAGCCAGCAGCAGCCAGCAGCCAGCAGCAGCAGCAGCCAGCAGCAGCGGGCAGCGGCCAGCAGCAGCAGCAGCCAGCAGCAGCAGCAGCAGCAGCAGCAGCCAGCAGCCAGCAGCAGCGGCCAGCGGGCAGCGGCCAGCGGCCAGCAGCAGCAGCGGCCAGCAGCAGCAGCAGCAGCAGCAGCCAGCAGCAGCCAGCAGCAGCAGCAGCAGCAGCAGCAGCAGCAGCAGCAGCAGCAGCAGCAGCAGCAGCAGCAGCAGCAGCAGCCAGCGGCCAGCAGCAGCAGCAGCAGTCTGTGCAAGCCAAAGTAGAGGAAGAGCAGCAGCAGCTGCCACTGACAAAGGAGCTGGAAGAAAAGTGCAACATCAAGGTCACGGCTATGAAGGATGGAGCCGAGCTGTCGGTAGTGGGGGCAGCAGCAGCAGCAGCAGGCTCTCTCGTTCATTCTCTGTCTCTCAACTGCCTGACCACCCACCGCTGGATAGCACATCGTGCCAGCCAGCTGTGAACAGCTGCTACTGCTCCGCTAGAACGCCTGGCCTGGGCGTGGCAAGCTGCTCCCTGGTGGCAGAGCCAGCGGTTCTCAAGCAGAGCTTGGATTACGAAGGCTTGCTCGCCTGTCTCTCAGCGAGGCGTTTGTAGCGGCGGCTCGCCTGCTCAGCTCGTCGATTGATGGTCTGTCTTGCTTGCCGCTTGCGCCCGTCCATCCTCACGGCAATATCGGCAGACGCAAGAAGCTTCGAGTATACAAAGAGCAGGCGCTACCATACCTCTCGAAGCGCGGCACGCACGGTGAGGTGCTGCGCTGGCCAGAGAATGAGCCCATCACAGAGGTGAATTCAGGCTGACTGCAAGGAGAGCAGGCTGGTGCGCACCACACCAGCGCAGGGCACAGGGCACAGGGTGCTCAGCCCTTTCAAGCAGCTCCCCTTCAGCCCTCCCCTCAGCTCCCCTTCTTCGATAGGTCACCGACAACCATCCAAACCATGAGGTGCTGCCTCTAGACTCGCTCCAAATCAAATGTGTGTGCGTGCGTGCATGTGAGTGCGTGCACGCATGTACATGCACGCACCCATGTGAGTGTGTGCACGCATGTGCGTGTCACCTGCATGCATGCGTGTGCGAATGTGTGCTCACACAGTTTGGCATGGAATAAGTACACCATCAGCACGTGGGCGCCAAGCTCTCACTGAAGCATCCAGCTGGAGTTTCGGATTAGCAAGCTGGGGGGTCTAATTTGGGTTAAAGCCAAAGCTGGGTCAGATCTTGACAGTGACACTATACAACTTGACCTCGATAATTACCAGGCGACTGATTACCAGAAGGCTAGAGGAGGCTGCCACTCTACACCCAGCAAGCTCCTTCCGGTCGATCCAGCAAGAGAGGAAGAGGGGCCAGGGTCAGCGTACCTCACTCCTCTATCTACGGCTGTCCTGCAGTGACTGATTTCGAGGCAGCTATTGGGCCAGCAGTAGCCATTTTCGGCTTGCACGGCCGAGCTAAGGTCACTTCGAAAGTGCAACTAAGAGCAATCGCCAAAGCCAGCCAGCAGTGCTAGCTCAGACAATAATTAATGAAACACTGATCAAGTCACCGTACATTGTTTGAAGGCCCGAAGTCGAAGGTGGAGATCCTCGGTCAGGCACGGACGAGTGGTCAGGGTGGAGGGCTGGGGCGAGACTTGCATGCATGCCTAGTGTGGAAAACACGTTCTGAGCCACACGGGTTTATGCGCTCTTATCTACAACGACAGTCACACTGACGTCTAAAAACAGCTGAGGCTGGAATGAGTTTATGTCTAGAGCAGTACTGCTGAAACCAAAGTCCGCCAATTCAACTTAGCTGGCTAGCTCAGTCAGCTGATTAGACCATGCAGGGTTGACAGGTGGCTAGAGCAATGCGCAAATAGCTTTGCAACATCCACGCTTCCAAGTCTGTCCGTGCCGCAACACCGGCAACATGCGCGACACCGGCAACATGCCACAACACCGGCAACATGTGCCCACAGATTGGCGCCGTTAGCGGTGCAAGGCACAGCAGCATAGAAAAGTTGGCAGAGCAACTTCCTGCACGGTCGGTCGGCAATGCGCAGCCAGCTGCATGGGGCGAAATATGCATCGAGCGCTACCAATCAAACAGACCTCTGGTCACTATGTCACAAAAAATGCACTGCACAGGCACTTTCCTCGAGCGGTTCGCCTCTTTTCTTAACCTTTTATCATAGCAGTGCTGGCTGCCCTAGAGTGCCAGCGCTGCCAGTGGTTTCTCAGCAGGCGGCGCTGGCTGCCACTTATCGTGCTTTTGAGCCACTTGCTAATTCAAGCCAGCTTTCCTACAGTGCACTCGGGAACAGCTCAGGTCAGCTCCTTAAATCCAGTGCACCCAATCTGGACGGACAGCAGGGTGGCCCAGTTTCTGCAAGCTGCTACTACCGCTACTACTGCCTGATGCTTCGGCCAGTGGCCTTGGCGGCTTTCACTTTCAACGGCCACTAGCAATGGCACTACGGCCCCGCTGTGGCTTGGCCCTCCTTCCCTCGAATTACGTCATCCTGACGGCTGCGAGTGAGCCACCTCGGCCTACTGTCGCTTGAATGAACCCGCTCAGCGTCCACCTGCCGTCAAATATAACCACCTCCTTGCTGCGGCTGCTGCGAAATTCATCAACCTTTCTATTTTGACTTTTTGTTTCATCCTGCTGAGGTGCCGGGAATGAAACTCTCGAGAGCCCGAAAGCACCGGAAGCAGCGATCTTTGCCCCCCACCCCCCCCCCGACGACAGCTCAGCAACGCTGCAGGAACTCTGCACTCGGCGTCACGTCCATCACAACAGGAAACCAAGGTAACTGGTGGCGACCAGTTTGTCTTCTGGGTGGGTCTTCCGTGGTTCTGGCAGCGCTAGTAGTCTGTGCTCGCTGCGTATGCCGACAGCGCCCCTACCACCATCCCGTGCAGGCCAATCCGTCCTGTCGGTCGCGATGGCTTGCGTCTTCTCTTTGCAGCAGGCTGGCTCCTCACTGGCTCGACCGAGCGTGTCCGTGCTCGGTGCGTGCGGGGCACGTGCTTGACAGCGGATGCAACGCCTCGCGACGAACCGACCACTGCAGGCCCAGAGGCACCGTAATTGAAGAAGCGATCGCCCGTAGCTTCTTTTTTTCCTCCCTGCTACCAGCCTCAAGCTTTCAAGCTCGCAGCACCTCTGTCTTTGCTATCGGGCTGCTGGTGCCGCTGCTACTGCCCCACTGCTGCTGCTGCTGCTGCGCAGGCTTCCGGCGGAAGAAGGGGGGCCAATCGCGTCCCACAGCGGAGCTCTTCGCGGCGGCCGATGGCCGGAGAGACGGACGAGCTTCCCGCGACCTGCCCGCTGCTGCCGCCACCGCCTTGCAGGATAGTGGATAAGCCTGAATGATCGGGCAGCAGCAGGGCAGGTCGGCAGCTCTGGCACGCGGTCCCTGTCCCGCCCCCGAATCGAAAGTTTCGCAGCAGCCGACTCGGCAGATGAGCTAACTGCACCGATGCGGATGCACAGAAATAGCACCGTGTCCCACGGTCACGTCCCCTCTCACAGCCTCTCACACCCTCGGTCGGCTTAGCAGCTGTTGCAAGCGATTTTATCATCACCACCGAGCATACCACTGACAAGCAAAGCTCCAAAGCAGATGGAGAGAGTGTGTCGATTTCATGTAGGCAAGTGCCGCTGCGGCTGCTGCGGCGGCGGCGCCGGGTGGTTGTGCTGTGCAATCAGGTTCTCAAGCTCGCAGAGCACTCACGGGCACGGGCAAGAGCAGGAGCAGGAGCACCGCCCCAGGGTGCGCCCGGCGGTGGCGGTGCGAACAGGCGAGCAGCAACACGTGGGCTCAGTGGGCGCGCGCGGCTCCGTGCCAGCCTCCTTCGTGACTAGCCAAAGTCACATCTTCTCAAGAGCAGCTGCACGGCAGAATGCCAGGCTAATGGTAACACACTGGACAGTGATCACTGACGAAACTGGAAAAAGCAGCAGCAACCAAGTGAAAATTAACTCAAAAAGAGCAATGCGTAATCCAAAGAAAAAGGACAAAGCCACGAAAGCAGTGGGGTAAAAAACACAGCAGTGACGCATGCACGCACGTCGTTGCACCATCTCTGTGCAACACGCTTCTTCTGACTGGCACTACGAGCTACGAGTCCCTCACTCTATGGTGGCGCTTCTCTACGGCTGCCATAGAGGCAAGCACGACGAATGTCCCTCACCGACACACGCCCCCTCCGATCAGCTGCTACACTCTAAACAGGTGGACCTGAAGAGGCACCCTGCAATTAGCCCACACGTTCTGCTACAAGTACCTCGGGTCGATACAATTGTCAGCCCTCCTACACAGATGTGCAAACTCGGTGCTTGCACAGGTAGGCACATCCGGCGTGCTAGTGTGGATCCTTGGCCGGGCTAATGAATCGATTGCACATAATGGATTGCATAGTCTACTAAAGCGATAAAGGAAAGAGGATGTAAATCAATAGGACTGCTAATTTCTTTATATAAAGCATGATCAATTCAGCGAAGCCTGTTCAAGAGGAGATTAGGAAAAGGAGACAGCAGGAAGATAAGAAAAGAGACATACCGCGCAAGGGCCGCTAGGCATTGCCTATGACCAGTCTCGGCAGCAGCACATCAGCGCCGGGCCCCGAGCCACGAGGTCCGGCTCGATCTCAATTCCTCTAGCACGCGGCTCGCGAGAAGAAAAAGCAAAATGAGCATCTCGAACCGAGCCCGACGGTCACGCTGACCGTGTGCATGTCACCACCCCTAACTAGCCATGTCATTCGCGTTGTTTATCGAGCATGCTACCATTGACCATTTGGCCGTGCTTCCTTTGCAGCATTCGTAAAGCGCCTAGAAAGAGATTGAGTTCGCTGAGGGCGCCTTATCAAATGTATTACCATTACTAATATCGACGGCTGGCATCGAACTGGCTGGCTCTCGGCAACGACTGCCGAGTGCGGGACGCCGACGAACGTAACACTAGAGCTTCAGAGGGGTCGAAACCTCGCACCCTCTGAGGCTGAAGAACTGACGACACTAAGCAAAAGCGCAGCCAACAGCAACTGAGGAATCGCAACCGAGAATGTGAGACCGAGAGTCTGCAGTCTGCCCGCCGGCAGAAGCGGAAGCGAGCGAGCAAGAGAGCGAGCGACGTCAGCGGCACGGCCTGAGCAGCAAGTGGAGGGCACGCAGCCATCAAATGGCAGCCTCTCATTCGACTCCTTGAACTCGAATGCGTGCCTGCGCACGTGTCTTCGCTACAGCTAGTGCACGCCAGCTAGCTCGAGAGCGCAGGCCCCTGTGCACACACCTGTGCATTCGTGCGACGACGGCTGGTGTGTGCGAAATATGTGCGCGCATGCGTGCTATGCTGGAGCCCCTCGAAAAAGCTCAGGGGCGGCAGCATCCATCACTGCCACCGCGGTCACTGCACCACTGCCATCTCATGTCGACGTGGCGGTGCGAAGACACAGGCTCGTGAGAAGTTGCAACAGATTTACTCAAGACCGATCTTTAAAGATGCCGCCAAAAGATGCCCTGCCAAATGGGACTAAGTTGAACTCGAGATGCTCAAGCCTGTGCTTAAGACGTTGCATCGTTTGAAGTTTTTTCGTAAATTGAAAGGAATCTCCATGCCGAACTGGTTTGGTCTAGCGGTTAAGGTGCTCGCCCCGACCAAGGTCTAACTGAGGTCGTGGGCTCGAGCCCCAAGGCACATGTGAAGCGCCTGAATAGAGATTAAGTACTCTTTATTTATTTATTCATAGCTGAACTTGCAGCATCAGTTTCAGCCTCCTCGTGCCCTCACGTCATGCATCGACAATACAGTAGCTGTTCCATTCCTCCGCCTAACCACCTTTGACGACAGAAGCTTCAGCTCTGCAGGTCTCAGACTGTGGAACTCGCTTCCACGATTCTTACGAAACGTCATCTACTCTCCTGCTGCCGACTGTCGCACGTCCTTCGAACCGTCCTCGGCAGCTACTTCCATGCTACTCACTACCTCAACTGGTCTCCGAACTCAGCTATGATTCTCACTTTCTCATTGTTGCGTGAGATGAAATCTGTTGGCTGGCAAATGCGTACCGAAAGCCGCTTAGACTTTGCGTGCTCTATACGCAACTCTCCAGTGTAACACACACATAGTCTTTGTGGCTTTTTCGGAGTTACCGATGGAGATACATTACAATACATCCTTGGGCGGCGGCACTACAACGCTGCGCCTCCAGGCAGCGTGCCGTGGCAAGCGGCCATGCTCGAGCTCAGTACAAAACGCTGCTGCATACATTCGACTGCTGCCGTCACGAAATTACGCAAGCAGGAAGGCACCCGAGTTGGCTACATCCGGCAACCTCTGGTCACCGAAAAGAGAGCAGCAGCAGCAGCAGCAAGTTCGCTCGAGGGTACTGACGTGAGCAGCCGGCTACCGACGACCCGAGCTGCAGTGCAACCACTGCGGTGGGCGGGTGCCTTCCTGCTTGCGTAATTTCGTGACGGCAGCAGTCGAATGTGTGCAGCAGCGTTTTGTACTGAGCTCGAGCATGGCCGCTCGCCACGGCACGCTGCCTGGAGGCGCAGCACTGTAGTGCCGCCGCCCGAGGATGTAATGTAATGTATCTCCATCGGTAACTCCGAAAAAGCCACTAAGACAATGGCGGTCAAGCAGTGTATCTGGTACTGGGCCCACCACCCACCCAAATCTCTGTCGGTCGGCATTGGTTTTCATTCACCTAGGCCCACCTGCTTGACCCACAGGCTGATGTTTGCCTAGCTGTTAAAGTGAAGCCCGAAAAGTGCATGGCAGTGGCTTGTGGCACATTGGTGAGTGCTATAGCACAGACGGATGTAAACTCGATGCTACACCTTCCCCCAAATAAGGAGGCAGGTGCCCTTAAAGGGAAATGCAACGCGAGAAACCACTCTGAGAGGCCGAGCACCGGTCTTCACCAACGTTCGCCAAACTTTCGTTCAGAGAAGGCTTTGAAGGCTGAACCATAGCAGTGAAGAGGCAGACTACTACTCGCATGGACCGGCCTCGGGAGCAACAGGAAACCTCCGTGTTGTCATTCAAGTGGCAGCCTAATAGTTTTTCTAACAAAGTGGAGTTAAAGTAAAGGTCGGGTTGATTCAACCTCCTCATTTGCATAGCTGCAGGAGAGCATCTGCCAGCCACCACCTGCATGCAAAGCAGGCAGTCACCAGCTGAGCAGGCAGTCACATGCTGAGCACGAAATCACCAGCAGAGCGGTCAGTCACCAGCAGAGCAGGCAATCACCAGAAAGCAATCCTTGCTTGCCTGCTCTGTCTGACTAGGACCGACGATCTGGGTCGTGAGGTGCGAGCCAAAAATTACTGCTGAGCTGAATTCGCGCCCGAGCATGGCGAATTCCGGCTGCCTCATGGGCGAAGGCCGATTAGCTAGAGGGTATAAGCTGCCGGCTCCACGTTGCCACTGCTGTCTGATCTCACGGCAGTAAAGCGAAGTAAAGTAAAGGCTAGCTAATTCAACAGCCTAGCCTCATTTATGTGGCAGCAGAACAGTCTTTGCGGTTATCCCCCACCGCCCCTTGCAGTGGGCAAAGACTCGAGGTGCCCCTCCCCCAGCACGAGCCGATCTTGTAATGCAAAGAGCATGGCACCTCTGGGCCACGACAGTTACACTAGCACACAGAAGCAACAGCATTTGAAAGAACAAAAGAGGATGGGAAAACATTTTCTTTTTATCCCAGTTCATCTACAGTTTCCGGCTTTATTTTTGGCAGGTGCACATGCAAGTTGCACGATACATTAGAACGGCTGACGACTCTTGATCACCAGCCAATTGCCTGCCACCACTGCCCCCCCCCCCACCAACTAGGTCTGCTGCCAAAAAAACAGGCATCATGTGCATTAAAAAGGACTGTACAGCAGTCCAACCTCGTGAATTCTGAGGTGACAACATCGCCGCAGAGCAGCTATAGGTCGAGAGGGCAAGCAAGGTGGCTGCTGGTTCCGGCTAAGAAACCAAGTCGTTTGGCTTAAGGTTCAAGGAGAGGTTACGGTGAAACACCACTGGGCTGCCAAGCTCGGGCAAGCCCGGTACTGAACAGCTGGTTGCAGCTGTAAGACCTGTTAGGTACCCTAGGATGCAGCCAAACAGGTCAAGACATATGCTGGAGTGAGCAGTCATAAATAAGCATGCCAACGACTGAGCGGAGTCCACTTCGATGTACTTGAAGGAAGGCTCTCCCTCCCTTTCTCTCTCTCCTTCCATCTATCTCCAAATCGATCAAGCATTTCTCCCTTTCTTAACCTATTTATCTCTTTTGTTCCCTCCCTCCCCCTCTCTATGTGTCTGTCTCTCTATTTCTCATTCTCTCTCTGTCTGTACATATATTTCTCTCTCTCGCTCTCTCTTCATCTTTCAGTTGCTATTTTTTTGGTTAATCTCTCTCCTCCCTCGAGCATTCATTCTCTGTCTTCCTCTCCCTGTTGTTATCTTTCTCCCTCGAGCATTCTCTCTCTCCTCTCTCTCTCTGAAACTCTCACACTCTCTCTGCATCTCTGTCAGCTTCCCCTTCGTCCAAATGAACGAAATGAAATGAACTTGTTTTTCTTCTGCCAGAGTGCCTTTCGTGGATACATGTACACGATTCAATGCATGTTACTCGCCATAGGTCCGGCTAACCAGCGTCCATGCTTCACTGGTTTGGCCCAGTGGTTATGCTACTCAACTCTAACGACCGAGGTCAAGGTGAATGTTTTTGATGACCGAGGTCGAGGGTTCAGCCCTCGCATATGTGAAGCACCTGAAGAGAGATTAAGTTCTCTTAGGGCGCTTTAATAAATGAATTCCATAGTTTTATGCGTGTCGCCAAGTTTGCTTTAGGGTGCAGTGCGAAACATCATACTTCTTGTTTGCATGTGCTCGATTGATACCGTGCATGCAAGTAACCCTGTGATACTGATTCTCTTGCAGCAAGTTATAAAGCACCCATGCAGAGATTGTTCTATTAGGGCACATATATAGTGGACATATTATTATCATTATTTTCACCTCTTCCCTTTACCTTACTCACTCCGCCTGTGAGTCTATCCCCTTTCTATCTTGGCATCTCTCTCGCTCTTCATACTTCTCTCGCTTAACCCTTAATTCCCTCGCTTAACATCTCGCTCAATCTCTTTTTTTTCTGAATCTCTGTCTCTGTCTCTCTGTCTCTCTGTCTCTCTGTCTCTCTCTCTCTCTCTCTCTCTCTCTCTCTCTCTCTCTCTCTCTCTCTCTCTCTCTCTCTCTCTCTCTCTCTCTGGGAATCTCTTCTCCTCTCCATCACCTAGCCCACTGCCTTAGCTGCTAGGGTTTTAGATATCGCAGAAGCAAAGAAGCTGCCTGAGCGGCAAATGCTGCAAACGATGCAGCCGAGGCCCGTTTTGAAGATCCCGCGAGACCTTTACCCTAGTAACGAGAAAATTACTGCTGAATGGACAAGCAATTGCATTCCCCCGACTGCCGTGGCTCAGTCACACGAGGATCACATTGTTGCATGTCCGGCTTCGGCTGACTGTAGATATTATCCAGTACTATTGAGCTGGCATGTCGTCGTTTCGAAATCATTCGGGCACTGCATTGCTGCACGGCCTCTCAGTGCAAGTCTAGGACGGATTCTGCCAGACAGGTACAGCCTAAAAAAACGCACTAGGATAACAGATAGGGCTGCTTGCACCAAGCTTACGTCTGCATCGATGTAATTAACCGGAACAAAGTTCTGCCGTTGGAAAGATACGAGTAGTACCGATGTTCCGCTTTCTCCAGTCAAAACTGAAATCAATTTCTCTAACCTGGTTGTAAGAAAGCCAACATAGACCCTTTGAACTTGGTCCCAGATGAGTTGCACCTCTAACTAGACGGCAGACCGCCTTCTCTTTGGACTCAAATCATTTAATTATGCCTCATTCGTTTAGCTATACCAACATAAAATAATTTACAGACTAAGACTTTATTTCGAATGCTCCCAAAACCTAAAGCTCACTCCCGACTGGCATCACCACATTCCTTGACTTGACAACATTAAAAAAAAGCTAAAACACACCTGTTCCTTGAAGCATTTGCTAGGTCCTTGTGATGTGTCCTTTGTGTATTTATGCGTGCTGACACCGTGAATGCTACCACTAAGTACACGGCCATGCTTCCTTTACAGCATTTGTACATGCCTAGAAAGGGATTAAGTTCTCTGAAAGCAGTATACCAATTTATTAACACTATTTGACACGCACCTTATCATGCTTAGAAACGCAAGCTGGAGTGAACAAGTATCATGCTGCAGCCAGCACTCTATAGCTCACAAGAAGACTCTCAGGGCCAACAGTGGCTGTCACCAATGGCCAGTAACATATGCTGAGAAAAAAAAGCAAACAAGAACAAGAAACAGACAAGATCACTGGAGGGAAGGCAAAGGGTGAGCTGACCGGAGCTTAGATTCGCCATCAGATGAGAACTAAATAGGGCCAAGATGATTGCAGAGAGTGACCGAAGCTGCGACTTCGAGTCCCCGACTTTCGGTGCTGTGCAAGCTGCAAGCTCGACCGCAAAAGAGATTTCAATTTAGTTCGAGGGGAATGACTAGATGACTAGTGAGGTGGTGAGGAGCAGCCGGTTCGAGAGCTGGACACCGGAGAGACGTAGAGGTAAGACAAGTCAGCTTGTGCTAGCGAGAGAAGCAGCACCATAAGGTAGTGGATTTTTCAACCGATTCGGTGCTTGACAGGGAGCTTGGGAAAGCCATATAAATCCATTTCGGCTACTGTAAAGCCGATATTTGATAGAGTAGTAGTCAAATTACAGATCAATTTTCCTCAAAGGTATAAACGTCATACATCGACCATCTTCTTAGCCTCTCACAAACAAGCCTTAGGTCCATTGATCCCAATGGCGACTCGGCGGCGGAGCATTGAACCACATACTCTGTAGGTGAGAAAGAGCTTAGGGATTAAGGACTTCATACACTGACCGTGATACAAGCCACACGGCAACGTGACATCGCGGCCCTGCTCATCTTCTCGTTCGTCCGTCAAGAATGTCTCTATTGAAATCACCACTCAGTTTGCATCTCAGACCCAGAAGACCACTATTGCATTGGATACGGTTCCAACAGCCCCTCATATCGGATGCACAGACCTACTCTGATATCCAGCATGACAAATACTCTAAATGAGCCAGTCTCTCGTTACAGGAGAAGTCCCTGCCAGTTTGAACAAAGATGTAGCCAGGCCACATATAAAAAATCTGACTCTAGATCGTCAGAACTTGCAATTATCCCCCCCTCTCTCTCTCTCTACACACACACACACACACACACACACACACACACACACACACACACACACACACACACACACACACACACACACACACACACACACACACACACACACACACACACACACACACAAACACAAATACACATAATAGTTGAGTCAATCTCTAGCTCTCACTTAATCTAATTCACTTTATATCTCTAACTTTCTCCATCTCTTCTCCCTCTCTCAATTTGAGTTTCTTTCCCCATCCATCTATCAGAATCCCCCTCTTCTCTTTGCAAATCCTTCATAGCCACCTCTCTCTCTCTCTCTCTCTCTCTCTCTCTCTCTCTCTCACTTTCACTCTCTCTTAATTTCTTTCTAACTCTGAATCAATCTCCCCCGATCCCCCATGCCACTCAGCCTCAAAGTATCTCCTGCCTCTCATTTATGTCTATCCCTCTCTCTCTCCCTCTCTCGTAACGCCGAGAAACCGATTGGTTTCCAGATGACATACCCAGAATAACAAAACGGCTAACCCTATTATAGCGAACCTGCACTGGCTACCAGTCAAGCAACAAATCGACTTCAAGGTTTTCTCGCTCACTTTTAGGTCCCTTCATTCTTTGGCTCCAGCCTACCTATCAGAACTACTAACCCTTTTGCAGCAAATGTAAAGCGCCTAGAAAGAGATTAAGTTCTCTGAGGGCGCTTTATCAAGTACATTATTATTATTAACCCACCAGGCTAAGCAGTATGCCACCTGCTTTTCGGAAACTAACTGTTTACCCATACCTTGTATAAACCTCAAATCCTTTGGAGACTGTGCATTTAGTTCGTATGCTCCCAAAGCCTGGAACTCACTCCCGACTTCCGTCACGACATCCCCTGACTTGACCATATTTAAAAAGAACTTAAAGACACATTTATTTAGGACAACATTTAGTGGGTCCCCGTGATTCGTCCTTTATGTGCTTATGCATGCTGACACTGTTGCATGCTGCCACTAACCACACTTGTATGCTGACCCTGTACACGTCACCCCTATGTAATTCCTGTTGTCTATCGAGCATGCTACCAATAACCATTCGATCGTTTTTCCTTTGCAGCAAATCTAAAGCGCCTAGAAATAGATTGAGTTCTCTGAGGGCGCTTTATCAAGTATATTATTATTATTATTATTATTATTACAGTAGCAAAAGATCTGCCTTGACGTTGAAGCACTAGGCAGATTACGGTTTCGAAGGCAATACGTCAATAATAAAATAAAAGTAATAATGCATTTGATATAGCAGCTACAGAGAACTCAATCTCTCTTTCCACTCACTTTAAATTTGCTGCAAAGTAAGCACGATCGAATGGCTAGTGGTAGCATGCCCAATGACAACAAGCAAAACATGGTTAGGGGTGACATGCTGACAGTGACATAGCGATGTATGCTGGCAGAGGCATCAGTCTTTCCAATTTCTGAATCACACTTGGTTTACCAATAAAAAGTAAGTTGGTTTTTTCATCATTCAATTTAAGAACGTTTGCTGCTATCCATGTTCAGATTTCATCAATAATAATAATAATAATAATAATGCACTTGATAAAGCACCATCGATATATGCAGCAAGGGAGTTGAGAAAATTCGACGTGCTGGACGGCTGGGAGGAATCAAAGCATATATACAACTGAGTGCCATCTGCCTAGATGTGAAAGCCTAGATTGTGCTTCGCAATCATATCGGCAAGAGGAAGAGTATACACAATCATATCGGCAAGAGGAAGGGTATACACCGTGAAAAAAATGGACCAAGCACAGAGCCCTGAGGTAGCCCATATTTCAGAGGTTCCACGGATGATCTTTGTCCATTAATATCAACATCAATACTCTGGAGTCTCCCACAGAGATAAGACCTGAACTATTGCAGTGCAGTTCCGGTGATGCCAAGGCAAGATGAGAGGTGCTCAAGAAGGACTTGGTGATCGATAGTATCAGAAGCTGCCAAAAAATCGAGCAAAACAAGCAGAGAGACTGTTAAGTCTGTATTCTAAAGTATGTTGTTATACACCCGAAGCAATGCTGACTCTGCAGAGTGATTAGCTCTAAAACCAGACTGGAACTTACTAGCAAGATTTCAAAGTTCATCTATGAGTTCACCTGATTTGCCTAAACTCGTTCCAGTATCTTCGATAGGAAGGTTAGAAGAAAGACTGGATGGAAGTTGCTCAAGTTCTCTGGTTTAGTGTTGCTTTCTTGAGTAGCAGCCTGACTACAGATTTTTTGAAAGGTGCTGGGACATAACCTGAGGCTAATGACATATTTATGATGTTAGTCACGGCATATGATTTTAATTATTTCATATAACTCATTTTTGCACCAGAATCTTTGCAATTGGTCATGGGTATCATTGGACTAGCGACAGCGATACTTGTGATCAGGCATAGCAGCGCCAAGATAGTGTCGCAATGTGGTGTCTCCTGAATGAATGAACTGCCAGCCTTATAACTTGCTCGATAATTTATATCCCAAAACTCCGAATATCACGTGGTCCGAGAATTCCCGAGTAGAGGCGCTTAGAACCATGTCTCTGTCTCTTGCTGTCATTAGGTGAAAAAGACTGGACACGTGCCCCAAATTACCGGCAACATTAAGCTGGCTGGTAGTAAAATGAAGTAAGACTCTAAATGAAAAAGAGTGCTAGTCTAGAATGAGTGGCATATGATAATGCACTGGAGCTGAATCGTCTGCAAAAAGGGCACATCGAGTGGTGCTTTTCACCCTAGTAACTGTCATTTCATGTCATGTATCTCCGTCTGTAACTCCACAAAGCCACAAAGACCATGCAGGTGTTATGCAAAAGAGTTTTGTACAGCGCACACTCGCAGACTAAGCGGCTTTCGGTACGCATTCGGTGGCCAACAGACTTCGTCTCACGCAATACAGAGAAAGTGGGAAGCATAGTCGAGTCAGGAGAGCAGCTGAGGTAGTGAGTAGCAGCTCAGGACGGCTGAAAAGGATGAGCCATAGTCGGCAGCAGGAGAGTGGTTGTCGTTGCCTAAGAATCGTGGAAGCGAGCTCCACAGTCTAGGACCTGCGGAGCTGAAGCTTCTGTCGCCGACTGTAACCCTGCATCCAAGTCCTCGAGGCTCTTAATGAGAGATCAAAAAAAGGTGGAAGCATGTATTTGATGGCCGCGACTCTTACTTCTTAGTTCAGCATTCTTCTGGCTTGTGGGACTGGTGCAGCGGTACATGGGCCATCGATGACAGTCACCGGAATCGTTAGCTGCTTGGCAGGAAAAAAGCTGGACGAAAAGCTTAAGAACGAGAGTCTCGAACCACCAAAGGTCAAGGTCACCAGTGAACATTTGGGCTGGTCAAGTACACGTGTGCTCGGGGCCTGCCTCCCTGCGGCCTGCCAATCCGGAAGGAGCCCGGTGGGCAATTCCCTGGCATTCACATAAAACCAGCTCGCGGGCCACCAGGCCATTGCTCTTGGCAGCACTAGGTAGGGGGCGCAGCTTCAAACTTCATAGTCTGCACTGACATGAGGCTGTGGCTCAAAGCCACATTCAACTGCGTCTGGTGGGTCGATGTGAGCTCAGGGATCACAGGCAGTGCCGGGCCGGCGCTGAAGCTCCTCGGTGCAGCACCTGAGATGCACTGGACGCACTGGTGACCTCACGTGCAGCAAAGCATGCATTTGGCTGCTGTTCACTGGAAGTCACCGCCAGTACCGTCATCGGTGACGTCACTGCTAGCCACATCGATCGGGCCTTGTCATGGCAGTCACGGCAGGCGATCGTGAGGAAGGAGGGTAGACCACAATCTGTCGAGCAGACAAGCAGCAGCTGAGACAAGCCAATCCAGTGGATGAAAGAGACAAATGTGCAACTAATCTGTTACAGGCAGTGAGGATCGGCCAGTGCGCTAGGCTCTGGAGGCCCAGGAATCAGTTCCAAACAGCCAGGCAGCGCGGCTCAGCAAAAGCTGCCAAGCAAGCACCTGGAGCACCCTTGGACTGCAAGCAGGCAGCACTGCTGCACTATTAAGAGTGCTGCTCGGCTTCGATGGCAACCCGATAGCGGCACTATCTCTGTGCTACCATAGTCCAGATGTTTCCTAATAATTTTACAAACAGTAGCCTCAGAGATCTTCAGCCGCCATGCGATTTCCAAGTTTTAATGGCCATCTACATGCAGCCACATCAAAATCCCTTTTGTAACCTCAGAAAGATGTGCAACTGGCAGCATGTTCTGGTCGTGTACCGAGCAATTCTATTGCAGGGGCTGGATGCAACAGGTCAAGGAGATGTCCGGGTACCTTAGCTCACCATTGGCCGAGGCATCGTTGGTTACAAAATGGGCCAAACATAGGTTCTGCTAGATGGCATCCCAGGGGGGAAGGATAGTCATGTGAGCACACATCACCATCTGTTTACATGGGAACCATTGACTCGGTTGGGGACGAATGAAGTTATTTATTAAGCCGAGCGCAGGAAATTCCAAATTGTGCAAAAGTATATTGACCGATTGCTACAATTTAAGAATGAGCTTAATGACTTAGTCAAATACTGGCATCAACAACAACCGATCTCAGAGCGATGGGCCAGGTGCATGGAAACTTTTGAAGAGCAGTGCCTAACAATAGGCACGGCTCTAATAAGGTGCAGGCACAGAAATGTTAAATATTCATTCAAATAAACAGAAATGTTAAATATTCATTCAAATAAAAATTTTCAGGGCATACATGTGCGATTCACAAAAAGCTCACCGCCTTTTTGCAATCAAACCCTGAAGAAGATTAACAACTTGCACCATATGGTCACGACCTTCCGGACTACTGTACTCTCCTCCCTTGCTGTACTTTCCTCTTGCTGGGCTGTAGGCGAGGCTTTGCTGTACTTCCCCTGGCTGGCCAATCAGGTGCAGCTGCAGCACGCCGAAGGCTACGGAGCACAGCAATCGCCGGTATTCTGCCAATCCCACAATGCCGAGCTGGGTTGGTTCAGCGGATAAGGAGCTCGCCCCGACTAAGGTCTGGATGAGGTCGTGGGCTCGAGACCCGAGGCATATGCGAAGCGCCTGAATAGAGAGTAAGTTCTCTTGGGGCCTGCGTACTTTGAATGAGTGGAGGATGCGTCCCGTCAATCTAGCGAAATACATAATGAAAGGCTCCGCAGTTCCCAGCTGCAGCCGACGAGGTCCACCAGAACGAGGCTCGCCGAGGATCGCCAGAAGAAGATGGCAGAGTTGTATGCGTTAGGGAAGGAGGAGCGGTTGCATTGCCCTTCCACCTCGGCAGTAAAACCAAAGACCCGTTAAAACGAGAGAGGAGAGTCGCTCCAGCTCAAGGCTCCGTGTGCACTCGCGCAGCAGCGTGTGGACAGGTTAGGTGGTTGTGCAGGCGAGGCTACGACAAAGCAGCACAGTTTCGTCGCCATACACAGAAGCTGCCATTGTCGTTGGCCAAGGCAGCCCAGCCCGGCTTGCACATAACTGGCTAGCTGGCTGGCAGGCAAATCGGCCTACAGGCAGACCACCTCCACCTTTATCGTAATTACACACACCTGCACGGTCGAGCCAGAGAGTGCCTGACGCACGCACGCTAGGGCCACCAAGGCCACTCGGGCAGATCCCGAGGAGCAGTCTATGTAGAGCCATCGAGTTTGCACAGCGTCTGTCACGTGGCACACAGTCGAGCATTCAGCGGTGGCCAGCCACCGACCGAGCCCGGGGCGGCCTCCACTGCCTGCGCCATCCAATTGCCCAGGGAGAAGCTGGCCACTGGCTTCTGCAGAGATGTTAAGGGGTGCCGCCGGACCGATGGGATCCGCAGGTGAGAGAGTTCTAGCTAAACGTCGACATTGCCGACTCGGCCGGGAAGGCTCGCTTTTTACACTCAGATAGTTCTAGAGCACTAATGAGCAAGTGCAACTTAGATCCCGGCAACGAGGGATGATGGAATGGCCGGCGAATGCTGCTCTTGCCGCCCTCTGCAAGTCCTCCATGCAAGCTGTCAGCCGTTGCGCAGCACCTGGCACTGACTCGGCCATCTCTGACTCGATAAGTTTGCTAGCATGTGCTGTCATCTGCTAAAAATTCAATTGCGTGTCCCTTTGCAGCCAATGTAAAGCGCCTAGAAAGAGATTAAGTTCTCTGAGGGCGCTTTATCAAGTGCACTATTATTATTGTTATTATTATTATTAAAAACAGGATCGTCCGCAGTCTAGCAGTCCTTTGCTGGCATGGATGAATGACTCACTCTGAGATGGCATCGTTTTTTCACTTAACATACGGACAAAGACCCGTACAGCCCATGCTTTTGCCTCTTTCTTTTTGCCCTTTCTTACGGAGGCAATCAAAACCTTGTTGAGCACTACGCAGACTTCCGGACCAACTTTCGCTGGCCATCGTATCCGAGGCGTCAGCGCTTCGGCAGCTCGCACTATTTGGCACTACAGCTCAGCTACCCCCCCCCCCCCCCGTTGTCTAGCGCACATGAGCGCTCGCTCACACGGGATCTGCATCCGAGCTCAAGCAGGCGACTAGTCTGCCGTTCTGCTGCTTCCACTGCCTCCCAGGCAACGTGTTCGCGCTGAGATTGAACTTTGCCTGTGCTCCCCTTGAGCAGGTATCCTAGATCCGTCGTGGCACTGTCGCATGTCCATCAGGCAAAATTTGCCTGTACTCCCCTTGGGCACGAGCGAGCACGAATCCTAGATCCGTCGTGGTATTGTCGCACGCACGTCGATCGGGCAAACTCTTTATAAAATGGCAGAAGCAGCATCACGCTGACAACAGTTCAGGCCCACTCGATTCCAGCCTGATAGCAGTTTCGACAGAAAGAAAAGCTCGAAGATTGCACAAAGGTCAGATGGGCTGTCTGTCTGGACGCAAACGACAGAGCAGAGGGGCAGGGGCCTTCTCGTGTTGCGGTTTACAAGCCGCTCACTGCAAAATGCCATATAGTGCCATTATGTCGAGTGCAAACTCACAGTGCTCATTCTCGAATGGACAGACACACTCAAGTCGAGACTGCGTGCAGACTTGCCTCGATCGATGGCCAGTAAGGCCTGTGTTTTACTTAAGTCAACCCCAACATAGACATAAGAAAAATCGCTCACGGTTCTGGTGCCTTCTGATTGTTCTGCGACCGATACAGCAACCAATGCCGGCTTGAATCACACTGGTGTTTTTTTTCTCTCTCTAAGCCGGAGTACCTACGGAGACGTGAGGTTATGGACGTCTAAATGCTCAGTGATCGCTCCCTCGTGCCCTCCCTGCCGTCTACTTGGCATTCTTACCGGACCACCAGACATCCTGGCGTCATGTCAAGTCAGTAGGAGCCAGCCACACTTTTAGCCTCCCTGTTTTGCCAGCCGATCAATCGCAATCCCAGGGCGTGTCACCTACAGGTGCTAGGGAAGCAGCATGCATGGGCTGCCGATCCCACGCTCGAATTTATCGAGGCATCCGGGGCAAGTTCCTATTATTGTGGGATGCTTGGGCTTTGCAGCCACACACACACATTTTCATCCGCTCCTACGAAGTAGATGCCAAGTCGGACACAACGCAACACACCTACCCACCCACTGTTAACAGTGCACATTACCTGACTATATGCACTTTCCCGAGAAGCCTTCTTGCATGCTTTCTCACCATCATCTCATTCTTCTTCCTTTCTCATACTCGGCTGCACCGACGACGACCGCCGAAGCGAGCTGGATTTTCGCAGCTGCTTGCCGGGCCCGCTATTTGGCATCGCCTATTGTCGTTAAGCCACCGGCATTGGTAATCTCCCTCATGAAGGCCAACGGTAGCAAGAGAAGGCGAGAGGGGGCGACAGTCCTGCACAGTCTCGATCTGTCGAGCTTGCACTAGCTCAGGCCCCTCCGTGCGAATCAATCTCAAAGCTTAGTGGTTATCAGCCTTCTCGCACTCAGGCGGCCACTCTTACGATCCGTCAAAGGAGTTCACATCCAATGTGTAATAACCGCTCAATAATACGTCAAAAGACTCCTGACAACGCCGTTGACCAGCTTGCTTTGACCGAGATCTGGATGAAATCTACAAACTACCTGATAACCCATGCATTCCCATACGCTGCTCGGTCATATGTAACCCAAGATCAATTGGAACTGGCGGAGATAGTGCTTTTTAAATTTTAAACCATTTCCGGTCCAATTAAAACAATCTTTCGAATCTCTTTTTTGAATCTCTCAGAACAGTGAGCTAAAACAGGTGCCAGTGATCTATCGCGCCCCCTTCCCCGGTTGCATAAATTCTTCCATTTTTAAGGATTTTTCTGACCTTGTTCGGGCTCTGTGGACCAGAAATCGTTTCTAGCTTGTAACTGATAATTTCAAAATTCGTTTCGATGACCCAACTGAAACCTTATGTGCCGAACGTCATAAAATGACCGATTTATTTTCTGTTGTGGCACACAATTATGGCCACATTCACAACAACGGTCATACACTCGATACGATACTCTTACCAGACTGCAAGCTACTCTTATTAGTCCCTAGTTCTGAACGCCTGACCAGACGGATCTAATTCAGTCTGTGTCCCTTTCGGTCTTTCTAAAATTATCTGCGAGTCGCAAATCAATAAAACCATCGACGTTGATGATGCCTGCAGGAAAATAGCTTCCTCGCTCCTGCTACCCAATCCACCTTTTTGCCCCCAGAAAAAGCACAGTGTTAATATCTATGTGTGAGTGTGAGAGAGTGAGAGTGTGCCTGTGTGTGTGTGTGTGTGTGTGTGCGCGTGTGCGCGTGCGGGCATGCACGAGCCTGCATGTGGGTGTGTATACAATTCATTCGTGTAACGCCCTAAGAGAACTTAAAATCTCTCTTAAGGCCTTTCACATATGCTGCATTGCACGAACGCACAATTGCGGTCACCCCTGTGCCCAAACCAGGGCCGTCGGATGCTCTGGCCAGATGGCAAATGGCTTACATCAAACTTTAAATTAGCCAGGCCTACTAAGCAACAGCTTGAGAAAGAATGCAAACGATCGGGTCTGACTGTCCATCGACTGACATTCGTGGACTATGGTGGAACGTACCAATATATTCAATCTAGGGCCCAGCCTAGCTTCTGCTAAAAACATGTGCACACATGAAACACATATGCACAATCCAAACAAGCTGATGCCATCCTTGAACCATGTCTGCGACCACTTGCAGGTCCGTACATTGCCTAAAGATCATTGTGGTGATTTAGCTCACTGGTTCACTAGGTTTTGTGTCAACAAGATAAATAACATGAGAAAGTCTATCCCCAAGGTAACACACCCACAAATGGACTATTTTCCATCAGTTCCTGGATGCACAGATGTGCTGCTGCCCCATTTAACCAGCACAATAAGCATGTCACGAGCATCAGGTCTTGTTTCTGCATCCTGAGAACAGGCCACTCCTTACGAATGCAACACTAGACCAGGAGAGATTGCGTAACTTCTTGCTACTTCCGGCTTCATACAATACACTGGACCGAGCAGTGGAAGACAAGCTAAACTCTCATTGAATTAAACTTCAAAATGAGCACTTTTATAATTGCAAACTTTGGTATCAATAACAACCACTACGCCTGCTGTGGGATCATTCCCAAAAGCAGCGGTCGTAACTGCCTCACTGGCAGAAGCCTGCTGCCTCAGCAGGAACCTCGGCTTTGGCCACTTAAAGAACTGCTGCTGACCGGAGAAGAGCCAGAAGCTGGGCCGCCACTTTTTTGCCATCCGGTTTCAGCATTCACGATGCTTTCATCGCCTAAGCCTAAGCCAGGGCGGCACATACAAGCGAGCCATCTGCTGGGTCGTCTGCAGTGATAAAGTTCAATGCAAAGCGAAATTTCCAAACGGCCCGCGAGTAGTATAGTAATAGTTAGCAATAGTTATAGTAGTCAGTAGTTGGTGCGCATCCTTCCACGCTAGCAAGCACCCTTGCAAGCGCCCGCGTCTGCCTGTTCGCTTGCCACCGGCTTCCAACAAGCGCTCCACGCCGGCTGCACACAATAGCCCTACTTTTAGCGCTCCACAGAGCGCTAGGTAAAAGTGGGACAGCTGTTCAATGTGGCGAGTCCTATTGCCATTCCTTCGAGCTGGCGAGCTGCTCAACGAGAACGAGCAACATGCACCGGTGGAAGAGACGAGCTCGAAAGCCCGGGCTAGCCCGGCGGCGCGACTGTCGGTGCTGCTCGCATGCTGCCAAAGAGCCGCTAGCCGCTCGGCCTAACTAAGCCGGCTCGGACATTGGCGGGCGGGCAGGCAGGCTGATCTGGTCTGGACTTGTCGGGGAATCTCTTGTAGACAGCGACATGGGCCACCTCGCAGATCCACCTGGCAGCAGACGTCACTGCGGCAGCAGATGAAGGCAGACGGCAGCAAAACGGCTGCCCGGGCCATCTGGACCTCCTCGGCATTGCTCTTCGGGTTCGAGACCTCTTCAATCAAGCACCTGGTGGGCTGACGTCACGCTGAAAATGCTAGCTGCCTAGGTTTACGCCTTGTCAGAAAGCCCGGTGCTTGCAGCTTACAAGTCGGAGTGGCTTGCCGGTAATATTTCGGGCCAACGCCTGCACTACTTGCTGAGACTTCAATCTTGGTGCGTGGGTACTTCAACTTCTCAGCCGGACAGCATCTTTCTAAGATACTCGCAGTCACATAGTTGATAAAACAGTAATAACAACGGTAATAAAGCATGGCATCCTAAGAGAACTAAATCTTTTTCAAGGCAGTCTGCATATGGAGGAAAGGAATTATGTCACGATTCAAATCCGACCTTGGTCGTAAAGAACAAGCACCTTCAACCCTCCAATAAGACACAGGAGGTAATATCTAATTCAGTTTAGCTCAGTGCCAGTAGTACCTAATAATGATAATAATAGTACGCTTGATAAAGTGCCATCAGGGAACTCAATCTCTTTCTAGGTGCTTTACATTTGCTGCAAGGGAAGCACGATCGAATGGTTAGCGGCAGCATGCTCAATAAACAACAACAATAACACGGTTAGGGGCGACATGCACAGGGTCAGCATGCGAGTGTGGTTAGTGGCAGCATGTGCAGAGTCAACATGCATAAGCACATAAAGGTCGGATCACAGGGACCCACTAAATGTTGTGATGAATAGGTGCGTTTTAAATTTTTTTCCAATGTGGTTACGTCAGGGGATGTCGTGACACAAGTCGGGAGTGAGTTCCAGGCTTTGAGAGCATACGAACTAAATGCACGGTCTCCAAAGGATTTAAGGTTTGTACGAGGTATAGCTAAACAGTTATATTCCAAAAAACAGGTGGTACGATGCTTAGCCTGGTGGGGCAGATCTGATAGGTAGGCTGGAGCCAAAGAATTAAGTGACCTAAAAGTGAGCGACAAAACCTTGAGGTCGATGCATTGCTTGACTGGTAGCCAGTGCAGGTCAGCAGGAAGTAGTGTGATGTGGCAACTGGCGAGCTGGTTTGGTCCAACGGTTAAGGTGCTTGCCCCGGACAAGCCTTGGCTGAGGTCGTGGCTCGAGCCCGGGGCATTTGTGAAGTGCCTTAATAGAGATTAAGTTCTCTTGGGGCGCTACACAAATTATATATATATATATATATATATATATATATATATATATATATATATATATATATATATATATATATATATATATATATATATATATATATATATATATATATATATAGCTGTAACGATTACGACAGCCAAGCCTAGCTGAAGAGTTTTGCACAAGTTGTAAGCACCTGATTGTGCAGGCAGGTAGACCAGCAAGCAGTGAAGTCAAGATGGGATGTCACAAATGCATGGATCAACTTAAATGTGGTATCCCTATCTATACAACCCGAATTTCAGTAATGTTATGTAGCAGCAAGTTGGCAGACTTCACTGTGGAGCTGATGTGGTCGTCTAAGGAAAAGTCACTTTGTAATATGACAGATTTCGTGCAGATTCAACAGGAGATATGCTGAATTTTATCATTTACCAATGTGCGTGAAGAGGCACTTCAGGAGGATCTCACGGCCAACAATGTCAGATGCTCTTAACAGATCACAGAGATCCAGCAGAGAGGCCCTACCTTGACTAGTACTGTTTAAAAGATTATTGTAAACATGAGGCAAGCAGTTTCCTTGCCATAGTTAGCTCTAAATTCTCATAGAACTTTCAAACAAGATCTAATGAATTAGGCAACGACAACGACTTTTCTGCACCTGGTGAGGTTTGAGTTTCACTCAAACTTCCCTAATGCATTGAAAATTCCATAACTCGGCTAATACTTCATGTATCAGAGTGTAATTTGACATGCGAGTTCATCTGCTTGTATGACGATACAAAATTTTTTTAAATTTCGGTTGGATACATTTTGCTGCACATCTCCGTGTTTCAGAAAATAAAGCTCCAGGACGTTTGATAACATGTACAGCAAAATTTAATCAATCGAAATAAAAAACTCTTCCATGTCGTACAAGCAAAGCTGAACTTGCACTCCAAAATTCATTCTGATATGTGAAGTATTAGCTGTGGTATGGAATTTACAAAACATCAAGCTATGCTGAAAATGAAGCTGTATAAAAGTCACAAGACTAAACCTCAACAAGCTTCACTCATGTACTTGTACCTCAATCTAGAAAGGTTAACTAGTTGGAATACAAGAAAATTATGATGCAGAGATCGGGAAATTTTTTCTGTAGATATGTTATTTTGGGCCTTACATGCGTTTGATTATTCTTTTTTCGTTTTGCACTTTACATAAAGGTAGGCTAATTCAACAGCCCGTTTTACCCTATAAATCAACGCAGGCAAGGAAACGCCACAGTTTTACCAAGCTTGCAACAAGCAGTTTGGCAGCTAAAAATTACCAGCTGCAAAAAGTTGAATCCACGACCTAGGGCTGAAGCATGAGCACGTTATACTTAAACTAAGAAACAATGACCGAAGCTCTGTCCTATACTTTTTGCACGGGCCGTTTTCAGTGGCAAGCAATGCCTTTAGTGCAAAACAAACGAATTGCACTTTCGGTACACGCCTCCCAGATAACTCACCAAATTTGCTGGCCTGTCGCACATCTTCCACCTCCGAATTTTGTTAGCATAAGCGGCATCGCCGAGTATACCACAAAAGATCTCCACAAGCATAGCCAGGCCGTAGCCCTTGTATCCGGCTACAAAAAGCACGGGCTAGCAATGCTGACTAGGGAGGTAAAAGATGCTGTCTTGAAACAGCAAAGCAACGAAACATGCAGAATGCATTCCTTCCCACGCTATGACGAGACAAAGCAGGATTGCTGTCGTGTGCGATAGAGAGAGAGAGAGAGAGAGAGAGAGAGAGAGAGAGAGAGAGAGAGAGAGAGAGAGAGAGAGAGACAGACAGACAGAGAGAAAGCGAGAGAGAGAGAGTAGGTGAACAAGAAAGAAAAATAGATCAAGAAAAGAAGAGATGCTAGATAGAGAAGAGCAGCGAGCTAAAACATGATCCAGATGGGAATCACGTCAGTGTAGTCTTTTACAATGGAGCAAGGGTTTCTTGCCACCACTGAAGCAATGTCAAGAAGGTGCTAGTGGCATAGCAAGCCTCTGCTGGGTCCAGCAGAGAACGAGCGCATTAGCCCACCGCAAACGGACAAACTATATAATAAGATGGTGAAATTTAAACATAGCAATGAGCAGCTTATTTAACAACCTCTCAAACGGCATCGGCAGTGGCAACAGCTTACACCCGGGTGCTACCATTCAATCAAGAACTGCCAGCTTCAGGACTCCAACCCAAGACCAGGTTCGTGAAGTTGCAACACCTTACCACTGGGCTTCCCCATGAGATCAATGATTGATACATTTTCAAATGAACCCTTGCCACTGGATCTTAGCCCATGGGTAAGATGCTCACTCTTAGCGACCGAGGTCGTGGGTTCGAGTCCTGCAGTGGAGGATTCTTTATTGATCACTGCAAGTGGTGGTGAGTGGGCTCGAAGGCTCTTCTGCTGCTATATAAAATGTGGCTTCTAGATCAGATCACCTTTTTCTTTATTGAATGGGCATACCTACATGCACTAACCATATTGTGCATATTGGCACTGTGCATGTTACCACTAACTATACCACATTGTGCATATTGACACTGTGCGTGTTGCCACTAACCACATGTTACGTTGCCCTTATGTTATGTTATGTTATGAAGCTGAAAATAGGCTGATTTGACTGTGGAGCTGATGTGGTCGTCTAACGAGAGGTCGCTTTGGAATATGACACCTAGATTTCGAGCTGATGCAACTGGAGATATGCTGGCAGAGCCAATTTTGAAAGTCAGCCTTTCCAATTTCTGAATAACACTAGGTTTGCCCATAACTAGTAAGTTAGTTTTATCATCGTTTAGTTTTAGAAAATTTGCTGCCATCCATGATCGGATGTCATCAATGCATGCAGCAAGTGAGTTGAGAGAATTTGAGGTGCTCGAAGGCTGGGAGGGATCAAAGCAAAGGTACAACTGAGTGTCATCCGCATAGAAGTGAAAGCCTAGATTGTGCTTGGCAATCACATCAGCAAGAGGGAGAGTATAGACGGTGAAAAGGACCGGACCTAGCACAGAGCCCTGAGGTACTCCATATTTTAGAGGTACTTCAGATGATCTTTGTCCATTCACGTCAACACTCTGGAGTCTCCCACTGAGATAGGACCTGAACCACTGCACAGCAGTGCCAGTGATGCCCAGGCGAGATGAGAGGCGCTCTAGAAGTACTTTGTGATCGATGGTATCAAAAGCTGCCGAAAGATCGAGCTAAACAAGAAGAGACACTCTACCCATGTCTGCATTCCTAAGTAGGTCGTTGTATACCCGAAGCAATGCTGACTCTGTGGAGTGATTAGCTCTAAAGCCAGACTGGAACTTACTAGCAAGGTGTGAGGTTTCGATATACGAGTTCAGCTGGTCTGCCACGACCCGTTCCAGTGTCTTTGATATGTAGAGAGATGTGATGCAAGACATGGGCACAAACCGGAAAGGTCGGCCATATCACATGCAAAACCCAAAATTGAGAATTTTCTGCAAGGAAGCCAATGCCGTCGATTGCACGACGGTCTTCCAATCGTCACAAGTCGGCTGGCTCCAAGCTGCCTACTTTCCTGGCCGAATTTCTCAGCTGGATTTCAGAGACACAGAGCACAGACTATAAACAGTAATAGAAGCTGCTACGCTGCTAGTGGCGGCTTCAACGAAGGCTTTGGGCTATTGAGCTGAGTGCTACCGTAGCCACATCATAGCCTGCTCGGAACCTCAGATCGGTCTCTGCACCACAGCACTCTTAACCAAACTCATTAAAGAATGTGCACGCCTCCTGCCTACACTCACTCCCTGCCCATACCCCCACGGCTCTTCTGCCTGTCTGGGTCCAAACTGCAACCGGAAACTCCTTGCCGCACGTATTGCGATGGCAAATTAAAAGCAGCTACTACAAGGGATGCCATGTTTCGATAGTATTCTCCTGTCACATTGACCCTAGTCGGGAGCCTGAGCTTTTTCGAGCCAAACCCCATGTAAGCATGCGAACACCGACAGACACAAACACACACACACACACACACACACACACACACACACAAACAAACAGACACACACACACACACACACACACACACACACACACACACAAACAGACACCCACAAACACACACAAATAGACACACACACACACACACACACACACACACACACACACACACACACACACACACACACACACACAAACAGACACCCACAAACACACACAAATATACACACACACACACACACACACACATACACACACACACAAACAGACACACACAAACACATGCAAACAAACAGACACACACACACATGCTGGTGACGTGCTAAGGCTCATGCTCTCCGCCAGGCTGCACTGTTCAAAGATTTAGAGAGTAGCTTTGAGTACACTTGAAATCACCCGAGCTTCAGGAACATTCGGAGACAACGTTCAATGTTCTGAAATTTTTGAAGGCCTGGCCGAAGACATGCAACAATAAAAAAACTTTTTTATTATATGTACATCAGTAGCCACCATATATCCACAGTTAGCTTCAAAGACGATCTGCCAATTGCGAATTTACTTCTTTTTTACCATACAAAGAGGGCATAGAGATTTACGTTTCTTTGAGTAATAAACAAATGTCGTATTACTACAACTACATTACTCTAACGTTTCCAATTTCATCAATCAACGTGACGGCTTTCTGTTTTGGTCGAGCTGTGATTATCAGGGTGCATCTATAGCATTTACAGGTCCCTCAAAAAGTAGCAGCACGACACGGCTCGGCCTCTCGTAGCTCACTCTGCTGTCACCATCGATCAGAGTGCATCTCAGGGATCATCCACTGAATCTTCGATGGATTAGCAGAATGCATGGAATTGCAGCACGAGCACAGCTAAAGATGGAGACAGGTTCGGTACCCACATGGCCAGTCCTATTCTATCGAAAATAGCTAAGCGATCTCAAGTCTTTCATTCAAACGCAGCCGGAGAGGCTGAGCAAGCGGATTTTCGCTGCCTATACCTACAAATCAGAGAGCTGGCACACATTGGTTTCCCAGGGACCGATGCTCTTCGTAACGGTAAAGCTACAGTAAATGCTTCGGGATCGCCGGTCTTCGCAGCTGCTTAGGCTGGGCTCCAATGTGCTTCGGCCTGTAGCAGCCACTCACACATTTAAGCAATCATAACTCGGGCAACGACTACTGCCAGCTTAAGGCCATGCAACTGAAACCGAAGCTTTACCACCAACTCGCAGGTGGCTGAGGTGAAACAAAACGACAAATGATGATCATCGATTGCTGTGAACTGCTGCAATCAGCCTGGTGGGCCGAACACGGGTACTCTACAACAGCACGGATGCAGATGATAGATGCCCAGCGGACCTTCGGAGTCTGGAGAAACAGATGGTTTGGGCATTTGCACCTGCTCAACAGACGGCTCTATGGCAAGGCAGCAGCAACAATACATGCCCAATAATACAGGACGGCTTTCTTGAGCACACCATGATTTTCAGGTGTCGGCAATCCTTAGGACCACCAGCCAACAGAATTGAAAGGTGGTGTTCAGCTAACCATGCCCTTGACCTGAGGGCTCAGCCTCGGAGTCGCAAGGGCATGAGACTTAGGAAGGCTGGGAGCAGCTGAAAATAAGCAGTGCACCCAAGCCGACTCGGGCCGACCGTGCCTCTACACAGGGCAACAGCAAAGAAAGGTAGAGGAAGAAAGACACAGAGAGAGAGAGAGAGAGAGAGAGAGAGAGAGAGAGAGAGAGAGAGAGAGAGAGAGAGAGAGAGAGAGAGAGAGAGAGAGAGAGAGAGAGGAGAGAGAGAGAGAGAGAGAGAGAGAGAGAGAGAGAGAGAGAGAGAGAGAGAGAGAGAGAGAGAGAGAGAGAGAGACAGAGAGAGAGACAGAGAGAGAGACAGAGAGAGAGACAGAGACACACAGAGAGAGACAGAGAGAGAGAGAGAGAGAGAGAGACAGAGACAGAGAGAGAGAGACAGAGACAGAGAGACAGAGACAGAAGGACAGAGAGAGAGAGAGAGAGAGAGAGAGAGAGAGAGAGAGAGAGAGATGGAGATAAAGAAAGAGACAGACAGACAGACAGACAGACAGACAGACAGACAGACAGGGAGAGAAATAGAGAGACAAAAAGAGAGAGACAGAAAGATGGGAGAGAGAGGGGAGAAAGAGAGAGGGAGCAAGAGAGAGAGAGAGAGAGACGGAGAGAGAGAGAGAGAGGGAGACGGGGAGGCCCAAACAGATAGAGACAGGGAGGGAGAGAGGGCAAGAGGGAGGGAGGGAGGGAGAGAGGGAGATGCACAATAATATTTATTAAACTCCTGTTCAGCACAACTTAAATAGGCGACTAAATCGATCCAGATATAAATATAAATACGAAAGCAGATGTAACAAGCATTGGCAATGCACTGGCACGGTGCTGCTGCTGATAATAGAAATTAATCTTCCATGAGACTAGGGCAGAAGAAATTTCCACGTTCTGAAGGATGCCGAGGTAGATATTGGAATTCATCCCAGCAATTAGATACAGCTGGGATCTTGGGCTGCAGCACCTGACAAGGAGCACCGAACCGATTTCCACTGACCGACATCCACCGACCTTTTCCATCTCTTCACTCTGGTCTGCTCTCAGCAGCAGCAGCACATTGCAGGCAGCGCTCGACCACTGCACATTTCTGCTGCACTGCTTTCCCTCTCCTCACACACAGCAGAGGTGAGAGCTGCAATTCAGTCTTCTGTGTCCAACGGACCGAGCACAGGTCGTCGATTGCAGGAGTGGGCGTTACACTTGACCAATTTCAAAATGCCAGCCTAGTAAATGCCTACGGGAAAATTCTGCCCCCCCCACCCAGTTGCTGAAAGATACTCCCACAATAAGTCGAAGACCACTGGCTATCTATCGGCTAGCTGTCATACAGTAGGGGCTGCTAGCTCCTTGACTACTGCATCAAGTAAAAAAAAGGGGGAGGGGGTTTACAGCAAGGCAGCTCGAGTTTCATATAACTGTATGTTTGGACTGCAATGTATTTGAACTGCACTGCATAATATATAACTGTATGTACGAAGAGCCTTAGCAGCAATCCTTGCAGTGGGCAATAAAGTATGGCCAGCCAAAGAACATCTGGGCGATCTGGGCCGTGAAGTGCCAGCGCCTTAGGCCCCGTGGCTAAGCAAACCTTCCTATTGGAGACTGCCGATCTTCTTAACGAAAGGTCAGGTGCAGACTTATCTTTTACAGGCAGGCGTGGCCATTTACTCAGCTGAGCATAAACCCATCGTGGCTCGCTTAGCCAGGTTAAATCTCAAGTCAGCTTTCACTTCTCTCCAGAAGACAGCTGGTTCTGCTGCTAATGCCTCACCGGTAAAGTGCTAGCACCTCGCCCTGCTCCCTCTCTCATCTTCGGCCCTATGCAGGACAGCTAGCTGCTGCCGTCGAGAAGCTCTCACGTGAAATTAACAGGCCGCTATATATGCTTGAAACTTCTAAAAATGAAGTTCTACAAATGCCAATTCTTAAAAAAGTACGTGGATTTATAAAAATGACAATAACTTTAGGGTAAAACACTTGTTTGACTTCGAGTCAATTATTGCACTACTCGAATACTTCTACCGCAGACCATTAGTGTTAGTGTGCCTGCTTGTTTGTGACCTTTGACAGGTATGTAGAAGCTAGCAGCAGCTTATGCTTAGCCAGGACATATTGTTAAATAATATAATAATTCACTTGTACAGCATCCTAACTAGAGAACTTAATCTCTATTCAGGTGCTTCACATATGCCTCGAGGGGCTCGAGCTCACGACCTCGGTCATCAAACACATTCACATTGACTTCGGTCGTTAAAAGTGAGCACCTTAACAACTCGGCCCAACAATCCCGAAATGACAACAGGCACAATCGAATACCTCACCATCTTGCTTCACGACAATGAGGATGCCGTCGAGAAGGCTGCAGCCCAAAAAATTCATCAAGTATGCAAGCATCGCTAAAGACTTTCTGGTGCAAGGGTGGACAACGTTCTGCCTCACTGTGGGCTTGCTGTATCGGGTAGCGGTACCCAGCAAACGAAAGCCGCCTATACGCTCTTTGTGTGCCAAGGAGCAACAGGAGGCTCCGTCCGAAGCTCTGCAATCGTTATGCAATACTGGACAGCAGAGCAGCGTGGAAAATATTCGCCTGGGGTGGATATCTTGCCGTCGTTCGACAAGCCACTGCCGACCCCAAAGAGGAAGACGTCCCATCACCTACGACTGTGTAAAGATTGTATATAACCATCATGAAAACATATGTCAGTGTTTATATATATATATATACATATACACACACATATATATATACATATACATATATATATATATATATATATATATATATATATATATATATATATATACTAGAGCTTACTGCCTGTGGCCTTGTGTATATATATATATATATATATATATATATAGATATATATATATATATATATATATATATATATATATATATATATATATATATACTAGAGCTTACTGCCTGTGGCCTTGCTTGACTGAGTCACAGCGGAATTACACTAGTCTATTGGATTTACATGCCACTCCCAGAACTACTTTTTGTGATTTTACCGCATGACAGACAGACAGACTTTCTCACTTTCATTAGAAGAGATACACATACAGTGTGTGACAACCGAAAAAAGACGAGGTTGAAGGAGAAAAAAGGGAGAGAAAAAGGAAATGAAGAAGGGGGAGGGCAGGAGAGGAACGAAGGATCAAAGGGAGGGATCAAAGGAGTTGATGGGAGGAAAGGAACGAAGGAGCAAAGGAAGGAATCAGGGCAGGGTAGGGAAGGGAAGGATGGAGGCGAGGGACGAGATCCATTTAGCAGCTCTCATTGGCTCCGCCATCGCCAGGCTTTATGCTAGATGCATCGCATCACAATGTGCAGCAATAGTTGGCCAGATATTTCTTTCGTGCATCGCAACAGCACGTCAGCTGCACAGACGTCGCACCTGCTACGATGGCAGTGACACACAAGTCTTCCGGTTGGTGCATGCAGCACAAACAGGAAAGCACAATTGCCAGCGAGTAACGAGCGATCCAGGCAGCGGCTACCGTAGGCTTAGGGATGGATGGATGGAAGGTCAGCGGGCCCGGTGACCTTCCCATGGATCGATGCATGCCCTAGCTGCAGCTTTCTGCTGTATGGCTACTCCCAGCCCGGGTAAGGGCAAGGTCAAAGCCTACCCCCTTGTTTAAAGACCGGCTGTGCTGGTGCAGGCTGTCAGCATAGCAATGGTTAATACCCAACGAATGTGTACCGAAGGTGAACGCTTCTTGAACGTAACGGCTGTAGCAAATGCATCTTGGCATAGGACCTCTGACGACGACAGGAAGGGCACTACAGGCTGATCTTACAGCACCTCAGAATCCACACTTCCAACAATCGCAGGCTCTATCTACTGAAAGCAGATAGAGCCTGCGATTTCACTGCTATTTGACAACAACGGCACTGCCCAACTGTCAGTTCAACTGAACTGAAGGCAGGTGCTGCACAATTGAACACAGTCGCCGAAGACATCGGGGCTATTCTGGGACAGGTGCCAATTCGATGGTCACCAATGCATGCGTGTGTTTGTGTGCGCATGCATGCATGCGCTCAGGGTGCGTGTATGTGTGGGGGAGCAGGTGTGTACGTGGGTGAGGGGGAAAGGAACATAAATGATTTTGTAACTTCAGCAGGACAGAGAAATGTGTCATACCTTGATTACCGAAAGCACTGACTCAAAATTTGATTTCCAGTTTGACCTGTTCCAGATATAGAAATGTTTAGGAAGCTGGACAGGTACTGATGAAAACTCTAGCATTGCAACTAGTTTTGCTACTAGATGGGCTCAAGAGAGCTGTTGCTCTCGGTGGACGGACATTTCCTTCCAGACATTCACCTCGACAACCCCCTCCGACATCACCTTGGGGTAGGACATTCCCCCCTAGGGTGTAGGGTTTATATATACTAATATGTGTTGGCAGAGTACCGTTATTGTTTGCACCTTTTTATTGCTCATTTTTCGTGATTGATCTGATTAGCCTGCAGTAGTTCATTAAGAAAAACCTCAAAGTACAGTTTTTGTGATTAGAGAGGAATGACTCAGATGGACTGTGTAGTGCAAGACCAACCAGTAAATATGTCATACGGAATTTACGTCCAATTATACTGAGCTGATTTTATTTCAATAGAGTGCAGACTTCATTTGATCATTTGATATATATATATATATATATATATATCAAATAAATATAATAATTGATATATATATATATATATACGTATATATATATATATATATATATACGTATATATATATATATATATGGATATATATATCCAAGATCAAATGAAGTCATATATATATATATATATATATATATATATATATAATCTGCATATCTGTATTCTTAGTTATACATTCACCAACATAGGGGGAATGTTCCACGGAGGGGAGAAAAGTCCTATGGTCCACCAGGGGGAAATTCAAGGGGGGAATGTCGTGGAGGGGGAATTTTTCAACATTCGTTCGTTGCTCTCGATTTCTAATTATAAGATCCCGTCACAAGCTGTATGAAGAGCATTGAGACTCTAGGATTCACATAAACTTTTGTCAACGAATAGAAGCCTAATTGGCAGTCGTAGTGGTTGAGGTCAGAAATCCTACAAAGATAAGAGTAACTTAGCAGAGCTCACAATCATCTTTGTGGTCTTCACTGGCAGACCAACTTAGCCCTGCTATAACCGAGATTTGTAATGCTTCTGTGGTAAAAGAGGTCTTTCAAATCGGCAATCGTTACATTCATACTTAAAAAGCCTGGATTAGATAAAGAGGTCCTAGCAAACGATCATGTAGTTTCCCTTCTTCCTTTCTGGTCAAAGATGCTTAGAAAAATTGTTGCTAAGCAGCTGGTTGAACATATTGAAAAGAATGAAATGTCAGGAACATTACAATCAGGGTTCAAGAGGCAGCACTTTACTGAAACTGCTCTCCTCCGTGTTAACAATGACATTGTACATGGCAATGATTACAGAATGTCACTGCCCTAGCTCTGCTACATATGTCAGCTGCCTTCGACACCATTGATCACGATGTTCTACTTGAACTGAGAACAACAATCTCACTGGCAAATGAGGCACTGGCGTGGTTGAAATCGTACTTGTCTGATCGTGTTCAACCTGTGTCGTCTGGGGATCAGGTCTCAATCACGAGATGGGTCACCCATAGAGTCCCTCAAGGGTCCATACTCGGTCCCTTGCCGTTCTCCATTTACACTCAACCTCTGGGAAAGGTGATTAAGGCCCATGGAATAGGATATCACTTTTATGCTGACGATACTCAGCTGTATTTGTCATTCAAACTGTCGGAATCTGCTGCAGGAACTGATAAACTGAATGCTTGCCTTGCCGTCATTCGATCCTCGATGTCGGAAAACTTCTTTAAACTAAATGATGACAACACCGAACTGCTGCTCGTAGGACACCCTAAGCGTGTGGCTGGATTAAAAAGCTTTGCTCTTATAATAGGTGAAGCTGTTGTCCGACCATCACCACGTGCTCGAAATTTAGGTGTCGTTTTCGAAAGCTGCCTCAATTTTAAAAGCTTCATTCAGAAGACTGCTTCTACAGGTAGCCACCACGTTCGATCCCTATCCAAGATTAGGAGCTGTCTTCTACAGTGGCTTGCAAAACATTTCATTGGCTCCTTAGTTCTGTCTCGGCTTGATTGTTGTAATTCCCTTTTGGCTGGGCTACCAAAGAAAGCAACTAGGCCACTGCAGCTGGCTATGAATATGGCTGTAAGGCTAGTTATCAAGTCCCAGAGGTAGGAGCACGTGTCTCCTTTGCTAAAAGAGCTAGGATGGATGGTGGTTGAGCAACGGATACAGAGCAAAGTTCTTATGCTGACCCACAAGGCCCGCCACGGCTTGGCTCCTTCGTACCTAGCTGAACTGCTGCATCAGTTTCAGCCTATTTTCGCCCTCAGGTCCTGTACGGGCAATACATTAGCTATTTTCATTCCTTCACTTAAAGACCGTTGGCGACAGAAGCTTTAGTTCTGCAAATCCTAGGCTGTGGAACTTGCTTTCACGATTCTTACGAAACGACAACTACTCTCCTGCTGCCGACTATGGCTCATCCTTTTCAGCGGTCCTGAGCTGCTACTTCCACGCTACTCACTACCTCAACTGATCTCCCGACTCTGCTATGCTTCCCACTTTCTCTTTGTTGCGTGAGATGAAGTCTGCTGGCTACCGAATGCATACCGAAAGCCTCATGGGCTGTGAGTGCACTATACAGAACTCTCTTGCGTAATACCCACTAGGTCTTTACGGCTATGCGGAGTAACATATGGAGATATATTACATTACATTACGTGCAACCAATCACGTGTTTGCACACATAGCTACCACTAGAGATAGCAGCTGAACTTACTCTTCTGCGTTTTTTGTGTCTGAGCACTACGGTTCGTCCATCATGAGTAGATCTCACGCCTTATCTTTGACACAAAGAGTGCAAAGAATGAATGCAAACCAAAATACTTCCAAAGCTTCTGTGCCAATTAAATCAGAAGCAACAGGCATTTTAAAGTGACGGGTAGTGCCCTTGCACTGCCATGAGCAGAGTGTTCAAATCACAAGCACAATTTGGGATGCTGAGGTTTCAATAACCGGCAACTGGCACTATCCTCCGAACAAAGCCACAGCTCAAGACTTCGTATCTGCAATTGATCTGCAATCAATATAAATAGCTGCAATTTCTTCTATGGTGTTTAATTTAGGACATTTTGGTGTCTTAGAGCAAATTAACTTCGTTTGGGAGCAGGCTATTGCCGGTGGACGTCGCAGACTATGCCTATAAGCAATACTTGGGTTTGGCTCACAAATGAGTTCCGTGTTACTGGTAGCATGGCAAGCGGTCGCTTGACCTCTAGTTTCGTGAAGCTCAAGGGAACGTCGGTTCTGTGATTGCAGCCAGACTTTCTGGATAGATTGATCGTACGTTAAATTACGATGATTCATCGTATACGCCCACCTGCAAGACCTGCTCCATTAATGGCATGCCTATTCTATAGTCGGATGCCCAACTAAGCTCTCTACCGACCGAAGAATTGAACTTGCTCCACGCTCGTTGAAAACTGCACTAGGCAAGCAGGCAGAGGCACTAAATTGGCAAATAGCAGGAATCTATAAGCCAACGAATACATTGACGTTCATTCCTAATCCCTCACGTCCATCACGAGATGGCAAACCGGGCATGCTAGGAGAAACCGATACAGGCTGCAAAGCTGTCAGTGCCTGTACTAGCACTACTGTAGTTATACCGTATTGAAACAAAATCCGGGAAAGCTGAAATGATAAATGGGTTTCAGGCTTGGCAACCAGTGAACATAAAAATAATGCTACCAAGCAAACCAGCAGAAAGAATCGCTCAGCAACTCGATAAAGTGTTTGAGGGTGTATTTGGTCACGAACACCACGTGAAATTGTAGTTCAACACCAGTACTAATAGCTTTTTGTCGAAAATATAGCATTGCACCGTTTATCAACGAGACTGAATTTTGGATGGCTAACTCAAGCAGGTTTATTAGGGTCCTAATTAAATGACTTTGTACACTCATTTGCAATTGCAACCAATTACACAATATGGCCACTGGGTAGCCCTGCTTGAGGCAGCAAGATTCTGAAATCAAGGTAATAATGAGATTAATATTGGTAATTCTGTGTCACTTGAACAGAGTAATAAAACTATTCAGGCGCTTTATAACTCACTGTAAACGAATAAAAAAGCAAAGGCTCATGACATGCATGGCATTATGCTTAGAAAGACGTGCAGTAGAGAAAAGATCAAGCCGAAGCAGGCGTGAAAAGTCAGCTCAAAAAACAAGCAGGCTACCGGTTTGAAGGATCACAGGCAAGTAACATTCACTTAATGAAGCACATTTTGTAAGCAACAAACACGGGAAGATAGGAGATAAGCTAAATGGGGCACAGGGACTGCTGAGTAAAACAAGTATCTTTAGTTGGCACTTAAGGGATGCAAAGTCATAGCAGGATATAATAACAATAATAATAATAACAATAAGTCTCTAGTACAGTAGCCTAAGAGAGCTCAATAACTTATATAAGTGCTTTGGAGAAGTAACAAAAACTAGGTATCCTGCTTAGTTAGGCAAGCATGCAAAACCACGTAGCTATGCAGGCATGCTAAGACGAGCAAGCGAAAAACACCCCAACAACCAACTCGCGGCTGCTGCTGGTTAGTAGGACCATCATCTCCCTTGTAGCTAGTGGCACTAGTAGCTCAATCGTACATCAATCGTATGCAAATCGCACAAGAAAAACAGGCAAGTGCAAACAGGGGCAAAGCTAGGCAACAGCCTGCTGCCACTACTCCCGCCTTGGTCAGGACGTGGACAGCGTCGTTAGGCAGAGCAGAGATATACTTTTACTCGAACGGCGCTAAACGCTTAGAGGAACGGGTGCGTTTTCAGCTTCTTTTGACTGCTGTCAAGTCGGGAGATTAAGCGATGTCAGTCGGTAGTGTGCTCCAAGCTTTGGGACCGCAGCAACGACATAGCAGCCGTCTCCGCCGCCGAGGGATTTGAAGCTAGCAATGGGTCAGTGGCTCAATCGAGCCGGTCGGTCGAGCGGCGCGACAGCAGGTCTGAAGTTAAACTAATTCACATTCGGTTGGGCCGGAGCAAAAGAATTACAAGACCTTAAAGTCGATATGCTGCTTGATGGGCAGCCATTGGAGATTGCTGAGCAGCTGCGCCACTAACCATTTTCGAATGCTGACCGTGTGCATGCATGTCACCCCTAACCATACTATGCTCGTTGCAATTGAGCATGCTACCGATAACTATTCGATCGTGCTTCATTTGCAGCAAATATAAAGTGCCTAGAAAGAGATTGAGCTCTTTGATGATGCTATATCAAATGCATTATTATTATTATCACTATTAGCAGCGGTACAGTGTGGCAGCTGCAACGTTTACGACTAGGCCTATGCATAAAACATACCATCAAGAAAAACTGTGCTCAGCTTACCAGCAAGTAGCCGACAGCTAGTGCCTCCCAAACGAGCAATTGCCCCCTTAGTCAAACTTTTTAAAGCGCTCGTTTGGCCCAGTGGTTAAGGTGCTCACCCACCCAAGGTCAAAGTGAATGCAGCTATTGCTGAGGTCATGGGCTTGAGCCCTGTAGCATAAGTGAGGTGTCTGAAAAGAGATTAAGTTTTCTCAGGGCACTATACAATTGAGTTATATTTGTATTTTTTAAATGAGAACATTTGCACTAATTGACGCAAGCTTAATTGCACCAGCAGCTGGGGGAGCAGCAGACCTGTGCCAAGGACGACCAACATTGACTCGCTAAGAGTTATATCACTGCTTGGCACTAGATAATCATAAGAGATTGATATAGCACCATAAGAAAACGGAATCTTTTCATATGCATGTCACGTAGGCTGGACAGGACAAATGACAATTGGTTGGTAATAACATGCATAGTGTCAGAGCAATGAGCACATACAAAATATTATACACGAAGTATCCAGAAAATGGTAGGGAGGAACAGGTTGAGTTCTAGTTTGTTCCACTGCCAGGATGGAGAATAAAAAAATAAAGGCGATTCCTGCTAAGGGTATTTGTAATCGGTAGGTACTTCCGGCCCCCACTTAACATTGGGTACATTGGCCTGTGGTGTAGCAATAGCGTGTTGTTCGCTTTCCTTGGTCGTCACATCCTGATTCAACAAGCTGCAGGCAAACGAGCAAACGTTTATAACTAGAAGGAGGCCTGTAGGCAGAAGGTCTACAATAACTTAGCACATCAAATTACATAAACCATTCGAATTTATAAAGCCGCCGGACGCACGATGGAGACCTAGACGCAGTGACTCACAAGTTTGCTCCGCCCCGCCCAGAGGCAGGAGTCCACCACCGTTTTTGAGCACTGCATTCGGATCAGAGGTGACCTAAATAAGGAAACAGCTCATCTATGAACGCCAGCCAAGGTCAGCAGAAAAGGGGAAGATTGCGTGCACACAGGAAGCCTCCAAACTGAAACCACTGCTCAGACTCAGCAACAAGCCCCCAAACTGAAACCACGGCTCAGACTCAGCGGCAGCAGCAGCACAGCAGCAGCAGCAGCAGCAGCAGCAGCAGCAGCAAGTCCCTGGATGACCTGTTTCCCAGTGCAGCTAACTCAGCAAATGTGCTATACGGCAACATAATGGTTGCCCACGAATATTGTCACACAAACTGCTGAACGAGACACGAAGCAGAGCGAATTGATGTTTCGGTTTAACCAGCCTCAGCAGGTATAGTGTGAGAGGAAAATTCCAGAAGGCTCTCAGAATAGCAGCCAGCACAGCTCAATACACACGAGAACAAATAGCACAGCTGATAGTTCGATGCACTCATCTCTGGTCAAAACCTGCAAAAGCATGCAACTCAAACCTCCCGGGTCTTAGCCGATGGGTGACTTGCTTAGAATTCACACACCAGGTCACAGGTTCGAGCCCAGAAACAAGGTAATACTGCATTGCCCATTGCAAGCTGGAGGTAGGTGAATGATAATAATAGAAATCGCATTTTATAGCATCGTAAGTGGACTAGATCTATATCTAGACATTTTACATCTGAGCCATCATGGCATATTAGGTAAGGCAGTTGCTTTTCACGCCCTCAGGCCCGAAGTCCTGGGTTCGAACTCTGCAGTGGGCGATCCTTTATTACCACTGCAAATTGTGGTGATAGCCGTAAAGGCTCTTCCGTCACTATACAAAAGAGGTTGTTAAATCAGCTGTATAGGAAGAGATTCAGTTGAGTAGTGATCAAATGCACGGTGGCTACACACATGAGCACACAAATGGCAATGCCTACGGTCCTACAAAAATGACGAGACGAACAGGTAAGTACCAAGTATTGGGAGCATAACGAATTACTGATTCGAGTCTCTAAATGATTTGATGGTGGTAAGCGGCTGAGCAAAACGATTTGAGTAAGAAGAGATCCTGGGGTACAATGCCTAGCCTGATTGGAAGTACTTCGAATTGATATGGGCCAGAGGGGAATAATTAAGTGACCAAGAAGTGAGACAAAAACTTTGAATTCGATACTCTGTTTGATGGGAATCCTGTGCAGGTCGGTGGGAAGTGTCATACATTGGCATTTGCAAAGCTTACGATAGGAAAGCCTAGATAAAGATTGTTCTGCCAACTCTAGGCATCTGATTGCATAGGCTGGTGACAGCTGCCAATGCTCACTACATAAATAAGCCTACCGAATCAGTAGATATTAGTTTACTTGCAAATCATCACCCTAAACGCACCTCTGGGTGGGGGCAAAGATCATAATGATTCGGTGCAAAGTTTAAGCGATCGCTTTCGAGGCTAGGCAATCATGAGAAGGCACTTGGACTTACAGCATTGTTAGCTGTACACTGGTGTGGGCCAAGATGGTATCACAGAGACACAGGCAGAGAGAGAAGAGATAGAGGTAGGGAGGTATGGAGGGAGGGAGGGAGGGAGGGAGGGAGGGAGGGGGGGAGGGAGGGAGGGAGGGAGGGAGGGAGGGAGGGAGGGAGGGAGGGAGGGAGGGAGGGAGGGAGGGAGGGAGGGAGGGAGGGAGGGAGGGAGGGAGGGGAGGGAGGGAGGGAGGGAGGGAGGGAGGGGAGGGAGGGGAGGGAGAGGTGATACACATACAGGGGTATTGGGGGACCGAGGTCAAGCACATATCTGAGGGGGGATCCAGTAATTTAGAGGCTCATCGGATGACTGTTGTCCATTAACATCAATGCTCCGGAGTCTTCCCCTGAGATATGAAAGACAGTATTTGATATTATTGTAGACCAATACTGTAGATATCTCAGTATAGGAGAGCAATAATGCATCTCAGCGACTCTGGATGCTCACAGTGTTTTTTGACAAAACTAGCAAGAAACATTGTCGCTGTGCAACAATCTGATGCAGCTTGAGACAGAAAAAGCTGTATGCTGTGCAAGAGCTGAGCAAGATAACCACGAGAAGGGCGTTATTGCAATAGCACACACCCCATAAATAGGCAATTTACATACATTTGATCTGCTCTAGGAGTTTTTCTTTCCTTTCAATTTAAGTCTAGCTTACTGATCAAGCCACTGAATGGCTCAATGGTGAGTGCTTATGCCATGATAGCCCATACGTTAAGGTGCTTGCACTTCACGACCGAGGTCGTCGTGGGTTCGAATCTTGCAGTGGGTGATCCTTAATTGCCAACTGCAAGCAGTGATGATAGCCGTTAAGGCTGTTCTGCTGCTAATCAAAATGAGGCTGTTGAATCAGCTTATATGTCGTTTTTTAAGCATTCACGACATTTATCAGAAGGCCAGGGTTCCAGATGTAATGTATCTTTTGTCTGTAATTCCACAAAGCCACAGAGACTATGTGGGCGTTACTCAGAAGAGTTTTGTGTAGCGCACTCGCAGCCTAGGTGGCTTTCGGTATGCATTGAATAGCCAACAGACTTCATGTCATGCAACAAAGAGGAAGTGACAAGCACAGCTGTGTCAGGAGTGCAGCTTAGGTAGTGTACCCTACCCGCGAATCAGGGAAAGCAGTCTGCACAGAGCTCACGGGTCAGCCTCTTACGAATGCCAGGTGTTGGCAGTGAGGCACCGATTATGAGGACCCCTGCAAGTACTGTCAACTAATCCTCGACAGAAAGCAGCCGGAAGCAGGGCAGCCAGTGCACGCAGGCCTCCAGCCGGCAGATGCAGCTGGCAGGAGGTTACCATACTTCATGCACCCAACTGCTGCTGGCACCCGAAGGACATCCACTATTGATAGATAAGCTATTGTTGCAGGCCACAGGACACTGCATGACTTAGTAAAATTTGGCTGCCTGAAAATAACAAGAACACCATTTGCCAAACAACTTGAAATATGAGTAAAAAGACTGCTTTTCCATGCTCTATAAAAAGGCTTATCTTGACCTGTTTCCCCGACCGGACTGATGCACACTTGCTGCTCTTGACCAGTGCAGCACCGCGTGCAGTGACAATTGTTCCTAGGCTCTCCAAAGTTGAGCGATCATGCTGCTACGTGGCACAGTTCGATTGCAGGACTTTGCTCTGCTGGACACGAGAGCCAAGCTCTGACAGCTGAGCCTGATATCATCGAGGGCTACGGTGGCATCAGGCGGCCGAAGCACCCTGCCAGCTAATGGCCGCCTTCTACAAATATCTATGGCAGCAGGTCACTCAATCACTCGTTTCTATTCTTTCCAGCAGTGGCACTTTGCATCTGCAAGTGCAAGCTCAGCACAGCATTCAGTAGGCAAGCTTCCGAATAGGTTGCCAGCTACCATAGCTACCGACGATTTAATCTTAATAAACAGCCGCAACATCTGGCGACAGCTTTAGCTGCCACCATATACAGGGATAAATATAGCCTGCACATCGAGGTGGTGTCATCCCAGGTCAGGCTATTTGACCTACTCCCTAATAAGGCCACTCATCGTTCCACCAGCTCTTCTGAAACATGTCGTTCAACTGTGCCTCTCTCAAACTAACCTCAAATCCTTTGAAGACCAGGCCTTTAGTTTGCATGCTCCCAAAGCCTGGAACTCCCTTCCAACTGAAGTTTAGACACCTCTAACCATGTCATGCTTGTTGTCGTTGAGCACGCTGCCACTAATCATTCGATAGCGATTTCTTTGTGGCAAATGTGAAGTGCCTAGAAAGAGATTGACTTCTCTGAAGGCGCTATAACAAATGTGGTATTATTATTACTGTTATGATTATTATTATCCATGGCTTGTCGACACTTAAACACAAGCTAAAACGCACCTGTTTCTTACAGCATTTGGTTGGACACTGTGATTCAACCTTAGACTGCTTAAGGTTCCAAACCATGTGCATGCAAACAAATTGACAATATTTATAATTTTATATTTATTTATATTTATATATAATTTTATATTATATTTTATATAATTTTAGTTATTATTTTATATTTTATATTTATTTATATTTAATTTGCAAAACAAACAATGTGCATGCAAACAAATTGACAATATTATATTTGATATCACTAACGACTATCAGTAACAAGTATTGCTAACAAACTGCCACGCTCCCACTGCTATCATACGTTAGGTGCCTAGAAAGCGATTTAGCCCTGTAAGGGTACTACACATTTTTCCTCGTTATTTAAATTTTTATTTACATCATCAAAGCATGCATGGCAGCCATGTTGCAAGTACTGCAAGCAGCATGGGACGCTTACCGTCTTGGACCAAAGGGCTCACGCGGTGCAAGTTACTCGACGTGCAGCTACGGTTCGCGAGCCCCAGGGCTGCAGCTCAGGGGTGGACGGAGCTGCTGGTGGGCTAGCCACAATCTCGGCATCGCCAGGAAGCAGAGACAGCATTATTAAAAGGGTGAGAAGAAAAAGGGGGGCACCTGGCCGACGGCAACCCGGCCCCGTATCACCTCCCCTTCCACAATCTCCCCTGCCCCACGAACAGTGGCTCAGAGAGCTGAGTAGGTGGCCCAGGCTTTGTGCTCGATGCTAGCCGCTCTGTGCTCAGGTGAGATTCCTCCTTTGGCTTTCAATGTTCATCTCGGAAGATGGCAACGACGGCATGCCACCATCTACAGTGGGCAAATTGGGCTCAAGCGAGCCACCAGCAGGCTCGAGCGCCGGCCGACAATGCCTTCCCCCCCCCCCGACTGCTCTCAGTGGGCCAGAATCGGCATCGCTCGGTGGTTCTCAGAGCCGCCAGCACAGCATGATCGTTCTCAGCCACCGAAAGGAGGACAATGTGAGCAACAGCCGGTGTCAGTGGCCTGGGCAGCAGCTGCTCGATGAACGCCAGGAATGCACCAGTCACAGCCGAACAAACGGTTAAATGACCTCGGAGGCCGGCAGGTGCCAGCTTTGGAGGCCGAGGCTGTCGGGAGAGCAGCAGCAGAGGTTAGAGATCGGCCAACAGCAGCAGCAACCACACAGCAACCACCAGCACCTGGCCAGCACTTCTGGCCGCGCGGCTGAGACCGTGCAAGAACCAGCCAACTCATCGGTGGGACCCAGATCCCTTGAGCATGCTACTAGATCGGAACCGACAACAATGAGCTACCACTAACCATTCGATCATGCTTTCTGTAATGGAAAATGTTAAGAAAATAACTTATAAACTTTGTCCGAAAATAAAAAATGCCTTTAGGGTACCATTCGAAAGACAAATATGCTAAAAACTGGGATAGGAAGTTCTGAAGACTTCCACATACAAGAAAAAAATTATGACGCAAACCACGTATAAACCGGATGTAAGCCGAAAGCAAAAAACCTAGAAATAAAAAATACCGATCACTGCATCGTATGCGACTTGTATCTCAACTTTACAAAACCTTGGTAGATCGAGAAACATGCTTGAAGCTTGTTGAGATGCATTCTTGTGACTTTTAAACAGGTCCCTTTCCAGGGTAAGTTGGTGCCTTGTAAATTCCATAACTCGGCTAATACTTCACGTATCAGAGTGAAATCTGAAATTCGAGTTCGGCTCTTGCCTTTTTTGAAACTAAGCAATACAAATTTCTGATTTCGGCTGGATAAATTTGGCTGTATACCTAATCAAACGTCTTTACGAGCTTTATTTTTCGTAATCGAGGACACACATGCCTAAAGATTCCAAGAGCATAAGTGCTCAGCAGCAGCAACAGTGCATCGAGAGCAGCTGGAAAGCTACATTAATGAGTGTATACAGTAGTACTCTGTGGTAATTCATCAGTGGTAATAAATAAGGATAGCTCCGCGTATCGTTGCAACTAAGCTACGCTATCAGTGAGCCCAAAATTGGCTAGATGGAGCATGCCTGCCGGATGCCAGCTAAAGCAGTACAGTACATAGCTACTGCTTGCGCCTCTTCTGCACGACCCAAGCTGCTGCAGAAACTCGTGGTCCCAATTGGTGGCCGGGCGGTGACCTGCTGGCAAATGTTCGATAGCAGGGCACGGCTCGGCGAGTCTGCGAAATACGTTACATGGCCTCGATGGCCAGGGTACATGCTATGGAGCCATTCAACAAGAGTGGGCTTTCTGAGAGCAAGACCAGAAAGAGGGAAAGGAGAGAGAAACGCCGACTCAATCAGCATGTGCTGGCAGGGGCCTTTGCCTTACAAGTCCTGTCACTTGCAACATCCATTTATCAAGTATTGCGGTTTCATGCGACCTCAGCACCTGAAGTCTTTTGTGACTATGATGTGATTTTCACTTAATGCATGCTTAAGACATTGTGGAATGTAACAGATCTGTAAGTACTAAATTTCCTTTCTTTAGATTACTCTGCATTGCTGATAAGAATTGGTGACAGTTAATGCTTCCGGCACACACCAATAGGGACAGCATCCAGTGGTTGAGCTGTTGCGCTGCAATGGACATTCAAAGCCTCCCAAGCAGGGAGGCACAAACCAATAGTTATTCACAGACCGTAATTTTAGTCGGCATACATTTCAGCATGCTACAACTTGCCCTAGCCTCAGGCAGGCTTTGCAGGCTGTTTCAGTGCTTCATCCAGAACGAATACAAGCGAATCAAAAACCATTCCCCGATCAGAATGAATGCAATCACAACCAGCTGGCTTGTAAGGCTCAGTAAATGGTTTAATTTTCTCTTCGAAACAAGTAGCAGTTCAGATGGCACCCACGGCACGGGAGCCCTGCAGCACATAGAATCTTCACGATTCGACACAGTCAAGGTAGCCAAGCTAGCAAACTTGGGTGTCATGTCTATGGCAGTAAAACGAGTCTGCCTGCAAGTCGTGGCTCCTTAGCATGGCCACCGAGACTGCCGGCACGGCCAGGAGCAGACGACGAGATTCGTCTCGGGTCCTCTTCAGCTGCTGCTGCTGCAGCTGGCGCGGCAAGAATTCCGAAATGGGCCGATGGTCAGCAAAGCGGAGAAGAATCTGCTGCTCTATGGCAGCAGCAGATTCTGCCGAGGTCTGACTGACTGCTGGTGACTGCTTCGGCTCCACACACCGAATAGCTAGCGATACCAGCCGAGACCAACGACAGCACTAACCCCCCCCCCCCCGAGCTGAAATCTGCCAGGTATGCACATAGCCAGCTGGGCACGAACTCGCAAATGCTCGACTAGTGCCGCTCATGAATGGCAATCCAGTAGGGTCCTAGTCTAGTCTAGACTGGAATCACGACTGGCCCACCATTGAGAGATACGATTGATAAACAAGACTGAGAGACACTGGCTTCGCACATAAGCGAGCAAACAGCGATGACTCAGTGTCAGCTAAAATGAAAAGCAGACCTGCGATCCAAGTGAGGTGAAAAATTTCCACCGTAAGCATCACTCGCACCCACCGTCTTTGGTGAGCATTCAAATTGGCAATAGTAAAGAGCAAGGCATCTTGCTTATTCCGAGCAATCACAAAGCCGGCTAAAGACTGTGGGCGGGTAAAAAAACTCGTGTCTGCACATCTCGCGACTGCCCCAGTTGCCTAATGGACAGCAGATTTAGATGCTTTCTAAGGGCCAGGCTTTGCCAATCGATGGGGGAGTTGCCTGGCGGGCTGGGGGGGGGGAGGGAGGGATTGACCATCCATCGGGTAGGGGTTGTCCTTCGCAGGGCAGGCTTCGCTAGGCCTGCAAACAAATGCTCGCCAATCATGCAAGTTCCGCATCATGCCAGCAGGACAACGGCACAGGCAAAGCAGCAACACTATTCCCAATCGCTATCGCTCACTCCGCTATCTCTAGAATATGCAGCTGCAAAGTTCTATGGGCGACCTTACGAGAGCTACTTGGCTACTAGTTAGTTCGATCTACTACTCAGGGGAATACTCTGAGTGAAGTCCTAAAACCGAAGACCTCGCCCCGACCTCACGCGCAGCATGCCATTGCAGTCCCTTGGAATTTTCGGAAGTAAAAACTAAACCCACGTGCATGAGCAATCGCGGCAGCGTTTTATGTCTTAGTGTCAGGCATGCAGGTTTGGCTAGCGCCCAAGCTTTGAAGCTCTCAGCTCTTTGTTGGTCGACTGACGCAAATCCAACACCTGCCGAGCTGCTTTGAACGAGTGGTCTCACCCGATCAAGGTCAAGGTGAATGCCTTTGACGACCGAGGTCGTGGGCTCGAGCCCCGGTGCATATATGAATGGCCTGAACAGAAATCAGGCTCTCTTAGGATGCTACACAAACGAATCCTACATATATTATTTTTAAACACAACCGAGCGACCGATGGTGCCTACTGGCCTAGTGGAGCCGAGAAGACCATGTGGTTAAAAAATGGCTGTGTCTTCGGCAGGCTACGATGGGGGACGAAAACAACTACTCCTGGGACGTCCTTCGATTGAGGACGAATGTGATGCTCTTTTTCAAGGCTAACGAGTAGCTCCCAGGCTTTTAGAAGAGAACCCCCACCCGTGCACCCTCCACGCGGTAGAATAAACAATCCCACCTAGCCATAGGCCGGGCCTTTTCCAAGCAGCCAGCCAGCCAGCCAACGATCAGAGTTAGATAGGCCCGCGACAATATTTTGCAAATCACAACTAAAGATCTTGATCGGAGTTTGAGTAATCACCTTTCTTTTGTCGGCTAAGCAAATAACGCAAAACAAGCAGAGTTAATTGTCCCATGAAGCTGTCGGGACACTTAAATTGTTACAGTTAGAGCCAGATGCAGTCTGGGGTAGAGGCAAAAATGTTCGAAAAAAGAACAAACTGCCCAATAAAGTCAAAATCTTGGAAAATGCCATTTTTGCAAAAATTTAAGAATTTGCAAAAAAATCCCCATGGGGGTGAGCATGGCAAAATTCAGTTATCAATAATATAATTCGGGAGAAATCGGTGATCTTTAGTATAATGCCCTAGGGCAGTTTAATTCAATATAAAAATATTATCAATCAACATTTCATCAAAGAACAGGAAAACGTGTTAAGTAGAAATAAAACTAAAAAATGGTTCCTCATAAACATCTGCTGTTTGACAGCTGGCGCTGTCGTCCGAAGAGTCGTTGCACACAGGAAACAGTTGCCACAAGGTACAGACATTCATCTGAGAGCCGTGTGCAACAGCTGGGACCCACCGTAAGCTCTGCAACATCTCCCAATCTTCTGCAACAATAATCTCACGAGCATTGCTGAGTCTGCTGATACACACACATGAACAGTTCCACACTTTGCCCTGACATAAAATCTGGGACACGCTGTTCATTCATAATCTCCCATAATTCTTTGAACAGCAAGGACAGCTGCCTCGGATTAAAAACGAGCATTGCCCTAAAGAACGACATTGTCAAATAAGCTTGAGAGCTAGCCTTGCCAGTTTTTCTTGAGAGTTTTTTGCTGCGTAGGTTACAAACAAGGTGGATAGACACGGGCACTCATCCCAAGGTCATCAGACACATTCTACCACGGAGCTAACACTTTGCGATCGACATCTTTTGCCCCACTTTCGGAAATATCGTCGATATTAACCTTCAAACGATACAGTGAGCTTGAAACTCTAGGCCCCAAAGGAATGCAGCCGAGGAATGCAGCTTCAACAAAGCATCGCAGGCGTACTCATTAGTGCACTTAATTACACAGAGAGAGCCCGAGACTGTAAGATGGCAACCCTGTCAGTCAGAATATTTATAAAAAAAAATCCCGAAACTCAGCCTCACTTTTGCAATAATCCTATTCTCCAAGATAAAACCTCACAGAGCCATTACACAGTTGCTGCAGGCCGCACCATTCCAGAGCCATGACACAATGCAGCCAGCCTGTTATAACAGGGACGAATGTAGTTTCAGATTAGGTGTGCCTTTGCTGTAGATGAAGCCCAAGAATTACTCTCGGTGTTTGGCAGCTTGGTGAAACATGCTCCATAGGAGGTACACGAGCTGCTTCAAATCCTGCAGTGAAGAGGGGCTATTACAAGGCTATTATACAGCTCTCACGGTGATAACTGGGTTCCACTAACTACACTTCCATGCCGACCCTGTGCGTGTCACGGCTAACCATTTTATTCTTGTTGTTTATTGAGCCTGCTACCACTTACCACTCGATCGTGTTTCCTTTGCAGCGAATGTAAAGCATCTAGAATGAGATTGAGCTCTCTGAGGGGACTTTATCAAGTGTACTGCTATTATTCTTATTGAGACTGCCAAGACAGCATCACCAATTGAGCAAGGCTCTCTTTACAGCTTCCATCAAAGCTTGGAACACTTCCATACCTAACATCTTCCAGAGACTTGTGCTATAGGATCTTCGATGCCGAGCTATTGAGCACACCAGCTAAAATAGCCAAAACAGCTGTACCACAACTATTTGCAGTTTCTTCTTATACAACAGACGTTGGCTTTTGGTGAACGCACAGTTTGATGCTATCCAAAGATGCCAGGGTGCTGGCACAGCAGCTCCACCCGTGGATGTTATATTTTCTAAGCTGGAAAACGTCAAATTTCGTAGCTTTCTGTAGCGTGATGTCTGCCTTAACGTGACATTCCACCAAGTCGACATCATAAACTGGCAATGAGCCAGAAATGCCAAAGATTTGTGGTAGTAATCTCAGTTATTGTTGACATTCAGGATGAACAACCTCATGCTCAACTCGTATTTGGGTGAGTTAACTCGGAAGGAGGCATACATGTAACTCCCGAGTACGAGGCCCAGTATATGAACTAACCCTGCTACACAAAACGAGTGTGGAGCTGGACAAACATTATAAATAGCTAGGACTAGAACAGATATTAGTCATAGTATCTCTTTGAGCTTTATCTAAACTGAACTCTGATCCGAAATATTAATATCAGCTGATTCAACAGCCTCGTTAGAAGGTGGAAGAGCCTTAACGGCTATCACCGCTGCTTGCAGTTGGGAATAAAGGATCACCCACTGCAGGATTCGGACTCACTGCATCGGTCGTGAAGAGTGACCAACTTCTCTCATGGGCTATCACGGCCACCTAAAGCTGTGTGTTAAACTGGGGTTTTAGCTAGCATAACAGCTCACAGAGTGATAACTGTTTAGCGATAATCCATGAATAGCAAATGTTCTACAGACGCAGATTCAATCTGGCCAGGTTCTAATCAAACTTTAGTTTAGAGGTCATTGGAATGTCAAAGCTGAGGCAAATTAGTTTTCTGAGCGATTTTCGTGCGAACAGCAAAAGCATGTTAAATAAACGTAAAGACAAGTTACACGTGTTATTATTAGAGCGAAAAATAAAGTGCAGGGTGCAAGAGAATGCTTTACGAAATTATAAGTAAGACATCGTGACAATTGTAGGTTATCATTTAGCAACGATAAAAAACGAACTGCTATGCTGATTGGCACCATCCTCGAGGCAGTCTTTGTAGCCAATCTGACAGCGGCCCTATCTGTTGTGACAAAAAGTCTGTTAGAAACTTTTTCGGCACATGCACCTCTGCTAGGTCCTGCAACTCCCAAAACAAGACCTGTGCACAACTACCGAATTGTGCAAAAGGGTACCGACCAGCCAATTCAACTAGCATTGCCACGACACTCAATGCAAGTGCTCTGCACGTATCCCCTCTATAAACGTGGTCCAATCAGCATCGCCAATCGAAGGAAGACAGAGCGAATGATGGACGTATAATGGCCACCAAAAAGGGTCACTGCCCGCCTCCTCAAACTTAGTTACTAATGAGTTACTAAAGAGAAAGAAAGACCGAGGATAAATCGACCGAATAATAATAACAATAATGCACTTGATAAAGTGCCCTCAGAGAACTCAATCTCTTTTGGGCGATTAATACAATGAGAATGTCAATAGTCTCTTTCATTGTCTGCAAACTGCCCGAGCAGTAAACGTCACCGCACTCAAGCATGTAGCATTCGTCATACGTGCACAGTAGCACCTGACCATCTTATGACACTTGAAAAATGCTGGCCCCCACGCAGAGCAGGGGGGATAATAATAATAATAATAATATTGCACTTGATAAAGCGCCCTCAGAGAACTTAATCTCTTTCTAGGCGCTTTACATTTGCTGCAAAGTGATACGCAATAGAATAGTAAGTAAAATCATGCTTGAAAAACAAACAAAATGAATAACATGGTTAGGGGTTACATGCACTGGGTCAGCATGCAAATGTGGTTAGTGGCAGCATGAACAGTGTCAGCACGCATAAGCACATCGAGGACGAATCACAAGGACCCACTAAATGCTGTCCTAAATAGGTATGTTTTTAAGTTTCTTTTAAATGTGGTCAGGTCACGGGATGTTCTGATGCAGGTCGGGAGGGAGTTCCAGGCTGTGGGAGCATACGAGCTAAATGCACGGTCTCCAAAGGATTTAAGGTTTGTACGAGGTATTTCTAGACTGTTGGATTCCGAAAAGCGAGTGGTACGATGCTTTGCCTGATGGGGTAGTATATCTGAAAGGTAGGCTGGAGCCATAGAATGAAGAGACCTAAAAGTGAGCGACAAAACCTTGAAGTCAATCCGTTGCTTGACTGGTAACCAGTGCAGGTCGGCGAGAAGTGGAGTAATGCGGCAACTGCGACGCTCACGACAGATAAGCCTAGCTGCAGAGTTTTGCACCAGCTGCAATCGCCTGATCGCACATGCTGGTAGGCCAGTAAGCAGTGAGTTGCAGAAGTCAAGACGAGATGTCACGAATGCTTATGCGTGCTGACACTGTTCATGCTGCCACTAACCACATTTGCATGCTGACCCAGTGCATGTAACCCCTAACCATGTTATTCATTTTGTTTGTTTTTCAAGCATGATTTTACTTACTATTCTATTGCGTATCACTTTGCAGCAAATGTAAAGCGCCTAGAAAGAGATTAAGTTCTCTGAGGGCGCTTTATCAAGTGCAATATATTATATTATTATTATTAGATTGAATGAGATCTGCATGTGGTCAGATAAGCAGGATTTGGTGATAACTGGTGATGACAAAGTGCAGTTATATGAGAAAATTTGGTCGAGTGTGTGACCCTTGATGTGGGTAGGGCCATGCACATGAGTCACAAGAGATAATGAGTCTGTCAATGTACGAAATTCGGTGCTGAAAGCGTCAGATAAGTTATCAAAGTGAACGTTGAAATCACCCATAACGAGGAAGGGTCGATTTCTTGCACACAGAATCAAAATGAGATCGGAGAAATCTGAGATAAAGGAGATGGTCATAAACCCGCTTAGATCACCATCACCAACAGCAAACACACGAGGCAAGTCCAGCACCCAATCGCGTGATACTCCACCAGCACGAGCAACACATACCTTGCCTCCTCCGTCGGCACCCCAGCCCTCTGGTATAGGCAAGCCTTTCCTATGATTTACTTCAACCTAAAAAAAGGTAGGGAGACTAGACACGTGCTTACTGTATCTGACTAGTGCTAAGAAAGCAGAAGCAGCCGTGCAAGCAGCAGTAGCAGGGACAGCCTCGAACGCTATTACGATGCCCTGGAAGAATGGTCAAATTGCGCCAAGGTCAATTTCCGGACACTTCGGCTGATTGATGAATCAACCAAGTAGAAATGTGAGGTGCACACACACATACACATACTAACACACACAGACACACACACACACACACAAGCAAACAGAGGCTTGCTCAGGTGATTTCAGCACCCAATGCTAAAACTGTCACCATCGATGAAAAACACGAGATCCTGATAGAACGCTTGTGGCTGAACAGACGTGGGTTACAGGACCTGCTTAGCATAAGATGCGATGTCCCCATTAGTCGATACCTACCGGCGGGAATTCTCCAGCGGGTCAGTGAGAACCTTCCTGCATCCTGCGTTCGCCCCATCAACAGCTCGGCTATCAAATCTACGACTCGTAAGGTAGTAGCCCAGCCGCCGTAGCCCAGCACGTTGTGAAACGTCGTCCGACGGCCGTTACCAAGGTCCAATTCAAATTCGAAGAGCCAGCATCCGCCGGGCCGGATGCAAACGGTAGAGCATATGAGCAACTTCATCGGAGTCGCACAGTTGTTGGACACACTTAAATTCCGCCTACTAAATGTCTGCTCGCTAAAAACCAAGGGGTTACTTATCCGCAATCAGGTGGTCCAGGAGAAGCTAGATGCATTTCTGCTTACCGAAACCTGGATGACGCCTTGTTCCAGTAGCTGTATTTCCGAGACAACCCCACCCGGGTTCTCATTCTATCAGTCCATGCGTTCTGACAAGGTTGGTGGCCGGGTTGCAATTGTTGTTCGCGAATCGTTTGGCTATAAAATTTGCAGCTTCTCACATGGGTAATCGTTTGAATCGGTTGCTATCAGGTCTTCATCAAAGACAATGCCTCTCACCGTTGCGATATACCGGCCTCCTTCTGGCTGTCTAAACTTGTTTATAGATGAGTTTTCAGAGTTCCTCGCTAAAATATTTGTGTGTGACAGGCCGTTACTGATTGTAGGAGACTTCAATATTCACGTTGACAACCCTAGCAACAGCCAGGTCCGCTCATTTCTTGACTGTCTGAAGAATTTTGGTTTGGCCCAACACGTTAATCATAGCACCCACGTCGGCGGCCACATTCTAGATCTCGTGATCACTAAGGATGTCCTCCCCACTGACTTTGTGGTGCCCACTGACCCTCTCAGATCATTGTTCGGTCTCGTTTACCGTTCCTGCTCCCTCGTACATACAGAGCAATGTCGAATTTGCCAAACGACGTAACTTACAAAGCATTGACATGAACAAGTTTTTGAAATCTGTTTGTGATGCAGGCCTTCTTGATCTGCATTCAGACTCAACCGGCAGCCTCGATACCCTCACTGATGCGATGAACATGACACTCAGGAGTGCTCTTGACAAGCATGCTCCTGTTCGCTCTATCCGTGTTTAAAGTCGTCGAGATTCCTTTCAATTTACAAAAAAACTCCTTAAGATGTGCCGTGTTAAGCGCAGGCTGGAACGTCGATTCAAGTCATCTGGGTCTGAGGCACACCTACTCAATTTTAAAAACTTCCTTCGAGTTTACACCCGAAAGCTTGAAAAAACCAGGGCTTCTTTTTTCATTAGAAAGCTGAATTCCTGCCAGTCCGACAAGTAACAGATTTATAAGACAGTAAACCATTTACTGGTCAATGCTGTGAGGTCTGACCCCCCAGATATTAAGGGCTCAGCCGAAAAGTTTTCAGCCTTCTTTACTGAAAAATTGAGCACATTCGTGCCTCCATTAAGCCCCCTCCGACCAAAGCAATCGCCGTTCCTCAACATGTGACCTTTCTTAAAAGGTTCTCCGATGTTTCTGCCTGCGATGTGGCTGCCTTCATAAGGTCTAGCAAAAAGAGCTCGTCTCCTGAAGACCCTATACCTTCATCTCTGTGGTCTTCTCTTGCAGACCAACTTAGCCCTGCCATAACCAAAATTTTTAATGCTTCTTTGGGAAAAGGGGTCGTCCCCAAGTCCTTCAAATCGGCAATCGTTAGACCTATTCTTAAAAAGCCTGGATTAGACACAGAGGTCCTAGCAAACTGTCGTCCAGTTTCCCTTCTTCCGTTCTTATCAAAGATTCTTGAAAAAAATTGTTGCTAAGCAGCTAGTTGAACATATTGAAAACAATGGAATGTCAGAAACATTTCAATCAGAGTTCAAGAGGCAGCACTTTACTGAAACTGCTCTCCACCGTGTTAACAATGACATTCTACGTGGCAACGACGACGGGAATGTCACTGCCCTAGCTCTGCTAGATCTGTCTGCTGCCTCCGACACCATTGATCACGAAGTTCTGCTTGAACGATTGAGAACAACGATCGGTCTGGCAGACGAAGCACTGGCGTGGTTTAAATCATACTTGTCTGATCGTGTTCAATCCGTGTCGTGTGGGGGTCAGGTCTCAGACATGAGAAGGGTCACCTGTGGTGTCCCTCAATGGTCTATACTCGGTCCCTTGCTGTTCTCCATTTATACACAACCTCTGGGAAAAGTGATTAAGGCCCATGGAATAGGATATCACTTCTATGCTGACGATACTCAGTTGCATTTGTCATTTAACCGTCGGAATCTGCTGCAGCAACTGAGAAACTGAATGTTTGCCTTGCCGATATTCGATCCTGGATGTCGGAAATCTTCCTGAAATTAAATGACGATAAAACCGAACTGCTTCTCATAGGACACCCTAAGTTTGTGGCTGGATTAAAAGGCTTTGCTGTTCTAATAGGTGATGCTATTGTGCGACCTTCACCACGTGCTCGTAATCTAGGTGTCGTGTTCGACAGCTGCCTCAGTTTCTAAAGCTTCATTCGGAAGACTGCCTCTACAGCTAGCCATCACATCCGATCCCTATCGAAGATTAGAAGCTGTCTCCCACAGTGGCTTGTAAAAAATATAACTAGCTCTTTAGTTCTGTCTCGGCTTGATTATTGTAATTCCCTCTTGGCTGGGCTACCAAAGAAAGCTATTATGCCACTACAGCAGACAATGAATATGGCTGCAAGGCTAGTCCTCAAGTCCCAGCGGTTTGAGCACGTTTCTCCTGTGCTGAAAGAGCTAGGATGGTTGCCGGTTGAGCAAAGGATACAGAGTAAAGTTCTTACGTTGACTCACAAGGCCCGCCACGGCTTGGCTCCTTCGTACCTAGCTGAACTGCTGCATCAGTTTCAGCCTGTTCGTGCCCTGAGGTCCTGTGTGGACAATAAATTAGCTGTCCCATTCCTCCGCTTAAAGACAGTTGGCGACAGAAGCTTTAGCTCTGCAGGTTCTAGACTGTGGAACTTGTTTCCACAATTCTTACGCAACGACAACTACTCTCCAACTGCCGACTATGGCACATCTTTCTCAGTGGTCCTGAACTGCTACTTCTATGCTACTCACTACCTCAACTGCTCTCCTGACTCTGCTATGCTTCCCACTTTCTCTTTGTTGCGTGAGACGAAGTCTGTTGGCTACCGAATGCGTACAGAAAGCCGTTTAGGCTGTGAGTGTGCTATACAAAATTCTCCTGTGTAACACCCACATGGTCTTTATGACTTTGTGGAGTTACTGACGGAGATACATTACATTACGAGGTCCAAATATATCGGTAGCAGAAGTCGGACATGCAATTTGAAAGACAACTAAAAAGCCCGAGTATCGACAATCTTGTCAACAGCTGCCGTGGATAGATTGCATGCAGGCCTCGTACTTTCTTATACTTTCGGTCTCGCCAGGTTGAGAGCTTGCGAGTCTGGCGATGGCCGCCTACCCAGCAGCAGCTGGTGCCATGACTCGGCATGAGCTAGAGCTTACCTTTCCCAGCGCCACGGCCGTGGTCGCCATGTCCAGTACGAAGCTGTCTCCTTGGAGTGCCGGTGCGGCCAGCGTTATCGGGTTTGTGCCCACGAACAGCTACGAACGAGATGGCACTAACGAACCGGCTGGGGGACGCTGCGTGGTGATCTTCGAGCCCTGGCAAGCGCTTCAAACGAAAAACACTGAAAGGCTGCTGAAAGCAGAGATTCAGAAGCGCGGTGAAAGTAAAAAGCCACTTCCGGTGAAAGGAAGAGGAAAAGAAAGCTCCTTGGATGCCAGCTTGGCACGACTGTGCAGAGGTCACTCAGGCACTGACTGCAAAACGACCTCTAAACAGCCGTGCAGCACGACTATACATAAATACAGTGGCACCGATCGCAGCAGAAGCCGCCGAGGATTCACCATCGGCCTGGTGATATTAGTCAGACCAACTAAAATATGGCGATGCTAATATCGTTTCTAAGCAAGCAGAACTCGCTCCCGCTCTTCTCTTTCTTTTACTCGCTCAAACCACGTGACTTGCAGCGATGAGAGGTCCTGGTGGCAGCCCAGCTCAGCCGCGCGCTAACTTCAGCAGCTTCGGCGTACAAGCTGAGCTGAAAGGGCACAAAGAAGTCCAATCCAGGAAAAAGAAACCGGGCAGCTGGACGTACCAGACATTAATGGCGACCCACTCTTTGGATTAACTCGATAACCACAGGATTTCGACTGGGACGGAAGCTGACTCAGCTACAGCAACCCACGACAACATAGCAAAACGTTAGTTGTGATTGTGACATACAGATGAGTATATTGTATGCACAGACCTGCATGTATATAACATATAATATATGTAATACTTTGCTCTCCAAAAGTTTATAGGCACCTGGTCCATCGATCTGAGTTCGGTTGTTGCTAGTGCCAGTATTCAAGTAAGTCATACAACTACACTAATTATTAAATTGTAACGATCTGTCAATACAATTTTGCACTAAATTGCAGTTTGTAATGCTTGGCTTAGTAAATAACTGCATTCGTCGGCAACTGATCGTGTATACAGATGGGGAGGTGGGGTCACGTGACTGGGGACACGCCACCTATCCACCCCTTCGTGGATGCCATCCAGCACAACCTATTTTGGTCTGCTTCATCACCGACGATGTCCCTGCCAATGATCAGCCAAGGTACCGGGATGTCTTCTTGACCTGCTGAGGCCAACCCATGCCATGGAGACACTCGGTGCGCGACCAGAACATGCCTCCAGCTGCACTCCCTTATGAGGGTACAAAAGCTGTTTTGATGGTGCTGCACGGAGATGCCCATTAAAACCTAGAAATCGCGAGGCTTAAGGTCTCAGAGAGTACTGTTTTGAACATTGTTAGGAAACATGTGGACAGAGGAGAGGCATAGCAGTGATCGGGTTGCCCTTGAGTAACTTCTCCGAGGAAGGACTGGCTCATCAAAAGCATGGCTCTGAACGACAGGTTTGGCACTGCTAAAATGCACTGCTAGAGTCTCTGCCAAGCAACCGAAATGGTCGCAAGAGAGGACACCATGAGTAGATGGCTTAAGAAACAAGAACTGAACGCCTGATGGCCAATTGCAAGCCATTGCTCACTGAGCAGCACAGAAAAGCAAGGCTGGATCATATTCTCACGGGCCTGGTTTCCAGAATAAATCGCGGTGTCTACTTCGCGATAACAATAATAATAATAATAATAATAATAATGCATACGATACAGCACCCTCAGAGAACTCAATCTCTTTCTAGGGACTTAACATTTGCTGCAAACGAAGCCCGATCGAATAGATCAGAGGACTAATGAGGCAGCCGACCAATCAGGAACAGACACTAGAAACAGCATGGATACCACCCTTTTAAATGTAGAGCAGTCTGTGAGACTTCAAATCTTCAGAATACAGGAATGGATTTATAAAGAAAGCTGCCTATAGAAGGATGGCAGCTAAATTTTCGATGACAGCTACATAAGATTACGAAGATAGATTAAGATTAACGAAGAAAGCAGTGGCATAGCGCACATTCAATACTTACCTCTTTAGAGCGAGTAGGAAACACCAAGGGGGACGTATTCGTAAACGAAAGACCCTGAAACGACAGACCTGACAACATGGTTAAGGAGCACGAATGCCCATCGAGGTGTGCTCAATGATAAATCCCACGAGTCAGAATCACAGCCTGCCACGAGTACACCCATTTAATTAGACCTAGCCCAACGCACGACACTATGCAATAAGCATTTCAGCAATCAAACCAGGTGAAAAGCCAGCAAACAAAGGCTGGCAACGTCAACTAAGACAGTGTCATATATGTGGACGAGTTACAGAAACCACGAGAAGGCAGGCATGCGGGTCTGGCAAGCCATGCCTTCACGGCAGCAGCAAAGCCTCATGCAGCTCTGCATTTGCCCAAATAACACGAAAGAATGAGTGAGCCACGTGAGAGTTAGAACTGCGAGAATGTACCGTGCGCACACGAAAGCAGCAGCGATCATCACTGGCGCTTCCTGATGTTACGATCACGCAAACCGATGGCACAGGCGTATGCTAACACACAAGACTTGCGGTAGAGATAGGGAGACTGTACAAATGCACCGGATCTGGCGTTTTAGTGAGTGGCTGCCGATCTCGAGCCTCGTGCAGATATTTACCCATTGCAGATGCTTCCGTGCGAGCAGAGAGCTTCGGATGCTTCGAATTATTTTTCACATAAGATAGCGATCTTTATCAGAAACGTAACTTATATAGGGGAACGGTCAACCTTGATAAACTGAACGCACCTGTATGCTCACTTGAAGTCGAGTTACCTTACTGGTGTCAAGCACGCAGCATCTCCAGCTGTCCAAGAACTATAGCTAGTTGTGCCCCTTCGCCCAGACGGCCTATGGTTTACCACAGACATTAAACTAGCCAGGTTTACTAAGAAAAAGCTTAAAGAAGCATACAAAAGATCAGGACTGACTGTCCATCGACAGGCATATGAAGACTACTGTAGGTCGTACCAATCGATCCTAGCAAAGGCTAAGTCTAGTTTTTATAAAAACATTGTTGAATCACAGATGCACAATCCAAAAATATTTATGTCGACGATCAACCATCTCCTCAACCGCTCCCTGATTAGCTCCTTACCTGATGATCCTTGTGATGATCTAGCCGATCGCTTCTCTCGGTTCTTTGTGCAGAAGATGGACAAGACCAGGGAGTCCATCCCTGCGATGACAACCTTTCCACTAGAATGCTGTTCCTCGGTTCCTGGCTGCGCCTCAATGTCTGCATTTAAACAGGTCACTAGTGATGTAGTCCTAAAGCTCGTATCTCAATCAAAGAAGACAACAAGTCCACTGGACCCTATTCCCACTGTCCTGCTCCTACGTTGCATTGATCTGCTGCTGCCATGCATAACCAACATCATTAATATGTCATTAGCCTCAGGTCAGGTCCCAGCACCTTTCAAAAAAGCTGTAGTCAGGCCACTTCTCAAGAAAGCTACACTAGACCAAGAGAACTTAAGCAACTACCGCCCAGTCTCCTTTCTACCATTCCTATCAAAGACACTGGAACGGGTCGTGGCAGACCAGCTGAACTCGTATATCGAAGCTTCAAATCTTGCTAGTAAGTTCCAGTCTGGCTTTAGAGCTAATCACTCCACAGAGTCAGCATTGCTTAGGGTATACAACGACCTACTTAGAAATGCAGCTATGGGTAGAGTGTCTCTGCTTGTTTTGCTCGATCTTTCGGCAGCTTTGGATACTACCAATCACAAAGTTCTTCTAGAGCGCCTCTTATCTTGCCTGGGCATCACTGGCATCGCTCTGCAATGGTTCAGATCGTATCTCAGTGGAAGACTCCCAAACATTGACGTGAATGGACAAAGATCAGCCGAAGTGCCTCTGAAATATGGAGTACCTCAGGGCTCTGTGCTAGGTCCGGTCCTTTTCACCGTTTATACTCTCCCTCTCGCTGATGTGATTGCCAAGCACAATGTAGGCTTTCACTTCTATGCGAATGACACTCAGTTGTACCTTTGCTCTGATCCCTCCCAGCCTTCGAGAACCTCAAATTCTCTCAGCTCAAAGGTGCCCCATTCACCACTTGAGCCACGTATAACAAGTGTCCTAATCATAGGCAAGATGCGTCAAATTTGAATAGAGGCCGACAATGCATGGGTAGAGTGTCTCTTCTTGTTTTGCTCGATCTTTCGGCAGCTTTTGATACCATCGATCACAAAGTTCTTCTAGAGCGTCTCTCATCTCGCATGGGCATCACTTGCACTGCTTTGCAATGGTTCAGGTACAATCTCAGTGGGTGACTCCAGAGTATTGACGTGAATGGACAAAGATACCAAGGTACCTCTGAAATATGGAGTACCTCAGGGCTCCATGCTAGGTCCGGTTCTTTTCACGGTTTACACTTTCCCTCTTGCTGATGTGATTGCCAAGCACAATCTAGGCTTTCATTTCTATGCGCATGACACTCAGTTGTGTAGCAGCCTTGCTGGCCTTGGCTGAATTCTAGCGCGAACAAGAGCTGTTCGGCGGCAGGCTAGAGCCCCTTTGTAATGGAGCAGTGAGCCAGAGAGGAGCGTCAGTGCGGTTAGAGAGGAAGTGCTTAAGAGCAAGCCAGGAAGCTCTGAGACGAGCAACTGCGATTCGGCCTTTAGAATTGGTCCGATACACGCTGAAGCTGCTGATAGATGTTGGCTGGCCTGTCAACCCCAGCCTTCCCTCTTTCCAAGAAAGAATCGTCTGGAACCCATTCACCATTCAAGCTGGACAGAGGTGCCCTTCCAGTGGCCTGGGGACGGTATTAATTCCTTTCCGTAATGGGCCAAGGTGTCCGGGACCAATACCACTAAGCACTTGCCCCATTGTTTCAGCTAGGTATTTAAGAGTCGAGCGACGCTAGCTCTTGGTCTTATGGTCTTTTTTCTTTGGTCCGGCTTCGACGCCGTCGCACTCGTTTCTCTGAAAGCAAGGGGGGAGGGCGGGCCGTCCGCCGACGATGGACTGAAGAGGACATGACAGCGCTAGGAGGATTCAGTGGACTCCACCGAATACGGTCGTATCGCGCCCGAGCTGGCATTTTGTGTTTCGTTTGTGTTTTGTGTGTGCGCGCTAGCACGTGGTCTCCGAATAGAGATTTGCCGGTACGACCTAGGCGTAGTTGGCGTGTGTGGAGCCCTAGTTCCCCAGATAGGGTTTAAGCTCCGGTTCGTGCTTCAGTGTGGAGAAGTATTTCCTCCACAGGAGTGCTTGAGTTGGCGTGTGTGGAGTATTCCTGTCTCACTGGTGGAAACTGAGTTCTAGTTCTCCGGGTAGGGTTTAGGCTCCGGTTCACGCTTCAGTGTGGAGAAGTATTCCCTCCGCAAGAGTGTTTAAGTTGGCGTGTTTGGGGTATTCCCTCGGCACAGGTGGGAACGGATTCCGAGTTTTCCGGTTAGGTTTTAGGGTCCGGGTCGCCCTCAGTGTGGATGAGTATTCCCTCTGCAAGAGTGTTAGTGCAGTTGAGAAAGTGCAAGGAGTGTGGAGATAAAGCTGAACTAGACGCTCAGCGACTTTGTGCGCTTGCGAATAAAGTACAGTAAAATCCCCAATTTGTGTGTCTCGCTTTCCAATTCATGCCGCGGACTCACGAACCCCTTTAGTAACGGTAAGCAGGTCAGCGCCAGAAACGCTTGTTTCGTGGCGGCCAGCTTATTTCGCGTAGGCGCGCACCGAACGGCATTAGGCGCTAGGTTACGCCGCTAGGTAAGCAGCAGGTAAAGCCTACCCCGCCGAGCCTTCGGCGTTACAGTTGTACCGTTGCTTTGATCCCTCCCAGCCTTCGAGCACCTCAAATTCTCTAAACTCACTTGCTGCATGTATTGATGACATCCGCACATGGATGGCAGCAAATTTCCTAAAACTAAACGATGATAAAACTAACTTACTAGTTATGGGCAAACCCAGTGTGATTCATAAATTGGAAAGGCTGACGCTCAAAATTGGCTCTGCTAGCATATCTCCTGTTGAATCAGCTCGAAATCTAGGTGTCATGTTCCAAAGTGACCTCTCGTTAGACGACCACATCAGCTCCACAGTCAAATCTGCTTACTTTTAGCTGCATAACATTGCTGAAATTCGGGCTTGTTTAGATAAGGATACCACATCTAAGTTGGTCCATGCATTCGTGACATCCGGTCTCGACTTCTGCAACTCACTGGTCACTGGCCTACCGGCTTGTGCGATCAGGCAATTGCAGCTGGTGCAAAACTCCGCAGATAGGCTTGTCTGTCGTCAGCGGCGCAGTTGCCACATCACAACACTTCTCGCCGACATGCACTGGCTACCGGTCAAGCAAGAGATTGACTTCAAGGTTTTGTTGCTCACTTTTAGGTCACTCATTCTTTGGTTCCAGCCTATCTCTCAGATGTACTCCCCCACCAGGCCAAGCATCGTACCACCCACATTTCGGAATCCAGCAGTCTACCAATACCCCGTACAAACCTCAAATCCTTTGGAGACCGTGCATTTAGTTCTTATGCTCCCAAAGCCTGGAACTCCCTCCCGACTTGCGTCAGTACATCCCATGACTTGACCACGTTTAAAAAGAACTTGAAAACACCTATTTAGGACAGCATTTAGTGGGTCCCTGTGATTCGTCCTTGATGTGCTTATGCGTGCTGACACTGTGCATGCTGCCACTAAACACATTTGCATGCTGACCTTGTGCATGTCACCCCTAACCATGCTATTCAAGTTGTTTATCAAGCATGATATTACTCACCATTCAATTGCATTTCCCTTTGCAGCAAATGTAAAGCGCCTAGAAAGAGATTAAGTTCTCTGAGGGTGCTTTATCAAGTGCATTATTATTATTATTATCACATCGGCTGAAACTAGCACGGTCAGGAGCACAGTGTTTGCGGCTTAGTTCTGACTGGACATGCTAACAGCAGCAGAGCAACGTCTGTAAAAATATTACCGTCTTACCACTAATTCCGGGTCATTTCTCCCAACCACTGTCTTCTCTGCAGATGGAATAATTAAATGTAGGCATTAAGTACACGGTAGGAAGGGCCATCATAGAGAGATAGCTTGGGACAACATATACAAGGATTCACAGACCCTACTAACAGACGGGATCGTTGCAATGCCATCTGTTGGAGAAATGGATGGAAAGCTTTGATAGGTAAATTGTTACAATGCCATGCTGATGCAAAGCTTTGAGAAGTAGGTGTAAGTCCCCATAATAGTGTATCTGCTCTTTGACACTTGAAGTCAATGATGATCGATCAGAAGTGTAACATGAAATCGTGAAATTGATAACCCTACTCCAATCTCAGCGAGTGAGATAGAGAAAAGATTCAGCATTCTTAGCCACAGAGTGAAAGGCAGACTAAATCAATATAATCTAGTAAGCAAGCTAATTTCATGATGCATCAACCAGGGGCTTGTTGTTTTGGCAGACTTTCCAAGGTATTTGAGTGCCTCAGCTTACAACCACTTGCAGGAAGTCGCTGTGCTAGTTGAAAGATTCCCAACTACAAAGGTACCGATGGTGAATTGAGGCTAGCCTTAGACCTTTAGACATTAACCTTTAGCCGTAGACGGGCCTCCAGAGAACTCCTGAGGCGCATACTCTAAAATGCTCGGTGCAAAGCATTTGACCAAAATACACTTCCGAGAATACAGGCAACTCAAAAAAAAGTGAAAAAGTTAAACATTGTAATCATGACCTGAGCCGACCATGCCAGTGGCAGCCAGTTTACTTCACTTAGCCAAATGGCAGGAGCAGCATCGCTGCCAGGTGCTGCTCTTGACTATGCTGCTGGAATAGGAGGCACGATCCAATTGGGTCGTGCGGGCCTCAAAGTCAGAGCCGACTTGATCAGGCATGACGGCTTTGACACCAAAGATTTTGTCCTCCGACAAGTAAAAATATTTTAGCCTGATGCAAACACCTTTACAAGAGATAGGCAAATTATCTTAATCTTCACCGTGAGTAACGTCATATCGTATACTTCAGAGACGCACAGCATGGTGCTCCTTTACTTGCCACTTTGATCGTCAAGTATCAAACTGCACAGCAGGCAAAAACAGAGTGGTCACAACTCTTGCCAAAACTGCATCCTGCTTTCCACGCGTGGGCAGATTAAGATCAAGCTTGCCCAACCCTCTTGTCAATGGCATGCAGGCGTACATTTTGTTTCACACGTTGCCCTTGATGCAACAGACAACGAAAACTCACTCACTCATGAATGAAAGTGTTTGACTGATGACTGTGACGAGCTGCTCGGTGCTGCAAAGATCGGCAACGCGAAAGGAGAGAGGACGTGGCCAGAAGAGGTTTAAAGAAAAGAAGCTAGTCCATTTAAGTCTCGCTTTAGATGAGAGCAGAATTGCTGGTGTCAATCCTTCAAGTGATGTTGCCCATTTCTTTTGGGTGAACAGGACGAGTGTGACCATGCAGATTTCGGCCCATTGATGGTCATGTTTGCGGCTCGTAGGGCTTGACAGACTGGGGCAGCAGCCCATAAGCAAAGCTGTACTATCTCGGTGAGGCTATCCAATGAGTTTGCAAATTCAGCCTTCTTACTGGAATCAGCAGCTCCCATAGAAACTAAAGACAAGAGCTTAGCATCAAACTGGTCTGCTATTCACAAGGTAGTTTAGTCGACAGCACGAGTAAAATGCCATTTCTGTACACAAATACATTGGACTGTAATGGCTCACTAGGTAAGGTGGTTACTTTTCACGACCTCGGGGCCGAGGTCGTGGGTTCGAATCCTGCGGTGGGCGATCCTTTATCGCCACTGCAAGCGGTGGTGATAGCCATAAAGGCTCTTCTGTCGCTATACAAAAAGAGGCTGTTAAATCAGCTAGTATTTTTATTACTTTGCAGGGCATGCATAGCAATATCTGCACAAGAAAAAAGTTGCACGAATGACTTTGCTGGCTAATCCATAATTAGTTGGGGTTGAGCTTAACATGACCACCACCTGATGGGGCCTTTACTGCCCTGAGCAAAGTAGGCAAATCAGACGACCACGATGCAAATCAGGTTATTGCAATGGCTAAATGGCAAGAAAGTCGTCTCCAGAACCTATCATCAATCAGCTACTATAGATAGCTATAATTTCTTGGTATTTCCAATCAAGCTATTAATCTTTAATCAGCTTAATGAACAGTTGATAGCCATGCGCCAGTCACGTCCTCGATATCGAGCCTCTCCTTCGACGTGCCTTTATCAGAGGTCAATAGCCTTTATTAGAGGTCAATAGCCTTTATCAGAGGTCAATAGCAGGGTGAATGACTTTTCAGGGAAGGGTGGAACCTCATGTCTGACAAGTTCGGAATCTGAGACAGAGGGGCCAGAAGTGGGCGAATGTGATTTAATACCAGCTCAGACTGCTCCAGGCCCTGAGTGGTATAAGAACTGTCGTGCTTCGGGGTTGCACTCACAGGTACGCCATCCTTTGATGTATCCTCGAGAACCCCATGCCTGACTATGCACTGTGGCACTTAAATCTGGCATGCGAGCAAGCCGTGCCGCCCCTTGAGCGATGTAGCAGGGGGCGCGGGGGCGGCGCCGGGAGTCGCGGAAAGGTGGGGAGAAGGCAGGGCGTGGGGTAAAGAGAGCTGCGGTCTACCTACTACTCTGTGTGGGAGAGAGAATAGACGGGTGCTGGCGATCATCGGCAAATTAACTACACTTTGCACCATTTGCACCTTTACAACTACGAGCTATTTCCGCCGTTGATAATGCTAGGCTAGACTTATGAAGGCTTCGGTGACTTTGTCGGCTGCCTTCTGGTCTGTGAGAGACAGTTCCATGAATGGCGAGGCCATGAACTTACTCAATTTGGACCCAAACGAGGTGGCCAACGGCAAATGGATTGAACCCGAGTTTTTGGTGTAATTCTCGAGCCGAGTCACAGGCTGTCCCCCTGTCAAAACCTTTATGACTGTATCAAAATTGCTCCAAGTGCGTGCATTCGAATGAATAGTCTCCAAACCGCCGTAAGCGATCCTCAAAAAAGCCTGAGCCGTGCTCCCAAACCAGCTGCGGCAAGCCATCGATACTCTGCTAGCAACAGTGGAAGAGACGCTAAGACTCTTCATCGCTATTTTGTGCTCAGGAAAACCAAGTGGCTATGAGGTGGCTGAGTTCGTGGGCCCGAGCCACAGGTGAAGCGCCTGAATGGAGATTATGTTCTCTCGGGGCGCTATACAAATGAATTATATTTTTATTTATTTTTTCTTAGGATATACAGTCTCGTCCGTCGCCAAATTGGACTAAAAGAAGTGTTTAAGCAATGTGTTTACACCCAGCTGCTAGCCTGGGTGCTGTGGACTGCAGAATCCCTCGAGTCCTGCTTCTTGCAGAAGTGCATATATCTAGGGGATCTCGGCAAAAAACTTCGAAGACAACTTTACTTGCAAAGATCGATGCTACCATATAGGCGATATAACTGATATCGAAAATATTGGCCCTATGCTTCACAGCCAGCAATAGGTTTCTGCTAGCGTGAGTTATTTGTATCGACTTTTTGTCACAAATCACTCAAGTCTAACTCAGTTGGGTCATGCTGAAAACGCGTTTACCGTCGAAATCTGTTCAAGGATAATTGAGAAGATTCCAAACGAAGGCGCCTCGAGAACTTTCCAGAGCAAATCCAGCATGGCCGAGATCAAAGAAATCCAAAATGGCCTAGATCAACAAATCCATAGTTGCTACTATCGAATCTCCCTCGAACCAAGCAAATGGACCAACAACCTCTGACCCTTTGTTGCAATCGAGGTGGCTAAAGAGGCCACAGCAGCCCTCGAAAGCAGCCATGGGCAAAAGCAGCTACCGGCCCCCGGGCATAATATAGTCCAGTGACATTTGCTAAATACAACAACTCTCAAAGGCCGAGCTCAGCTATGATGAGCACGCCATCATCACAGAGACTTAATCAGATGCTTCTCAAAGCATTCAGCTCCTTCATGAAACGTCGGCCGATTCGCTAAGCATAAAACTGCCTACCCAAGTTCCTTCTTCTGCATACACGCCAGACCAAGTGATCGTTCACAATGGGACTCAAACGCTGCCTGAAAGCCATTGAATGCACTCTCAGGGACGGCGAACCCGGAGAGCTCGCCAGACCATCGACACTCGGATAACGGTTCACCTGTCAGATTCTTCTTCTTTGCTACCATCCTGACCTTGCAGCTACACCTTTAATACTATTCAAAGCTTTTACTGTGTACTGCATTGGGAATATAGGATTAATATCGGGATGGGGAAGAAGGCAAGACTCGATGCCGACAGCTCTTTTAACTCATCTCTTCCAGATAGAAGATGCTTTGCCGGATTAGTCGATAAGACAGTCGTTGAGTCACGCATTTGCTTAGTCTGCTGACCCTAGTCCGCTGACGTCTTAACGTATCCGCTTCATGTAATAGGAATTCCAACTCACGGACGAGTATCTACAACTCCCTCCAACAGGTCAACATACTGACGTCTGAACGCTTCCTGACCACGTTTGATCTTTTGCAAGGAGTGTGGCTGGATCATAGTCCGTTGCCATTGAGGACATGTATGATCACGAGGTGTTGAGTTAATGGAAAGTTTACATCTATGGTGGGTATGGATTTATGGGTTCTAATCTCCTGGCAAATCTGTGACATTTGATGATTGGCAACTAGATGGCTGATGGCTCTCTGAATAAATCGAGAGGACTCATCGTTGGGAAAGATGAAGTATGGCTAGAGACTAAACGAAACAATCTTGGAACACTCAGGCACACTAGCACTGGTGCAAGCCAAATGGAAAACCAGCCGGATTACGACGGATAATTACTCTTTGCATTTATGCGATCACACGATAGTTGTTCAATGGTCACTGCAGTGCAGTCTCTGCAGGACGGACGGGCTGTTGTAAGCTTGTCCCACACGCAGTTCATCCAGCTGCTCAGACGAAGCTCTGCTACTGCTGCTACAGGGAGGGGACTCGCCGTGGCTCGTGGACGTACGTGTCGCTGTGCTTAGTCAGGCCTCCCTGGAGGCTGCCGCGCTCGGCCACCTGCTCGCTGCGGCCGAGGGCGGGGAATTGCTGGCCCGGCATAGGCAGTGTGGCTCTCAGTGCTTGCTGCTGCTCTGGTCACTACGAGCTACAGCAAGGTGAAGCTGGACGACGGTCGAGAGCTGCAGCTGGTGGACAGCTACAGCCACCTAGGTGACAGACAGTGGGGAGACGAGCAGCAATTCAAACTCGCAGGTAGTTGATTCAGTCCTGTCATTCCACCGACATTCAGCTTCCCCAAGGGTGAGATTTATAGAACAGCCAAAAGAGATTGAAACATCGAACAGGGCTCCATGCCAATATGAGTTAATCTGAGCTTATTTGCTTTAACTGCACGAACTAACTAGGAAATGACAATCACATGTGAGTTTCTTCTCTTATAAAAGAAAAACGGACCCAGATCGTATTGTTTATTGCTGCCGCAACTTTTGACGTCACACCAGGAACTGATGTAGGTGGCTTACGTAAATTTCAGAGTCTTGCTGTCAGAACAAGAACGAGCTGCAGCTTGTCGGGATAAATAGCTGCATTGCAAACGAGTGACCAAGTTCGGCTGACACAGCTGCTGCTGCACCAGAGCAATTCAGAAAGCACACAGTCGGTACTTGCGACTCGGCGGCATTACCATTGCTTTATACTATTTCGGGGGATCGTAATTCAGATGAGGTAATCGATGCATTAGCCCAGTTTGAAGGAAGCAGAGCAAGACCTTGCAGCCTGGGTGTGAGACTTGAGAGTGTCACTCGACAGCAAAAGTTCAAGGACCCAGCCCACCAGGCACCTGACCCGTACATGAGGTGCTTGCCCCAAACATATTAGGAAGAAAGCGAGGCGGACAAGACGGAATAACTCGCGTCAAAACAGGCCAAAGCCTTGACTTTCCCACGGGATCGTTTCAGCGTACACGTCGACGGCGGGCTTGTGGGAAAATAAACACCATCAGGCGCACAGAGTCCGCTGACATATCTATGAGTCGAACGGATCTCACAGCTCGTTAATCCACCCGTGGTGCCTAATGCTGAAGGCACGTCTACTGTTGCTAAAGCATGGCTGAAATGACTGGCCGAGTAAGACATTTGACCTTAACTGAATCAAGCATTTTCGGGATGAAGCCCGGCTAAGGTTGCAGCAACTAGCCATCCACATGGCTTCCCCTTGGATGCTTTTCGAATGCTTGCAATGAGCCCAGTGCGGCATTTGAGCAGCTCCGTGGCTTGACAAGTCCGGCAGCCCGCTTCCAATACAGTAGGGGGCAACGTCATAATTAAAAGTTGCTTAATAAATTAAGCATGGTAGGTGGTCATTGTGGGATCGTGCTAATGTTTCTAATTGCAACCAGTCTCCATACTTTTGGCTAGCGACAGCAACTTTCGACGTTTACTCTAAATGCAGACGAGTAGGCAGCCGTCTAGGCGTCTGCCCCAGAGGTCCAAATAGTTTCGTTGCGTTTGAGTGCATAGACACTCACTCCAAGAAATTCCTCGAACCCTCTCTTCTCAGGACTTCCCAGAGCACCAACGACAGACACTAAGCACATGGGAACTGCAGTTCCTACCGGCCGGCTACTACATAACTGCCTACCGACCGTAGCCTAGAACATTATCTTCAGAGGCTATACTAGTTTAACTCATACTACTATAATAAAAAACCTAAACACGTGACTGTTTTAGCCGGAAGATTAGAAATGTTTTAAGGCCGCGACATCTTTTGGGGTTTACCAGGATGTCCAGCACCAACCTGTATCGTATTCACGTGTACTTTTGAGAGTCCGGGAAGTAAGGTGCCTGCTCTTCGCGACCAAAGTCGCGGGGTCGAATCCCGCAGTGATCGATCTTCTATTGCCAACTGCAAAGGGCGATGATAGCAGCGAAGGCTCTTCTGCTGCTATGAAAACGAGGTTGTTAATAAATGAGCCAGCCATTTTTCCTTGTCTACAGTGCAAGCAAGGATAAACAACTATGTACGCCCACTGAGGACTGAGGAGCTCTCAGCTTCCACAATTGTTTGGCAACGACAGTGACTCTCCTGCAGCCGACTGTGGCACACCCTTTCCAGCCATCCTGAGCTGCTACTTCCATGCTACTCACTACCTCAGCTGCTCTCCTGACTGAGCTATTCTTCTCACTTTCTCTTTGTTGCGTTAGATGAAGTCTGTTGGCTAAGGAATGCATAGCGAGAGCTGCTTGGGCAGCGAGTGTGCTGTACAAAAATTCTCCTGTGCAACACCCACATAGTCCGTGTGACTTTGTGGTGTTACAGACGGAGATACATTACATCACAAACTTCGGCGTCGTGGAGAGGCAAAGTGCCGAGAGAGAAACACTGCTGGGACTAGTCATGTGACCTCGACTAATTACGAGACTGTGCGGCTGCTTGGGATTGCGAAATGCATTGTCTGCTTCAACATCTGAAAATATCGAAGTACTGGATAGAAAACCTAAACAGCTGGAACTGGCAGGCCACCAAAGATCAATGATGACCGGCTGATTAAGATGAACGGCACTGCCCAACGAAGCACTTCGACACCTTATTCAGTCATAAAGCGCACTATACATGGATCGATAGCAGTAAAAGAAAATGCGGTCCATAAGAGGCTTGCTGTGAGTTCCATCTTCAGGCTACGTGCAAAACGAAAGCCTCTGCTCACCAGCCATAATAAGGCAGACCAATTACATCGAGCCAACGACCGTGCCCAGCAGCAGAAGACGACTGGAATTCTGTTTTACGGACAGACGAAGAAAGCAAGTTCACGATATTTGGTAACAGAAAGCGATGCAGAGGGATTATCCAAAGGAAAGATGAGGCCAACAGGCATGACAGCCCACAATCTACAGTGAAATGAAATTCAGCAGCAATTCGGTGATGGTCTGGGGCTGCTTTGTAGTTAAAGTTGTAGGAGCTCTGCATCAGATCGAAGATATTACAGACCAACTCTTGTAACTTCAGGCACTCAAGGAAGTCCGACTGCAAAGCCTGAACACTCAGGATCGGTATACTTGGCAGCAACTTTACAACCCTGCGCATAATGACTGGTCAGTAAAAGACTCTTTGGAAAAATCCGGTGTGGTGTTACCACAGTGGCCCAGCCAGTCGCAGGCTTTGAACCACATAGCACATTTATGGAATGAGATCTACAGGTGGCTAAGGTCGCGTGTTCAGCCGACATCAACACCTATTCTTTTCAGTAAAACTCAGGCTCTGTGGCTTACTGCAACAGGAGTCAATTAGGAACCTCTTGAAGCCTCCATGATCGGACTGCTAATGGAGAACATTCAGAATCTTCGAGCAAAATCGTCAAAATTTTCCGTTTTTTGAAATTTGCCTGTTAAAAGACAAACCAGTTATAAATGCAATCCCAGATTTTGGTGGTTGACTGACGACCGGAACATGGTAAATAAAATTATTTTGTAAGACGTACTTAAACCGAAAGTAATATGTTGAGCTCTACAGAATTATTGTTTAAACCCGACCTCCCGAACCGAGTGTTCGTAGTGAATTTTGTAAATATAAGGTACTCAGATCTAAACGGACCCGCAGTAAATAACTTCAAACTACCAAAACTACGTTAAATTAAAAATAAATGACACGCCCCCTCGAGATCGACCTTCCAACTGGTAGTATAACAAGATCATAAAAGCATAAACCCTATCGATCGGGGCCTAGTCCTGCCTCCACTTCCTGCCCTGCCGATAGCAACCGGCTGCAAATGGCAATTCAAGGCCCACTCCTTATTTACTTGGCAGAAACATATTTACATTGGTATGTTTACATCAGCTCATAAACAGGAAGTGATTATTGCTTGGCAAGTAGGCAATCGTTAGGGATAATGTAGAGAATTTACTGCTGCCGGGGCCGGTGTCCATTACCACTGCACCTACTGAATCATGGGATTGTTGATCTGGTTCCTGTAGCAGTCAAAACCCACGAGGCAACGTAGTCCGGTGGCTGACTTGGATGGAGCTAGAGCATCGTTCGCCTGGAATCAGTCTGAAAATGCTGATTCGATTCTATTTTAGGGAAATTAAGGTGATTTTGAGTTCTCATTAATGCCATTTATAGCTTGAGATTTGTATTGGCGAATGTGGGTCAGACGCCCGGGTGGTTTGACTGCAGGCTGTATGAGAGCTATTGCACCTACCTTTGCTATCATGCTTAGGTCATATCTCCGATAATAGTGATCCGATAAACTTGAAATGTATGATTGTGTGAAATGTATGATCTGCCAGAAAGATATATTGACAGTATTGGCAACATGTTATGACGGTTATGGGCTTTTTGACATCAATGTATGTGCTGCCAGCTGGTTGAGCTATGAGCTGGCAACTTCGACTGTGATTCCTGAACAGTTAGGCTTTAAGCCTTTGAGATGCTACAGATTAGCCATCTATGGCTACATCGACTTGAAATTTGCAATACATGCTCTGGTCAACTTGCTTAACCCATGGATTTCTCAAGTTTGGTTGTATGTGAAGAGAGTATAGCGCCACTGGCCTTTAAAGCCACATGATCGACGCTTCCCTGATTAATGTGATTTTTTAACCATCACACGATTTTTTATTTACTTTTTTGAAGAATCCCAGGCTCAACAAAAGTGTTCTGCATCTTTCGAGAGGTTTAACATATTTCTACAATGCATTGTGATAAATCTGTTTAAATATAACCGAATCGATACACCAAAGCAAAAGCTTGACCTCGATTTTTACAGGTCATCAGAAGGTTACAGTGGCACTATGGTTACATCAAAAGATAGATAATGTTGGCCTTGTTGTTTGCGCAAATCGGTATGCCTGTCAGTCAATTAGTATTTGAGAAATATCTATAAATGTATTTTTGAGGGACAACTCCTATAGTACTCCTATAGGGGTGGGGATAACTCATGAAATTCCTCTTTTGCTAAACAAAAGCATACCGGCAGTATGTGTGTCGTTTGTAGGCTGACAATAAATGTTTCTAATTGCTATGCAAAACTTGAACATGTTTGGCGCCGTTCGAAATTATCGTATTACCTGAACGAAGTAGAAGCATCAGCAAATGCGGCTAATGCTGCGGGAATTTTTCTGTGATTCATGTGCTCATGTGGGTCTGTCAAAATGTTATTAGGAGCTGAGTAGGTGTTGAGTCCGGCTGCATGCGTCTTAGCGAGCCGGCCATTTAATCGGCCACGCCCAGTTGATACTGGGCTTAAGGGCATTAAACTACAAGTGAATGCAACATCTATCTACCTGGACAGTACAGTCGCTGACAAAGTTTTAAAATTTGTGATCTCTCGATCTGCACAACGACTCGACCGACAGCCTTCACATTCTCATTGATATTCATAACGTGAAACTTATGAGTGATACCATGAACTCTGCCTGTTTAAATTAGATTTTTTCAATCTTTCAAATTTGGCCTAAACCGCGTGGCCATTGCATTGTAGTGGTGAATATGGCAGCAAGGCTGGTTGACCAAAACTCAAGAGGATCGACCAGGTGTCTCCTTTGCAGAAGGAGTTGAGGTGGCTCCCGGTTGACCAAGGAGTCGGGAATCAGAACGTCCAACTCCACATTTTGAAAAATGCTGGCATCTGCCATCTGCCTAGGCTCTGCGAGGGCTCGATTTCTGTTGGCAGCATGACAACGATCCGAACACAGGAGTTTTTCACGAACCTGCAGGCAAAGGCTCCGAGCAAATTGAGGTCATGAAGTGGCCAAGCCAAAGCCAGCACTTGAACCCAATAGAGCATGTATGGGACGAAGTCAACGGGCTACAAGCTTCACAGCTCTCTGGCGCATGAAACCTGATGAATTCTTTGAGGTTTTGACGGATCGCTGGGAGACATTTCCATTAGAAATCTGCCGGAAGCTGGTGGAGTGAATGCCAAGACGATTGCAAGAATGTAATTAAAATCCCTGTGCCTTCACTAAATATTGATTGAACACAAACAATTAATGTAATACTAGATATCTTAGCTTTTCTGCATTTTAAAAACTGCTACCAATTTAAATCCTGTAGCAGAAACTTTTGGATGGCGGCGTAACGGTGAGGCAACGAACGTGGGCTCATGGCAACATGGTAGCAAAGAAAGCTCTGCTACTGATAAAGGCTCACAGAGAAGCAAGTTTTGAGAGGGCTTGACAGCACAGCCACTAGACAACTTGAGAGTGAAGGCATGCATCCTTCAGCGAAGAAATGTAAATTTGCCGTCCATGGCAACTGTAAACGCCGATGGCGTCTTCGACACGGGAGTGACGAAGCATATGCTGGTGCCTGCTTGCATCACACTGCGAAGTTCGGGTCCGGATCAGTGACTGTTTTCGCAGGATCCACACTATGCAGCATAAATGCACTTCACCATATTAAGAGAATAGTGAATAAAGTTGGCTACCTGCAGATCACGGACGACGTTAAAGTGCGTAGAACAGTACGACTGGCACTAATTTTATTTATCAACAGGACAACGATCTGAAAAATAAAGAGGTGGGCTGCAGTTTCTTTAACGACGTCCAATTTCAAATACTTACAGCATTCCGAGTCAAATCCCAAAACTTAACTGATTGATCATCTATAGGAAGTGGTTTAGTAGTGGCTAAGAGCTCTAGCCAGTAACATCAGACAGCTAGTTGAATTTTGGGGATAATGATTGTACGTGGTTTTGGCATGCTATAACGTTGGGCCCGCTGTACCTCGACATTTGTACGTGGTTTGGCATGCTATAACGTTGGGCCCGCTGTACCTCGACAGCATAGTTCCCCGGCAAAAGTCGCCAAAGGAGAACAGTTTTATTAATAGAATTTTTAACTCTCTGGAATAGGGTCGGTCATTACAGTGACTAACATCCGCATGGCTTCCTGCGATTGATAATACGCTGCCTTCGGTGTTGTCGATTTGAACTTCAGGAGTGCAACTGCACACAAAAGCATGAATACGTAACAACGGCGATGAGAATAGGATTGAGACATACACACGGGGTGGAATACGGCAGTATCTGGCAAGAGAGTTAAGCCAGCGAACAGGTGGGTGGGTGGGTGGGTGTGTGGAACACATGTACCTGGTCCATGTTCAAATCGCTGAAAGGGTGCACAAGAAAAAACATTACAGAGGAATCCCAACAAAAGACTACGCTCATAATAACCTCATTTCCGGTGACTAATATTCCATTCTAAAGTTTGAGATAGCTCCTGCAGATGATAGCTGCACAGGTCAGGATTTTTTCTACTGCTTCTGCTTCTCTTCCTAATCTGTGCTACATATGCGGTGGAGATAACTGCTCAGGCCACATCTGTAGGAGCATGTATACTGAATTTAGTAAGACGAGTTCTTTGTCATCTGAAGTGTCTGGGCTACAAGCTACCGTGGCAACGGCACAGAATCGGCAGCAGGTGCAGTAATAATAATAATAATAATAATATTGCACTTGATAAAGCGCCCTCAGAGAACTTAATCTCTTTCTAGGCGCTTTACATTTGCTGCAAAGTGATACGCAATAGAATAGTAAGTAAAATCATGCTTGAAAAACAAACAAAATGAATAACATGGTTAGGGGTTACATGCACTGGGTCAGCATGCAAATGTGGTTAGTGGCAGCATGAACAGTGTCAGCACGCATAAGCACATCGAGGACGAATCACAAGGACCCACTAAATGCTGTCCTAAATAGGTATGTTTTTAAGTTTCTTTTAAATGTGGTCAGGTCAGGGGATGTTCTGATGCAGGTCGGGAGGGAGTTCCAGGCTGTGGGAGCATACGAGCTAAATGCACGGTCTCCAAAGGATTTAAGGTTTGTACGAGGTATTTCTAGACTGTTGGATTCCGAAAAGCGAGTGGTACGATGCTTTGCCTGATGGGGTAGTATCTCTGAAAGATAGGCTGGAGCCATAGAATGAAGAGACCTAAAAGTGAGCGACAAAACCTTGAAGTCAATCCGTTGCTTGACTGGTAACCAGTGCAGGTCGGCGAGAAGTGGAGTAATGTGGCAACTGCGACGCTCACGACAGACAAGCCTAGCTGCAGAACCAGCTGCAATCGCCTGATCGCACATGCTGGTAGACCAGTAAGCAGTGAGTTGCAGAAGTCGAGGCGAGATGTCACGAATGCATGGACCAACTTGGACGTGGTATCCTTATCTAAACAAGCCCTAGTTTTAGCAATGTTATGAAGCTGAAAATAGGCAGATTTGACTGTGGAGCTGATGTGGTCGTCTAACGAGAGGTCGCTTTGGAATATGACACCTAGATTTCGAGCTGATGCAACTGGAGATATGCTGGCAGAGCCAATTTTGAAAGTCAGCCTTTCCAATTTCTGAATAACACTAGGTTTGCCCATAACTAGTAAGTTAGTTTTATCATCGTTTAGTTTTAGAAAATTTGCAGTGACAACTCCGCCGGCGTAGGAGGAGCAGACGTACCACCAAGACTACATTCAAATCGCTGATAGGATGTGCCGGGAGAGGAGAATCTTGGGAGAAATCCCGACGAAAGGCCATGATCATAGGCATACTTCCTGGTAAGTACCAGGCGGCTGCAGCAGCCTCCTTCCTCACTGCAGCAGCCATGCTAGCAGCCACACCTCAAGAGCCAAGCTCAACCAGGCTCTCCTGCACCAGGAGCTACGGTTGCACGTGTGCGACCAGTGAGGCAAGCAGCATGACCGACTCTGCAGCCTGCGCCGTCGTCACATGCTCAACCACTAAGGCGAGAAGCCATACACATGGCAACTCTTGCTCTGAGAAGCGCTTGAGGGTGTGTCTGTGTACGTGTGCGGATGTGCACGCTGAGTGCTACTTGAGTATTTTTGAGGTGAACGGCAGGAAGCCCGGGCTATCCCCTATCTTAAGCTTTCTTTAGCTGCATTACCACTTTTCAGCGAATCTAATGATACTACATCCAGTAATAGTACTAACTCGACATCTGCATATCACTTCCAGAGAGCTAAATCACTTTCTATACACTTTACATATGCGAGAAATAAAGCTGAACTAGTTAGTGCCGACATTCTCAGTATCAGCATGCATAGGCACACACATGCACACGCACTTACGCACCCAAGACCGTGCACACAGGAAATTCACGTGGTCGATCTGAAAGGAGACCTCCTGAACTACCACGTGAGAGGGTCACCAGGTCAACAGGCCTGGCCTCTGGCCAGGCATGGCGGGTGCCCTATGCACCCGAGCAGCTTGCTCGGGCTGAACCAACAAGCGACTCACCAATAATCCGACGTCGCTGGCCTGCATGCTGTACCATCCGGCGATGCCATAATGATTGGAGCCCTTGGCGACCACCCAGCCGACGCCGGCTGAGCGAGCCTTGTCGATGGCCAGCTTCATGCAGAAGTTGCCCACCACGGGGCCCAGGGCGCCACGCCCGTCCACGTGCGCAGCGGCAGCTCGGTCCGACAAGATGGCCGGCTTGGCTGCGCTGTCGGTGATGCCCGTCCTCACCTCGTTCACGTACATGTCTGCCAAAACGAACGCGACAACTACACACGTAAGCGGCCAATGGTGCGGAGCAGATCAGGCAAGCCGAGAATGCTGCACACAGAGGTAGAAGGCATTTCCCTTTGCAGCAAATGTAAAGCGCCTAGAAAGAGATTGAGTTCTCTGAGGGCGCTTTATCAAGTGTATTATTATAATTATTATTATTACTACTACACAAGAGGAAGGAGGCACTGCGAGGGCACTGGATAAGGTGGGCGCTCGGCTGCAGCGTGATGCAGGGCGCTGCTGCTGCTGCTGCTCGGACACATCGAGCGCTCGGTCGAAACTGGAGGTTTGCGAGCGACCTGCTGCCACAGCGATCGCTGCAACAACGACGATGACCACGTGGCTCCACCACTTTCGCGTGCCATGAATGGCAGGTGCCGGGCACGCGTCGTTTGAGGCACGCCGTGCTCGCCTCGAGCCTCTAACTTGCCTGACATTGGCCACCTGCTATTCGGCAGGCGGGCGAGATAAGCCATCCAAGTCGCGAAGCGCGCGGGCTCTGAGCATGCGCACGTGCGATTCTGGGGCGACGGCAATTTCTTTCAGCTTCGGAGCAGGATTGGAGGCGCGCCGTGCGAGCGTGTGGTTGCGATCGACGAACGCCATAAGTCGACCCTACATGCTCTGAGGAATTTGTCGGCACCACTTTGCAATCAAAAGCACCGGGGGGGGGGGAGGGGAGGAAAATAGGTAACCGGGTCGTGGCTCAGCGAAGTTAAGTCGCCCCGACAGTCCAGGCTGCACTGTCGGCGCGACCCTTTGCCCACTCGAGCTGCTGCTCCGGCAGCTGGCAGTGAGCACCTAGCTTTTGAAGCGCGCAAGCTAAAGGTACGGTCTCCTAAGGGCCTGAGACTGTTTAAAGGCACAGCTAAAATGACAGCACTCAAAAGAGCAGTGGTACGATGGTAAGTCGAGGAAGGAAGAAATAAATAATATAATATATATATATATATATATATACAATAAATAATAAGGGTAACGATAATAAATCTTGTGTACAGTGCCATGAGAGAACTTTGTATCTATTCCCGTGCTTTACGACTCGTTGCAAGAGTAGCAGGAGCCAATAGTCACTGAAAAGCAGGATGTCCTTCCATAAGGCCAAAGCACGAAATTATGATCTCTAATGAGAATGCAAAAGCCCTGCAAATGCCACTGGTAAGCGACAACTCCAGTTACGTACCCCCAATTAAGTCATGCACACGTAAGCAAAGCACATTAAATATTTTAGGCAAATCCTTTGATGACCATATGCTTTCAGTTCGCATGCTCCTAAAGATTAGAAGTTAATTCCGAAAGAGATATAAGGAAAATCATGGACTATAACACGTAATTTAAAATGAAGCTACAAATCCACGTGCTCGTTTGGTTCGTTACAGCATTTGCTCCGTCAGTTTCAAGTGCTCTTTCTGCGCCTATACATGCTGACAGTGCACGTTATCACCAACTAACAATTGGCATGCATACTTTCTGGCATAGTTGAAATGCTTGAAAAAAGACGTAATTTTCTTAGGATGCCATATGGATGTCTAATTATTATTAAAATGATCATGATTAAAACCTGCACAAAATACAAGCGAGCAGCAAATAACACAAATATCTGAAAACACAAACTCGCGACACAAAAACGACACAAAACCATAAACAGTGCAAAACTCGAGTCATGCAAAGCATGTGAAAATATCTATTGACGACCCAAAAACAAAAAAACACATGCTGTTGTTGTTTATGTATTTAGTGCATGTGCACAGCAACACGGCATGTGCAAACACGTAGGCATGCACACACACACACACACACACACACACACAGATTTGTGGTCCACTGCTGCATTACTCGACGGTATCAAGAGTTTACACGGAGTCAACTGCTCATAGCACATAATAGGACAGCATTGAACAGCAATGTTGAGCTACAATTACTCACAACTCGATTAACAAAGATATTAGTCATGCACAGCTTCCTAGTCTGTCGCCAAAGATTGTGAAACCGGACACACGCAAAAGTAATTTCAAAAGCAACTGGACAGCTGAGCTGGTGAGCTACAATGACAGGGGCCAACTTTGACGGATGACAACAATGACAGAGGCCTGCATTTATTATTATCCTAGCAATCAGTCCACAAGCTTGCACAACTAGTACATACACTAAACCAGTGTTGTTTTTTTGCTGACAGCAAACTCGACTTTATTTATCTGACGGGGCAAAACAAAGTGGCTCTCTCTTATTTGCTAATGCACGGCAGGCTTAATCCAGCCAGTAACAAAACGACTAGTCATGACCTCGGGGTGTAACATACTTTTATAGCCCTAGGCTACTAGCAAGGGAGCCATTTAGTATAGCAGACTTCGATAGAAACTGTGCTTTCAAAAGCTGGATCCTATTAAATGCGGTTGCACAGTTGCAGCTTGTGTGATCCAATCTTTTTATGGCCACCTGTCCAACTAATACAATCACCAAATTCATTTGGCAATGACCATCAGAGGATTTTGGCCACGATCATGAAAGAGCATGATGGAAATCTGATGAAATTGGGCAAGCTTATGTAAGCAAATTGACGAGATGCTGTGCAGACCAATGAACACTGTAAACCCACTTTTAGTGATGTGGATATGGGAGTAGCCGACTCAGGATCGAATAAGTGCCTAATGCATCGCAGTGTGCCATGCACTTGCAGCACCACTTAAACATGTTTACAAATGCCATGCTAGTCCAAATTTAAGCATATATTTGTGCCTCAGAACTACAACTTATACTAAGAGAAAGAGTTCACTACAGCATTGTAATGTAATATATCTCCATATGTAACTCTACACAGGCACAAATAATAATACTTTTGTACAGCACCCTCAGAAAACTTAATCTCTTTCTAGGTACTTTATATATGCTGTAAAAGAAGTACGATCAGATGGTTAGTAATAGCATGCACGATGCTAACGAGGACATTCTGTAAGCTCTAACCTCTAACGTACAACTTCCTTAGACTACAGCTAGATAACGGTAATGCACACATACAGCCGGTGGCAATTATAATGGATAATACCGAACCGCGTGAAGCAGCACCTCGAAGCTGCTTCTTCTATAGATGGCCACTACTGGCCAAGTTGGGCACAAATTACTTGGCACTATATAGCAACGCGCTCGCAACGGTGCATATTACTTAGCACTGCGGTTCCTAAACAAATTTGCACATGTTTATTTGTATTTCACTTCTATAATTCTCATACTCATCTACGATGATGACTGCGGCGGCGAACTCGTACCGGGGGTTGGCTAGGCGGCTCCTGGGGATGCCCTCTTTCATACCAGCCTCCCACATTAGAGCAGGCTGTGGGCGGGACTTAGTCGGCCATCGATGTTTTCTGAACCGTTAGTGTATACAACTTAACTAGAAGGAAATTCGACAAGGGCATGAAGGAAAGACGATAGTTTAAACGCAGCTCAAGAGTTGTGGAAGTGAGTCCCACAGGATTTGCAGAGCACAAGCTTCTGTCGCCAACGGTCTTTAACCATTCGAGCTGGCGAAATCACACCGGACAGTATGCCTTCATCAGTTCCAGGAATCTTTGGCGGCTTTTTCCTACTACCGGTGGCGGTGGCCCGGAGCCGTACAAGCAAAGCGATGCAGCTAGCAGAACGTTACAACTTACAACGATCAGACCAGTCAGCCACTCGCTGTACCACGGTTAGCGACGCTTCAACACGAGCATCGAAAGTAGCTGCACGCTGAATGATACGTACGGGTGAAATGAAACGCAAGTGAGACGCCCTTACCGAGTCTGTTGAGGCCGTGGCTGAAGTGGCCGCGGTAGTCGGCGGCCATGAGCACGTCGGCCAGGGCGACAGCGTGCTCGCGTGGCGTATTCACGGCCGCCATGCACCGTTCGACAAAGTCTTTTGCAGGCTGCAGCGATATTACAGCATCGGCTGACGTTCCTCCAAAATGTGCGCGCATTGCCGCTCGACGAAACGCCACGCGCACACCGATCGGCCTCCGACAAACCACGGCGGCCATTCCCACAGGCTGCCCACACTGCGGTTGGAGTGAAGGTCGTCGTTTAACATAGAGATACGTCATTGAGCGCAGGTGGTTCCGTCGAGAACTAATTTTCAGAACTAAGCCCTCTTCATCGTGGGCGAGCACGATTTAATCGGCCACCCTGGACGATCGCTGCCTCGAATCTCGAATGCGCAAACAGCGAGAAAACAGCTCTAAAAGCACAAGAAGGAGCAAATCGTGAAAAGCCAAGCAAGCGGAAGACATTGTTTTAGCCATTGTTTGGCCGGTCGCTCCGAGGCCGGTCTGAACAGCCACGTCCAACCATTTATATAAATTATATAATTCATTTGTATAGCGCCCCAAGAGAACTCACTCTCTATTCAGGCGCTTCACATACGGCTCGGGGCTCAAGCCCACAACCTCAGCCAGACCTTGGTCGGGGCGAGCACCTTAACTATTGGACCAAACCAGCGCAACCATTCACTCACACGACGCCTAAGTTACCTTCGGTCCGCAACAGCGCGGTTTTTTGTGCGACGACCAAGCAAATTCCAGACGGATCCCAACGGGGGGGCCTGGTGAGTTCATTCGGCGGGCCTGGTAATAGCGTATTTGATACGATCGCAGGTTGTACGCGTCCCCTTGCTGCCTCTCTCTCTCTCTCTCTCTCTCTCTCTCTCTCTCTCTCTCTCTCTCTCTCTCTCTCTCTCTCTCAATGTATGCGTGCATGTACGTATGTACAATATATATGCATGCAAATAAATAAATTTATTTATTAATGTGTTGTTTGTATGTATGTTAGCATGTATACTCACTTGTCACAAATGGAAGACCTGGTGGCTACAATTTATTCGGCGAGTCTAGTAATAGCGTTGTCACGTGTTCACCCTGCACCGCTGGAATTCTATCTGTTCCTCGTACTGCCACTGCATACGGGCTCATTTCTCGTTCTTCATTTAATCCTGGAAATAGATATACATACATATATACATACACACACACACACACACACACACACACACACACACACACACACACACACACACACATATATATATATATATATATATGTATATATATATATATATACACACATATATATATATATATGTATATATATATATATGTATATATATATATATATATATATATATATATAGCGCCGATCTTGGCTTAATTTTTGCGCGAGCAATAGCTGTTCGGCGAGCAAAAACTCCTCTGTCCTGGAGCAGTTAGCCAGAGAGGGGCGCCAGTGCGGTTAGAGAGCAAGAGCTTAAGAGCAAGCCAGGAAGCTCTGGGACCAGCGGTGGCGATGCGACCTTTATGGTAGGTGTGCCACCCGCGGGCGCGGGTGATTGATGTTGGCCGGCCTGTCAACAGCGGTCATAACTCTGTCAAAAAAAATCGTGTGAAACATAAACGGCATTCAAGCTGAACAAGGTTGCCCATCCGGTAGCTGGGCGACGGTATCGACTCTTTACTGTAATGGCCGCGGTGTCGGGCCCAACGCCAGCTCTTGCCCAATTGTCTCAGCTAGGTATTTAAGAGTCAAGCGACGCTCTATTCGGGTCTTTTGTTCGGCTCCTCTCTTCGGCTTCGCTTCGACGCCGTTGGACTCGTTTCTCTGAAAGCGAGGGAGGAGGGCGGACTGTTCGCCGGCGATTGACGGGACAGGACGAGGCAGCGCTAGGAGGATTCGGTGGACTCCGCCGAATACGGGCGTATCGCGCCCGAGCTCGCATTTTGTGTTTCTTTTGTGTTTTGTGTGTTCGCGCTCGCACGTGGTCTCGGCATAAGGATTTGCCGGTGCGAGCTAGACGTAGTTGGTGTTGGTGTGTGAGATATTCCGTTGGTTCGGGCTTTTCCGTCTATTTTCATCGTTACCCCTAGAGATGCAGGTGGCCCAAGTGTGGAGACGCGTTTCCTCCGCAAGAGCGCTCGGTGTAGTGTGCGAGGTATTTCTGCCGTTAAGGTGGAAGCGGAGCCCTAGCTCTTCAGTCAGGGTCTAGGCTCCGTTTCGGGCTCGTCGCCTTATTTGGGTCGTTCCCCACAATAGACGTAGGTAGCCAATGTGCGTGGACGCACTCCCTCGGCAAGAGTGCTTGTGCTGTTGAGAGCGTGTGAGGAGTGTGGAGATAAAACTGAGCTAGACGCGCAGCGACTTTGTGCGCTTGCGAATAAAGCTCAGTAAAATCCCCATTCGTGTGTCTCGCTTTCCAATTCACGCCGCGGACTCACGACCCCCTTTAGTAACGGTAACTAGGTCTGCGCGAGAAATGACCGTATCGTGGCGGCCTGCTTACTGCGCGTAGACGCGCACCGAACGGAATTAGGCGGTAGGTTACGCCGCTCGGTAAACGGCAGGTTACGCCCACTCCGCCGAGCCTTCGGCGTTACATAAATCAGCATACACGCGTGTGTGTTTGTGTGCGAGCGCCTGTGTGTGTGTGTGTGCGCGCGTGCGCGCGCGCGTGCGCGTGCGTGTGTGTGTGTGTGTGTGTGTACTAAGTGACTGGACTGTTTCATCGGGCCGCTGGCGATTGAGGATTGTTTCCTTGTGGCCGAAAATATATATAAATGACATACTTGTGGTTATGATATACTACTTCAACTAAGTCTATATCAAAGTAAATAGTCATGAAACATCACTAAGGCAATCTCTTAATCGGTGAGTGGACGATGAAAAAGCAGGCGTTAGAGTTAACACATCATCAAGGTCTGTTGCCCGGTTGCATGCTTGTCTAAGCCTGAAGCTTTGCTTACTAATTACGTTACTGATTTTCTTTTGAATAGCCAAATATCGAGCACCAGAAAAGCCCTTAGGTGTCCCTAAGGTGCTATATACGTGACCTATCGTGTATATCTATCTAACATTTTGATGGTTAGTTTGATTTCCGCTTTGATTCTGAGTAACAGCAACCTTCAAAAGTACAGCCGTCCGTCGTTTATCGCTGCTAATCAGATCCGGACCCTACCGCGGCTAGTGAATTTCCGCGAAGTAGGATTTCTTATTTGTAAATCAAATATTTTTGCATCATGAACAGCCTGTTCAAGAGCCTCTAAATGCGGCTTTAAACATTACTAGAGCACTCTGGCTGCGAAATTTTAAAATCATAACTGTTTGTTGCTTGACCATATGGCGAAAATAATTACGTGCTTGTGACATCTATACGCTTATTGCTTGGGGCTGCTGGACCTCCGAAGCCAGCGGCGGCATTAGATATGTAGGCGGCTAGTAACCTGTATGTTACTTATGATCTTGCGTACCTATAGTCACTTCTTTATCGTAGTTCAAATGCATTCCTAGATAGTATTGCTGTTGCTAAGATTCGTGAATTATGCATTGACGAAAGAAAAGCGCTCCGGAGCCGCCGACGGTGTACCGCTCGTTTACGGGGAGCTGCGAGCTGATTATCCGCTCGTTTGGTATTCCTAGCATTGTCTCGAACCGCTCTGCACGCTCTCCTTCAAGTGCCACAGTGCCTTGCTCTAACTTAGTGGTCACAAGGCCAGTTATAACTTTGGTGGCCCCGCATCACTCTTGTCTTTGCAATCTCTGATCAATGTGCAGTAAATCCCTAGCAACAATTGACCTTATTTTTGAAAGAGTCTTGACCTACTCGCATTGATTTAAATATGGCTAAAATCAGTAAACTGCCCGACTAATGAAGACTTTTTTATCCCAGACTTTTTTCTCCTCATTTTCACCCCTGGGTCAATCAAAACTGGAGGCCAATCAAAACTGGAGGTCAATCAAAACTGGAGGCCAATCAAAACTGGAGGTCAATCAAAACTGGAGGTCAATCAAAACTGGAGGTCAATCAAAACTGGAGGCCGGGTTGCTATAAATATCGCGTGCTCGATTCGACTTTAAGCCACCATCGAAGCAGTCTTTTGAAGCTAATCTTTATTTCACAAACAACACGACGCTACCGATGGTGGCAGTAATATATATATTGCCATTTGTATTATATATATATATATTGTATTATATATATATATATATATATATATATATATATACATATATATATTGCCATTTATACCCATTGTACAAAGTCCTTCGTTATCTCTAATTTCTATAACCTGATTTCGCTTATGTGTGCAGGAAATCAATCTTTCTTAATAATAATAAGAATGATGCACTCGATAAAGAGCCCTCAGAGAACTCAACCTCTTCCTAGGCGCTTTACATTTGCTGCAAAGAGAAACGCAATTGAATCGTGGGTAATACCATGCTTGATAAACAACATGACTAACATGGTTAGGGGTGACATGCACAGGATCATCATGCAAATGTGGTTAGTGGCAGCTAGCACAGTGTCAACACTCATAAGCACATGGAGGACGAATCGCAGGGACCCACTAAATGCTTTCCTAAATAGGCGTGTTTTTAAGTTCTTTTTAAATGTGGTCAAGTCAGGGGATGTACTGACGCAAGTCGGGAGGTAGTTCCAGGCTTTGGGAGCATACAAACTAAATGCACAGTCTCCAGAGGATTTTAGGTTTGTACGAGGTATTGGTAAACTGCTGGATTCCGAAAAGCGGGTGGTACGATGCTTTGCCTGATAGGGAGTAGATCTGAGAGATAGGCTGGAGCCAAAGAATGAAGTGACCCAAAAGTGAGCGACAAAACTTTGAAGTCGATCCGTTGCTTGACTGGTAGCCAGTGCAGGTCGGCGAGAAGCGGTGTGATGCGGCAACTGCGACGCTCACGAAAGACAAGCCTAGCTGTCGAGTTTTGCACCAGCTGTAATGGCCTGATCGCACATGCCGGTAGGCCAGCAAGCAGCGAGTTACAGAAGTCAAGTCGGGATGTCACAAATGCTTCATTATGGTGATGTTAACATTCGTTTTGATAACTTATCTGATGCCTTCAACATTGAATTTCGTGCACTGACTAACGTATAGTCTCTTGTAATAACAAGACAAGTTGATGTGAGTACGGCCACTAGCACGAGCCTGTACAAGTACAAACCTCAAATCCTTTGGAGATCTTTGGAGGCTTTTCGAGGCCTTTGGTGACCTTTGGTGACCTTTCGTTTGTATGCCTCCAAAGCTTAGAACTCACTCCCGACTTCTGTCTGCCTCCAAAGCTTGGAACTCACTCCCGACTTCCGTCTGCCTCCAAAGCTTGGAACTCACTCTTGACTTCAGTCACGTATCATCAGACTTAACGACATTTAAAAAGAAACTAAAAACGCATCTATTTATCAGAGCATTTAGTGGGTCCTTGCGATTCGTCCTTTATGTCCTTGTGCATGCTGCCACTAACCAAACTTGCATGCTGACCCTGTGCATGTCACCCCTGACCATGATATTCTTGTTGCTTGTTGAGCATGCTACGACTAACCATTCAATCATGCTTCATTTGCAGCAAATGTAAAGCACCTAGAAAGTGATTGAGTTCTCTGATGGTGCTTTATCAAGTGTGTTGCCCATTCGTGCATTCATAAAGCCACCTCCGAGTAAAGCAATTGTGGAATCACAACCAGTGACTTTCCTTAAAATATTTGCGAGGTTTCTTTATGCGATATGGCAACCTTAGTAAGGTCTGGTAAAAATAGTTCGTCTCCTGAAGACCCTATACCACCATCTTTGTAGTCTTCCCTGGTAGGCCAACTTAACCGTGCCATAACCGAGATTTGTTATGCTTCTTTGAAAAAGGGGTTTTACTCAAGTCCTTCAAATTGGCAATCGTTAGATCCGTACTTAAAAAGCCTGGATTAAATACAGAGGTCCTTGAAAACTAGCAGCCAGTTTTGCTTCTTCCTTTCTTGTCAAAGATTCTTGAAAGAATTGCTGCTAAGCAGCTGCTTGAATATATTAAAAAAATGAAATCCCTGAAACATTTAATCAGGGCTCAAGAGGTAATACTCCCCTAAAACTTCTCTCCTCCGTGTTAAAAATGACATTTTACGTGGCAACGATGACAGGAATGTCGCTGCCCTAACTCTGCTAGATCTATCAGCTGCCTTCGACACCACTGATCACGACGATCTACTTGAACGATTAAGGACAACGCTCGGTCTGGTAGACGAGGCAATGGCGTGGTTCAAATCGTATTTGTCTGATTATTCTCAATCCGTGTCGTGTGGGGTCAGGTCTTACACACGAGACGGGTCACCTGTTGAGTCCCTCAAAGTCCGTCCTCGGTCCTTTGCTGTTCTCCATTTGTACTCAACCTCAGGGAAAAGTGATTAAGGCTCATGGAATAGGATATCACTTTTATATCGTATATCACTTTTATATACTTTTACATCACGATACCCAGCAATATTTGTCATTCAAACTGTCAGAATCTGCTGGAACAACTGATAAACTGAATGCTTGCCTTGCCGACATACGATCCTGGATGTCGGAAAATTTCTTGAAGCTAAATGACAATAAAGCCGAACCGCTGTTCATAGGACACCATAACCGCGTGGCTGGATTAAAAGGCTTTGGTCTTCTAATAGGTGATTCTGCTGTGCGGCAATCGCTGCGTACTCAAAATTTAGGTGTCGTTTTCGAATGTTGTCTTAATTCTAAAAGCTTCATTCAGAAGACTGGTTCTACAGCTAAGCATCACGTCCGATCCCTATCTAAGATTAGAAGCTGTCGTCTAGAGTGACATGCAAAACATTTAACTAAAAATGAAAAATACAATTCATTAAATTAGCTTTGAGGTTTCAATTCGTCGAAGGAAGGAATTAAGGAGGCTCCGGTAAGGTTTACAGCGCTTATTCGTTAATGCAATTCGTCACAGCATTCCACTAGCAGCCCACCATTTTCTGCATAAATTTCAGGCTCGTCGCTGATTCACGATTCGTCATTTTGTTAGTTTAATTCGTCGCTCAACTAAGCACTAACTGCAAGCAAAAAAGATCAGGTAAGATTTGCCACAAGAAGCGCTCCACTAAGACCTTGACCTAATGTACAGCCGTATTCTTTAACGAAATGCTGTCGTGCAGCAGACTGTACATCGGTCACGCTTGCATGTATCAGTACGGTTGAAAGTCAGCTTAAACTCTCCTTTGGTATATCCACGCCAAATGCGCGTTACCTAAAACTAGACTACTCATTGAATAAAAAAACCATGATCGATCGAAAAGACTCCAGACATTCATTCACTGCTTGAGGATTAACCAGCCTCGACGTCCCAAACGCTCCCCCAAGTCGAGGCTGAGGGAGCTGAGATGGGCTTTGATTGGGTCGCGTTACTAAAAAGTATGTGATCGTTTGCATATCTTTAATATCTAAGTAATTTACTCCAGGCGCAGCTACAATAGAAAAAGGCTCTGAACGTTATAGGCTTGGCTTGGAAAATAAAATGCCGAGCTGCATTCTGTTTTAGGTCTGGCATCAGTTATAAACCCGGATATCAATCCAGCTATCTTACCCGACCAGGAAATGCATATGAAAGACGATGGAAGCCCTTTAGCAAGAGAGGTAATTCTTATTCATTTCCATGTACTTTATTTTCAAACTTCAAGATTACATTTGTCGTATATATACGAAGAACATATGTATATATATTCTATATCTTTCTCTCTATCTGTCTCTCTATATACATATATATTTACACATGAGTATATACAGACAGATAGATTTGGATAAATTAATGGTTGTAAATGTTATGTTTGTAACAAGCTGTGCATAACTGTATATTTTCGCTCATTCCTGGCCACATGCATGCATTATCTTTTTAAATAGGAGTTTTAGAAAGCGAATTCGGGTTACGCTTCTTCCACAGTGCATGCCCTGTAAGCGGCATTTCGTTTTCTGAAGTTTCATGACCAGAGCTTGATTAAAGTGATCAACTTTGCAGACTAATAAGGAAGCAAAAAAGCTGCAGCAACAGGACCAGATTGGTAATACGGATGGACCAGCAGACCATGATGTTAGAGATTTGAATAATCCCATGGCTTCTAGATTTATTTCATTCCACATTGCGTTCATCGCGACTATATCCCGTAATGAAGAAATCATTTTCAATAAGGAGCACGAACACACATATAAGCTTGTAACAGTGGCCGTGCCATGCTTTTCATAATTCTGCAAAGATGGACAATCAACTCTACATGATAAGAGACTAAAAATACACCTGTCTATTCTAGAGCGATAATTAGATCAACTACTTTTATGGTACCGACAGCCCTGGGGACCAAAGAGTTTGTATTACAAGAATCAGTCTTTTTTTCTGGACAGGCCTGGCAAACTAGTTCAAACCATCAAGCTGGTAGTAATTAAAAAATCCTAGCCAACCTCTTACTGCTATCATCATCATTTTTAAGGTGGTGCTATAAAAAATTGTTTGCACTAACTCAGCACAGACTTGTGTTTTACTCGTTGAGGATGAATTAAGAGAACGTGTTCACTTTCATTATATAGTTGGTTCCCGTTAGCTTTTTGGAGTTTGAACCAATTAGCTTACGCTCAATATTAGGTACATGCTTCGGATACACCTTAAAGTATTTGCAATTCGTATATAGCGAGCTCATTCAAAACAAACAGATGAGGAAAGTTAGGCGAAGTGCATAATTGTCAACTAGATCTTGATCTTGACCCAAACGTAACCTATGATCTAATTAGCCGTGCTCTTTCCACTCACACCGGGGCTTGGTGGTGATAGCACTTTCACGCCACCATCTTTCATAACTTGAATTGTTGTACTCCAAGAACGTACCTGAGCCGGAGGCGGCTCTAGAATACACCTGAGTTTGCCCGATTGTCTCAAAATGTAGCTAAATGGTGTAAGACTTTGTAGCTTCGTGGCCGATGCAAGCGGAGCTCACCTAGAAGCATGCTTGGCACTTCGCTAGAGCAGCTTAAAACAAGCAAGTTTGATCTTATTTGACATCGAAGCCATCGGAGTGAGCATGACTTCTTGCTCGTAGGAAAAATGCCGGTTAATAGACACTCGTGGCTGGCATTGATAAAGGCCAATTAGCCCAGGTCTGCTTTCGCAGTGAACTCTTCAGCGTCGCTTTTTATCTCAAAAGGCTCCATCGGTGCATCCAATTTGATGCGATCGTATTCCGTCGAAAAATTGTTTCGTAAACCGGTTTTAAGTTGTTTGCTGCTGCTATGCAATCGCGACGTGACGGACGAAATTTCGCGGTTTTTTTAGGTACTCCCCAAACTGAATTTTCAAAAAAAAATTTCGACAATTCTATTTTACGTAGTGTCTCTTTTAGTGATTGACCCAACTTTCGCATAGCTTCCTCGAACGAATTTTGTGGGTTGGGCTCTACTGTTACGATTGAGCTGATGTGGCTACCAAATTGAATTTATTCGCCACAGGCACACCCCACGATACGATTGCTAGTCGTCACAGACGACTCAAAAAAAAGGGCTGGTGAAACTGCCACGTAAAAGCACGGCTCATAAGTCATAAATTCAATGTTGCACTGATACACGCATGCATTCTGATGGTAGCAGAGAAGTACAGAAAACGATCCGACGATATACTTAATAACGAGTCAAACTCCACGTTAGGAGTTCGTCGTAGGGCCGTACTTTCCAAAGCCTCGCATGGGCAACGTGAGAAAACCGAGCTGCAGCGCGAACCATAACATGAACTGAGCCGTAACTATGCGTATCGTCGCTTTTCTTTCTCACATCATGACTTATTCGATTTATCGTTAGAATAATGCACGCACCGCTAATTGCCTCAAGCTATGTCGAGCGCTAGTTCCATCTTGCCGATTTAAGGTGTGCACGCTTCAGTATCCCATGTGGAACCCTTCCCATAATGCGTTTACATATAACCCACTTTTATTTATTTTGCTCAGTCGTTCGAGCGACAGAGAACCACTCTCGGAGATTCTATGAGTTTACAGCTGTTCAACTCGGGAGAATGAATGCAAGCATGTCAATCGATGTAAGCATTACCATAGCAATCGAAATGGGTCCGAGCTTCCGAGGAAAGCTTCACCTTCACCTTCACCCGAGTCCGTTGTCGGAGCCAGGGAGACCGACATAAACCTCACGATAACTATTTGCGAGCGTCTATGCGTCGTGAGAGAGGACTGCGAAAGGATACTCGCCACCCTAGCATTATGATAATAATAATAATTGTAATGCACATGATAAAGCGCCCTCAGATAACTCAATCTCTCTCCAGGCGCTTTACATTTGCTGCAAAGGGAAATGCAATTGAATGGTGAGTATTATCATGCTCGATTGGTAGCTGAACGTGACCACTTTATATTAATGCGACTCGACATAAGGAAAAGCATGGAAGGAAATGCAGTCTGACGATAAGTAAGCACTTGAGTGCTGCATGTTGGTCACCCTTCGATATGGCTTGGCCCGCCTTAGACGTATCGGGCTGCTTCTCAGAAGGGGAAGCGAGCTGAATCAGGAGTTCAGCGGGAGCGTAGAGGGAAGGGAGCCTGACGCAGGAGTTCGGTGGGCGCAGTAGAGAACGGTGGCGAGCCGTCGCTCAGCGAGCTATGGGAAAATACACAGTTGTTGGAAGCCGTCTTGGAGTTTCCGTTCGGTCGCTTGCGTGGCGTCCGGGCATCAAGCCACGGGAAATGTTTCACTTTTGCTTTTAATGTATTTCATTTCGAGAGGAACAATATGAAGTGTAATTTACCACCAGGTCTCAGAAGGAACATGCTGAGTCATAATGCATCGGCTAGCGTGAGATGCTTGCTGAGACGTTTCATGGGTTCGAATATGAATAATAATAATGCACTTGATAAAGCGCCCTCAGAGAACTCAATCTCTTTCTAGGCGCTGTACATTTGCTATAATGCTGAAAGGTGAGTCGATAGCGATCGCCGATACATATTCTTCTAAACTAAGGCTTCTCGAGTGCTCGGTTAGACGGTCAGCGAATTGTTACTGTAACCGCGTAGACGCTCGTCCCCCAGTTCTCTACCTGTGGACTGTGTGATGCAGTGCTGCAGTGCGATTAAAACACAGGCGGCCACAACTGGGTGCCGAAAGCAACAGTTTATTGTGGGCCTGTTAGCATTGGTTACGCGCCGGTGCAAGCGCTTTACGCGGCGGCGCGTACCGGACCGACGGAGTTAACTTCGCGAACCCCCTAAGCCCGAGTATAATAAACTATCCTATGCGCGCGTCGCTAGCGATTGTCCCAACCCCGAAGGCGGGCCGCTACAGCACCCCAAGATACGAGCAGCTAACTGAATAGCCGGTAGAACACAACTGCGCAGTCCAAGTTACACTTCGCTGTTCGTCGCCGTAGGTTCGTCTCTCGTGCTCTCGAAGCGTAGTCTCGCATCGACTACCGAAGCTGCAGCCCCGAGATCTCGGGGCGTAGTCTCTGCTCGACTACCCAAGCTGTCCCCCGAGCTCTGTCACTCGTCTCATTATCTTCTCTCTCCTCTCAACTCCTGACCTCGCGCGCGGCTGCTATTTCTACTTCAGCATATTAGTCGGTGCACATCCTGACCGCAACGTCTGCACCAGGCTTCATTCTAACTTTAGCGGGTAGACCAGGAGCCGGGCTTGCACTAGGCGTCCAAATCGAACCTGCTAAGACAACCACGTTGGTCGCTCCATCTCCTAAACGCATCGCCTGCATAAAGCTCCATTCTAACCTGAGCTAGGTGAGTCAGGAGCTGGGTCCGTGCTAGGCGCACTAGTCGACCCCCTCCCTAAGGCAAGGGCTCCCATCGCGGCTAAGCTGAGAGCTGCACCAGTGCATTACTAAACTCTCCGGTAGTACTAGGTTTTAACGTTAATTTAAGAGTAAATGTGAGTTTAGTAAATGAATTTCCTACGACACTTTAGAGGGTCGATTTTGTAATACTCCACGTGAAACCTCACCTACATTGAGGCTTTGGCCAGTTTAGGCACCAAGAATACTCGACATAGAAAGTCGACAATAGGAATGCGTGCCAAAGTTGACAGTGCACGCTCCAACAATTTCTGTTATTTCAAACTAATTTGAAGAGACGCTTGCACATAAATTCACACAACTAAAACGGCTCATTTCGTTCGTGATGTCAATTTTCTTAAGGAAGGAACCTATCGAGCTCGGTCTGGATTTCGCAAGACAACGCGACACCACTAGATCGCATCCGGGCTGCGGCAATGTTCGTCACTGTTTGTCACCAGATGCGAACGGAGGGCGGAACTTGCAAGAACAGCTTAACAAGCGCCATACTCTGAAGATGAGACCGATATCTCCGAATAGTAAGAACAATTCTTGCCATTTTGGAACAAGCTTAACGATTTAAAGCCTCGTTTACATAGCGGCAAAAGAGCCTTTACGGCTGTTACCACCGCTTGCAGCAGCAATATAGGATCGAATCCACAGCCGGATTCGGACCCACGTCCTCGGCACCATGGTCGTGAAGAGCAACCACCTTACCTAGTATGCCATCACGGCTAACCACAAAAGAAAAATATCTACCGGTCCGCGCTATCAGGTGCTTAAAGTTGGTGTTAACAATTAGCTGCTAATTTTGTTGTCGTGACCGTCGTAGTCGCCACGTCACACCTCTTCTCGCCTACATTCTGTAGCTCACAATCAAGTTGCTTATCGACTTCAGGGTTCTGTCATTCACTTCTGGATCCCTCCATTCTCTGGCACTACCCTATCCATCATAACTACTCCGTCACCAGGCTAGGAATGGTTGCCGGTTTAGCAAAGGATACAGAGCGAAGTTCTTACGCTGACCCACAAGGCCTGCCACGGCTTGGCTCCTTCGTACCTAGCTGAACTGCTGCATCAGTTTCAGCCTCTTCGTGCCCTCAGGTCCTGTGTGGACAATAAATTAGCTGTCCCATTCCTCCGCTTAAAGACAGTTGGCGACAGAAGCTTTAGCTCTGCAGGTCCTAGACTGTGGGACTCGCTTCCACAATTCTTACGCAACGACATCTACTCTCCAACTGCCGACTATGGCAAATCTTTTTCAGCGGTCCTGAACTACTACTTTGATGCTACTCACTACCTCAACTGCTCTCCTAACTCTGATATGCTTCCCACTTTCTCTTTTTTGCGTGAGACGAAGTCTGTTGGCTACCGAATGCGTACCGAAAGCCGCTTAGGCTGTGAGTGTGCTATACAAAACTCTCCTGTGTAACACCACATGGTCTTTATGACTTTGTGGAGTTACTGACGGAGATACATTAGGAATCCGATCACCCGCTTTTCTGACTCAAATCGTTTAGCTATACCAAGTGCGAGCCTCAAATCCTTTGTAGATTGTACGCTCCCAGAATCATGAACTAGGTCTCGATGACGTCACGAATCCACGGACGTTACATTTAAAAATAAGCTAAAACGTACCTGTCCATCACAGCATATACTGGTTCATAAGTCTTAAGTGCCGGGTCTTAAGATTAGACCGTTGTATGCTTATTTGTGCTGACACTGTGCATGCAGCAACTAATAGTATTTGCATGCTGACCTTGCCCATGTCACCTCTAACCATGTTGTGCTTTTAGAGTTGAGTATGATATCAATAACCATTCGATTTCATCCTATATTCCTCCATTTTTGCATATGTAAATTACCTAGAAATAGGTTGATTTATTTGAGGACGCTATACAGATGTATTATTATTATTAATAATATTTTTTATTATTATTGTTATCTTCAGAAAACGTCAATTTGAGTAGAGTGCACCACCACCGATATGGCACCCTCGCATGAAATTTTGTTTCGTCGATTCTCTAGAATGTGCATATATGAGCTAAATTGTGTGTAAATGGAGAAAAATTAGCCTCATACTGTACTCTCAAAGCGTCTTGCTGGTCCTCAAAACTACATGGAAATCATGCGTTTTTTTTTCTAAATTTCCTACGCACCGCCAGTCTGATACTCGCTGCTGACCTTGGTAAATACCTGCACTGAATTTGCGCCGCATAACTCTCAGCCACAGGCATATTTGCTCTACTCAGCCATTCATAAATCACAGAGAACTTGCATAATTTCTTTGCACTTTCCATGCAAATCTGAGCATTATTAAGTGTATATTTTAGCCAGAGGTCATATTAATCCAGGGTCTTTGGTATTTACTTGTGCATTTTACAATGCTCGTCCAAGCATAATACCGCGCGCTTCATTTACTCATTTATTCTTGTTTTTGCATCTCTTCTTGCAAATTTGCGAGAAAATAGATAGATATTTAGTTCAAAAAATATTTTTTCATTCATATTATCATAGACAATTAAAATTAGTTTTCCTGTTAACAATAAAACTGCTCACCCAAGCTAATTTACCTCTGCCACCATATTTGTGTGTTCCCTAGACAAAAATTAAGTTAGAAATAGGATAATAGTAGTTATTCTTTTTAATTATTATTATTTAATTAAAATTAGGACTAAATCAACGAAAATTGGCGCTCATTACGAATTTTTGCTTGGAGAGAGGATATCCGAAGTTGAGTGTGGAATTTCTTTTGGATTACCGCAGTCGGAATTTTGTAAAACTTACTATTTAGGCCGCCATTCGATATCTTATCGCAGAGTAGTAAGTGGCTACTGCTGAATTTGAACCTGTACGGCTGTTGCCAGCATGTAACGACAGTAAGCAGAGCCTGTTGCAAAAACGTCCGGTATGGCAACTATCTGGTACACTGTGTCCTTTTTAAACATCTTGCCGTAGCTGAAACGCTTTAGTCTGAAACTGTGTCTAAGGAGATCACGAGTCTGCTGCTTTACCACAGGCTGCTATATCTGCCCAGTATTTGTTTTAGATGTAGGAGGAACAATGTATTGCCTGGAGGTCTTAGCGTTTGGCTAAAGTGTTTGTCTTTTATTGACAACAGTATTTAGTTCTTGATAAAAAGGCTTGCATTTCTGACCCAGACATTGTCTAAGCGCTGAATTAGGCAAACCTTTTTGTCGGCTGCAAGCCCGGTGGTAGCTTATAAGGCTTTCCTGTGGCGATCTAAATTTTGTTGCTCTGGCAGCTAGCCTTTACTTTTACCCTACTTGTTTTTAATTCTTCATCATTCCGTTGACCAAAACTGGCAACAAACTGCCCTGAAGGACGTGGTTTGGAAGAAAGTTGAAATTTATTCTATAGGAAAGACGACGTGACAACTGTTTATGTCTCCACCCCTCCATTAAAAAAGGTTTGTTGATCTTCTAGTTTAATTTGTGTGGTATTTGCCATTGAGAAGCTGATTCTCGTACTTGGAGTTACATGTTCCTGAATTTACTCTCCAAACACTGCAGAGAAAAACGTTACTTATTCTGCAGATAATATTCGTTAGGAACGAAAACGACAGAAATTACAGCTCTCAGGTGGCTGGCGTCCATGACGCAACGTGACGATTTTGACCTGGATCTAATCTCATGATCCTTGCAAGAAGACAGCCCACTCGAGAAAGCTCCTAAAAATCAGTTTCAAAAAATATCTTGCAACCGGCTAGCTGCTGTTCCATAACATTCCTCAAATTTAATGACTGACAACTCACCTTTGCTATTACCTCGCTTTGTCTGAATGCATGTATAGGTTCGCCTACCGATATCCAATTTATTTATTGCTTCACCAACTATGGAAAGTTGTTGGAGAAGTATTTTGGTCATTTTTAGTCGAAGTGCTTTTGGGTACTCAATCAAAGGTCTTCTATCTCAGTCATTTCAGCTATCTTGAAGGTTTTAAGAATTCAACTTTATCACGAGCTTTGATAAAAGCTATAAACTTACAAAAGTATTTCTAAGCCATTCTAGAATGACCACCGACCGAACCCACTAATAAGAAAAGCCTAAACTCTATAAAAGCTTATTACCACGTTCAATTGACCTATCTTGATTGGTGCAATTAGCGATACAGGAAAAAGATCTTTCACTTTTCAATGAGGGATTTTAGTCAGCTCATGTGCCTTTTAAAAAGCATTCTTAACATGCTTCCATGTACCGAAGGAAATTTGAACTCCTCGAAAGTCGTTCAAACGAGTTCGCTTCTGTTCTAACGATTTCGCTTCCGCTCTAACGAGTTTGCTTCCGCTCTAATGAGTTCACTTCCGCTCTAACGAGTCGCTTCCGCTCTAACGAGTTCGCTTCCGCTCTAACGAGTTCGCTTCCGCTCTAACGAGTTCGCTTCCGCTCTAACGAGTTCGCTTCCGCTCTAACGAGTTCGCTTCCGCTCTAAAGAGTTCGCTTCCGCTCTAACGAGTTCGCTTCCGCTCTACCAAGTTCGTTTCCGCTCTAACGAGTTCGCTTCCGCTCTAGCGAGTTCGCTTCCGCTCTAGCATGTTTGAACAATAATAATAATAATAATAATAACAATACTGCACTTGATAAAGCGCCCTCAGAGAACTTAGTCTCTTTCTAGGCGCTTTACATTTGCTGCAAAGGGAAATGCAATTTAATTGTAAGTAAAATCATGCTTGAAAAGCAAACAAAATGAATAATATGGTTAGGGGTGACATGCATAGGGTCAGCATGCAAATGGGGTTAGTGGCAGCATGCACAGTGTCAGCACGCAAAAGCACATGAAGGACGAATCCCAGGGACCCACTAAATGCTGCGATAAAACCGCCTCTAGATGCCGAGTATTTTTGTCAAAGGCGGGTATCCTAAGGCTAAATATAATTTCTTGGAGCCTTTAGTTTGTGATTTTAGCTGATTCCTGGGGAATCTTGAAACTTTTTCCAAAATACAGGTTTAATGTCTTAAGGACGAAAGCTTTGTTTGCACTTGTGAGCGATCTGATAATTTGCCAAACTCAAACTCCTCAGCAAGTCTAGTGGCTCCTTAAGTATTTTGCTTAATGTTTGAGTTTCAGTTTAATCTTGATGCAATCGCTGACTGTATGGTGAAAAGGCTCGATCAGCGAGTACTGATTTGATTGCAGAAGAACCTATCTTTAGAGGAGTGGTCGTATCCATTTTTTATTGGCAAACGCTTGGCGCCGACAGAAAATCTTACAAGGCTAATTCAAGCAAATTAAAAGCTGAATTTTACGGCTCAGGAAATTCTGGGCCCTAAACAATTGTCCGTGCTGCGAAGAAATAATACAGATGTTTATATCTATGTATATCCCGTATCTTGGGAAGTCAATGGAAACCGCCGAATGGCTGAAGTGTTTGTCATTAAACTTCAACAATATCCCCATAACTATAACGCAGCGTTGTTTTACGGCTAAGAGCTCACGGCTGTCCTAACTATTCTTCAGTATAGTACACATTTTCCTACCAGGTCTAATATAGTGTTATAAAGTATAGTATATTTTATTATATATTATTTAAGTTTATAAAATTAGCTGTTCACTACAGACATAAAAGTTCCTGAAAAATCACAATGCCGCTATTTCTCTGTTTATATTGTTTTGTTTGTTTGAATTCATTTTCCTGGCACTGCTACTTCACCGGTCGTCTTGGACTTACGGGAAAGGGTCGCCGTCGTCGATATGCACGTCCACTCTGACCTCGATACGTTTGAACGCAGACATTTATTCCTCCGTCAGGGTCGTCTCAATCCGATCCTTGTTCGGGTCCATGATGAACAGTTCCACGAACAATTCTGCCACCTGCCAATCTAATGCCGTCGGCTGCTTAGTCAGCGTTGGGAGGATACGCATGACGTACGCCAGCCCATAGTCGGCGGAACACGCTGATGACAGCATCCAATAAAAATCTACAAAAATCTATGGCTCGGGAGCCTCGTCTAGAGAGCCGTAACGGGAAACTCTAATGGCAGAAACTCCAAAAGAGAAACAGAGAAACTCCAACGAAAAATAATCAATAAAGTGTTAACGACGGCGTGGTCACACTCGCCGGGGGAGTAAACCTACCGCACCGCGACGCTGCCGCGAGCTTCGATCGCTGACGAAAGGTTTCCCTGCGAGCTTCAGGCAGCTCTGCGGCGAGGCGGCATTTTGCTTTCGGGCGCATGAACGCGGAAGGAAGTGCGGCCGCCGTCATCCGCACCGACTGAGCGAGGCCGTACGCGACGCGAGTGACCGCGTCGCAGTCACGTTGACGGTTTTCGCGAGCGATGCTGCGAGATCGCTGCGCTCTGCAGCTTCCGTCGGCTGCAGCTAGAGCATTGACAAAGATAATCTCGCCACCGCTCCATTGACTAGCGACTCCGATACTGCTCGATAGACGTCAGCGATCAGAGCCCAATGCACGAAATGATGGTTACTTCAAATGACAGCATTTTCCTACACCAAGTTTCAAATTAAAAAGAATTGTGTTCGTTATTTTTAAACATAACTCTGACTACTTCGAATGCGAACATTGGCCGGCACTGAGCATGCTAACTGTGTGACATGGAAAAGCACCAAGTATGCAAGTGCAGGTCTTTTCAAACCGTATTTTGACCTCTCTAATAGTAATGATAATAGTAATAATAATAACAAACTTTGAATGGACTCATCTGGAACTTAAAAGGAAAGGCATCTTTTGGTGACAGGTTCCGCTGTGAATTGAATGAGTATCTTTGTCCTACAGGTACATCTCGGTTTGTCTCGGTAGCATTTAATTTGACTACTACGAACTCTTACCAACGCTTATGCTATTTCCGGTATTTCCGCTTTGCTAACGTGGCCATTCTATTTTACGATTCGGATATGGCGTCAGAAAAATTGCAGAAAACTTCAGCATTCACTTTGACGACCCTAACAACAGATAGGTCCACTCATTTATTGACTTCTGGAGAACTTCAGTTTGGTTCAACACGTTAATCGCATGAGTTCTCTGAGAGCACTATAGCAAATACATTATGATTTTTATTATTAACGTCGGTAGCCGTATCCTAGATCTTGTTATCACTGAGGATGTTTGCCCCCTGACTTTTGACCTACTGAACTGGCTATACGCCCGATTAACGTCTCAGATCGTTGCTCTGTCTCATTTACTGCTCCTGTTCAGTTGTACATGCAGGGCAGGTACGTGCTGGGTTTCCGCTGTACGTGTGGAGCTTGTCTGGAGCATTGAGAGGCTACCGCATGGACTCGTATCCACGACCTGGACCGGGAAGAGACTTTATCCCTGGGCTAAGACTCAGTGTTTGCCTGCGTAGACTTACAGGCCAAGGATAAGCACATACAGTCGGCTTCACTTAAAAGAATACTCATGGACATGTAAATAGGCATTCTTATATGTGTCGCATGCGGAGTAAGACTGAAATTGCAAGACAATCTGGACCTCGGAACTGCTGTTCTTATAAGTTAATGAGTTCTATTTCTGATATCCTTATACGTGGAGTTGACTGCATGCATGAACGTGGAGACGAAGGAACATCTTGATCGCACGGAGGCCGGAAGTTTGCCCCTTTGGTGTATATAAATCTACAAGTTAGAATGCGTGCCGCCGAGTTGAGCGCGCTTCCGCCTCGACTTGGACTCGGCGCACGGAAAGGACGAGCTAAGTTTGACATAAAACTAACTTAATAGTTATGGGCAAACCCAGTATGATTCAGAGATTGGAAAGGCTGACTCTCAAAATTGGCTCGGCCAGCAAATCTCCAGTTGAATCAGCTCGAAATCTAGGTGTCATATTCCAAAGTCACCTCTCGTTAGACGACCATATCAGTTCCACAGTCAAATCCGCCTATTTTCAGCTTCATAACATTGCTAAAAATTGGGCTTGTTTAGAGAAAGATACCACATCTAAGTTGGTCCATGCATTCGTGACATCCTGTCTCGACTTCTGCAACTCACCTCTTACTGGGCTACCAGCATGTGCAATCAGGCGATTGCAGCTGGTGCAAAACTCGGCAGCTAGACTTGTCTGTGGTGAGCGTCGCAGTTGCCACATTACTCCACTTCTCGCCGACCTGCATTGGCTACCAGTCAAGCAACGGATTGACTTCAAGGTTTTGTCGCTCACTTTTAGGTCCCTTCATTCTATGGCTCCAGCCTATCTTTCAGATATACTACCCCATCAGGCCAAGCATCGTACCACCCGCTTTTCGGAATCCAACAGTCTAGAAATACCTCGTACAAACCTTAAATCCTTTGGAGACCGTGCATTTAGTTCGTATGCTCCCACAGCCTGGAACTCCCTCCCGACCTGCGTCAGAACATCCCCTGACCTGACCACATTTAAAAGGAACCTAAAAACACACCTATTTAGGACAGCATTTAGTGGGTCCCTGTGATTCGTCCTTGATGTGCTTATGCATGCTGACGCTGTGCATGCTGCCACTAACCACATTTGCATGCTGACCCTGTGCATGTCACCCCTAACCATATTATTCATTTTGTTTGTTTTTCAAGTATGATTTTACTTACCCTTCAATTGTATTCCACTTTGCAGCAAATGTAAAGCGCCTAGAGAGAGATTAAGTTCTCTGAGGGCGCTTTATCAAGTGAATTATTATTATTATTTGACTGAGCATGCCTGCGAATTTGGCTCATTTCGGGACCTCTTCTGACGGCCCAAGGACGCCCCGAGTCGACGTACCGCGCCGGCTGGTCGGCTGAGCGTGAGACATCTAGAGCGGCTATGGGGCGACGGTACGGTGGACGTAGAGAGACGACGCTCGATCGTGAGCTCAGTGATCGCCTGCACGTGAGTACGGAAAACCCAAGTATTCGACGGGAAATCTCACCTGAGGCCTGAACCTGCGGATCACATCTAGGGCGTCGCCCCGATCAGATCGAAAGTGGATCGTCGTCGGAAGTTTCGTGTCGCATGCGAAAAGCTATGGGACAGGAAAAAACTGGTGGAGCCTGGGAGATCCGTGCCGCCAAAACTCGGCGAACGCCTCACGTATGACTAAGTCAAAAAGAGAAAGAGACAGTAGGTAGGATTCGAGCACTTGACCACCCATGTGGTGGAATAGAGTCCTTGCCCGAGCGTAGGCTGGGCTTACCAGCCGTGCTAGGCTACGAAGGGCCATCACCGGAAGTCGTATTCATGTACGTACAGGTTGAGGCCCTTCGTGGTCGCGGCTCTCGGAAGCTGGTGGCCAGACAGTGGAGCTTGCCTTGCGGACCTCGGTAATCCACCAACGAAGCGAAGAGAGTTTCGGCGGCTTTGCTTTGGGTATCCGACGCCATCTCGTTGGCTAAAGGAGCTGCCATGCTTCATTCGCAGCAATCGTAAAGTGCTTAGAATGAAATTGAGTTCTCTGAGGGCGCTATATCAAATGCGTTATCATTATTATTATTCTCAACTAGTCAGCAACTCTAAGTCTGCTGATATCTTAGATACAAATTGTACACTATACATATTAAAAGCATTTTGTTGCAGTGCATTCTATTGCCTCGTATTTTCATACAATATTTTTTTTATAAGCACATCTTTTAATCTAAAAATATATGACCAAAATTGTAGCGTTTTGAGGGTCCGAAAAATGATTAATTGCATTTCAAAAGTGAAAATTGATTGGAAATGTGAATAACTTGAGTTACGCGCTCTGTCACTGAACGAATCAATTCGCAAGTCAAGTTACCTCAGTGTACAGTTAGCCCCAGACTTACTATGGGTTCTACTGACGAAATTTTGAGATTCAAACTCAGCCGCGTTCACGGAAACTAAAATCGAAAATCAAAATATATGCAAGAAAGCATTCAAAATCCGCGAGCGGTCAGTAGCTTTGACAACGCCGCAAACAGCTGAACTGCTGCATCAGTTTCATCCTGTTCGCGCCCTCAGGTCCTGTGTGGACAATAAATTAGCTGTTCCATTCCTCCGCTTAAAGACAGTTGGCGACAGAAGCTTTAGCTCTGCAGGTCCTAGACTGTGGAACTCGCTTCCACAATTCTTGCGCAACGACATCTACTCTCCAACTGCCGACTATGGCACATCTTTTTCAGTGGTCCTGAACTGCTACTTCCATGCTACTCACTACCTCAACTGCTCTCCTGACTCTGCTATGCTTCCCACTTTCTCTTTTTTGCGTGAGACGAAGTCTGTTAGCTACCGAATGCGTACCGAAAGCCGCTTAGGCTGTGAGTGCGCTATACATAACTCTCCTGCGTAACACCCACATGGTCTTTATGACTTTGTGGAGTTACTGACGGAGATACATTACATTACAAACAGTAAAGAGGAAACGACGCCTGACAGCCATGCATTTTGGGTACTGAGGACTCACTCCTGCTTGCGAGACTTGCTAGAGGTAAGACGTGTTCAGAGTGACCTCGTTCTTTCGCGTGTTTCGTATTGTAATTTTACGCTAAGCTTAAGTTATTAACTTATTCCTACTCTTTCTTTCTATTTTAGATATTGTCGTCATTTTGAGATTACTGAAAAACGCAAAAGTAGCACGTGAGAGCGCTGAAAAGCGAAAAAGTAGCAGGTCTGCTGCTGGCATAGAAAAGACTCTCAGGAGCTCAGTTTCACTGGAGGAGACAAAATGTGGCTAGTTCGCTAATGAATTAGAAACTGAAGAAGAAAGACTGAAGAAGTGATGACGAACTTGATATGGCATCACGAAAGTTTTGACATAAATGAAATGGCTGAAGCATTCTCCTCTATCGCTCCTCGAATGCATTTGCCAGACAGCGAACTATATTTAGGAAGAGCTCGAAATGAAAGTAGTTGGTAAGGAGTAGCCAGCCAGCCCGTTATGTGGTCGATCTGAGGGTGTCAGTCATGTCAGAGCAGCGTCGACCTGGCGTGACTATCGCAGCTCGTGTTCATAGATATGAGAGAATTGAAGAGATTAATTAGTTTATGGATGGTTTATTATACATTCCTTGTTCAGTGTACGAGAAATATAACAATCTCGCCTGCTGACATAGAGCGCTCTAATGTGCGTTCGTGTTGGTTGCAGAATTCTTCCGAAAACCAAAGTTCTTGCCAACATCGCATACGGAAACGATACAGCTAAGAAATGTTTAAAGTTATTCTGATTTTTATTTGATCGTAGCACGTAAGAAATTACGTGCCTATGGATATCTAAACGCTTATCGCTTTGGGCTGCAGGGTCTCCCGTGCCGGCAGCTGCATTAGCTACGCTGGCGGCTAGTAACCAGCGTGTTAGTTATGATCGTCAGCAGCTGTTATCGCTTCGTCATCGCAGATCAATGCATTCCAATATATTAATGTTGTTGCTAAGATTCATGAACTATGCATTAACAAAACAAAAGTACACCGGAACCGCCGCTCCTTGGGCGAGAGCTGCCAGCTGAGTACCAGCCTCTTTGGTATTTCTATTATTGTCTCGAACCGCTCAGTACGCTCCCCCACATGCGTCACTGTGGATCTCTTTAAGTTAGCGGTCATCAGGCCTGTTGTAACTCCATCGGCCCGACTTAACGCTTGCTTTCGGAATTCTCGCTCAATGTGCAATAAACCTCTGGTTATAAGCGACCTTATTTCTGAAAATGGTATCGACCTGCTCGCCCTAACTGAAAATTAGCTAAAATCGATAAGCTGCCCGACAATTAAAGACGCTACCCCATCTGGTTTCTAGTTCTTTCACATCCCTAGATCGATCAAAACTGGAGGTGGAGTTGCTGTTATTGTTCGCTCGAAATTCAACTTCAAGCCTTGTGCAGTACCCTTGAAGCATTCATTTCAATCAATTGTCTTGGTCTCATCCAAAAACAAGCTACCAATAGTGGCAGTAGTGAATCGCCCACTAGGTACCAAATCCTCCTTATCTCAGATTTCTCCGATCTCATTTCCATTCTGTGTGCAAGAAATCGATCCTTCCTCGTTATGGAAGATTTCAACGTTCCCTTTGATAGCTTATCTGACGCTTTCAGAACCGAATTTCATGCTTTGACCGACTCATTGTCTCTTGTGGCTCATGTGCATGGCCCTACTCACATCAATGGTCACAGACTCGACCAGATTTTCTCATACAACTGCACTTTGTCATCACCAATTATTATCAAATCCTGCTTATCTGACCACATGTAGATCTCATTCAATCTACTGCTTGTGCCAACGTCTTCCTCTAAAATCACCTATGAATCGCGAAACCTCAAGACCCTTGACATTGATGCTGTCCGTGCGAAAATATCTGCTTCACCTCTGCTGCCCAGTCCTCCCTCCAATCTGTAATCATTGGTAGATATCTACAACACGACACTAGCTGACACGCTCAACGAGTTTGCACCTCAGACATAGCGCACTGTGCGCCCTCGCCCAGACGGTCTATGGTTTACCACAGACATTAAACTAGCCAGGTCTACTAAGCACAAGCTTGAAAAAGCAGACAAAAGATCAGGACTGACTGTCCACCGACAGACATATGAAGACTACTGTAGGTCGTACCAATTGATCCTAGTAAAGGCCAAGACTAGCTTCTCTTTGCAGCAAATGTAAAGCGCCTAGAAAGAGATTAAGTTATCTGAGGGTGCTTTGTCAAGTGCATTCTTATTATTATCATTATAAGCTTCTATAGAAACATTGTTGAATCACAGATGCACAATCCAAAAATGCTGATGTCGACGATCAACCATCTCGTCAACCGCTCCTTACCTGACGATCCTTGTGATGATATAGCCAGTCGCTTCTCTCGATTTTTTGTGCAGCAGATAGACAAGATCAAGGAGTCCATCCCTGCGATGACAGCATCTCCACTAGTATGCTGTTTCCCGATTCCTAGCTGCACCTCGATGTCTACATTTAAGCAGGTCACTAGTGATCTAGTCCGTTCGTATCCCAATCAAAGAAGACAACAAGTCCTCTGGACCATATTCCCACTGTCCTACTCCTAAGCTACATTGATCTGGTGCTGCTATGCATAACTAACATCACTAATATGTCATTAGCCTCAGGTCATGTCCCAGCATCTTTCCAAAAAGCTGTAGTTAGGCCACGTCTCAAGAAAGCGACACTAGACCAAGAGAACTTAAGCAACTACTGCCCAGTCTCCCTCCTACCATTCCTATCAAAGACACGGTAACGGGTCGTGGCAGACCAGCTGAACTCATATATCAAACTACAAACCTCGCTAGTACGTTCCAGTCTGGCATTAGAGCTAATCAATCCACAGAGTCAGCGTTGCTTAGTGTATACAATGAACTACTTAGGAATGCAGACATTGGCAGAGTGTCTCTGCTTGTTTTGCTTGATCTTTCGGCAGCTTCTGATACTATCAATCACAAAGTTTTTTTAGAGCACCTCTCATCTTGCCTGGGCATGAGTAGCACTGCTCTGCAATCGTTTAGGTCCTACATCAGTGGCAGACTCCAGAGTAATGATGCGAATGGGCAAAGATCATCCGAGGTACCTCTGAAATATGGGGTACCTCAGGGCTCCTCGCTAGGTCCGGTTCTTTTCACGGTTTATGCTCTCCCTCTTGCTGATGTGATTGCCAAGCACAATCTAGGCTTTCACTTCTATGCGGATGACACTCAGTTGTACCTTTGCTTTGATCCGTCCCAGCCTTCGAGGACCTCAAATTCTCTCAACTCACTTGCTGCATGTATTGATGACATCCGCACATGGATGGCAGCAAATTTTCTAAAACTAAACGATGATAAAACAAACTTACTAGTTATCGTCAAACCCAGCGTGATTCAGAAATTGGAAAGGCTGACGCTCAAAATTGGCTCTGCCAGCATATCTCCAGTTGAATCAGCTCGAAATATAGGTGTCATGTTCCAAAGTGACCTCTCGTTAGACGACCACATCATCTCCACAGTCAAATCTGCTTACTTTCAGCTGCATAACACTGCTAAAATTCGGGCCTATTTAGATAAGGATACCACATCCAAGTAGGTCCATGCATTCGTGATATGCCGTCTCAACTTCTGCAACTCACTGCTTACTGGCCTACCAGCATGTGCGATCAGGCGATTGCAGCTGGTGCACAACTCTGCAGCAGGGTTGTCTGTGTGAGCGTCGCAGTTGCCGCAGTACACCACTCCTCGCCGACCTGCACAGGCTACCAGTCAAGCAACGGATCGACGTCAAGGTATTGTTGCTCATTTTTAAGTCACTTCATTATTTGGCTCCAGCCTATCTCTCAGATCTACTCTCCCACTAGGCCAAGCATCGTACCACCTGCTTTTCGGAATCCAACAATCTGCCAATACCTCGTACAAACCTCAAATTCTTTGGAGACCGTGCATTTAGTTCGTATGCTCCCAAAGCCTGGGACTCCCGCCCGACTTGCGTTAGTACTTCCCCTGACTTGACCACATTTACAAAGAACTTAAAATCACACCTATTAAGGACATCATTTGGTGGGTCGCTGTGATTCGTCCTTCATGTGCTTATGCGTGCTGACACTAGGCATGCTGCCACTAACCATGTAATTCATGTTGTTCGTGTATCAAGCACTATATTACTTACCATTCAATAGTATTTCCCTTTGCAGCAAATTTAAACCACCTAGAAAGAGATTGAGTTTGCTGTGGGCACTTTATCAAGTGCATTATTATTATTATTATAAAGGTACGTGCAGTCAAGAGTTAGATACAAGGCCCGCGAAGCAGTAGCTGATAAGGATAAATTGCAGATAAGCTGAAAAGTTCAGCATGATTTAAATATCTTAGTCGTTTGAATTACTCCCAAGCTCTTTGCCGCTGAGTGATCTGACCAAGAGGTATTTAGCCGATGTGGCGCCAGTGTAGACTGAAGGGAGGCGGCATTGCATCATTTGAAGGTTGATTCGTGCATAGTTTACCAAACTTTGTACTTCTGACCAAATTTGTGTGGTTTGACATAATTGTTTGAGCCGTGCATTTGTATGATATGTTATGCAGAAATTATGCGAATTTAAGAACGGCGCGGCTTTTTCATTAAGCAGAAAATTAAAATTAGCTCAGGTCGAGCAGGTTACGAGCCAGTACTGGCGACTGAGCACAACATTGCTGCATTTGGACGTGCTAGTCTTAAGGGCTTGGATACCCAGAGGCAGATGTTTAACGAGAGTGGAGCAAATGTTTGAATTATCTACCGGAAACGTAATAGCTGACCAGTGGTTTGCTGAGAGCTATGACTGCTCCGAGGCAGGAACTTGAGATTTGTAATTCGGAAACAGGCTTGAACATACTATTGTTACTACAAGACATCAAGGGCGACAAGGAGAAAGATGTAGCACACACACACACCCACTCAAACACACACACACACGTGCAGACAGCAGATGAAGCTCCGTGTGTTAAAATCGATAAGCCCGAAACACGGTTTGCGAATTCTTTAGTAGTCGGTGGCATAGCCTGAGACTAGCAGCACAGTTAGGTGCATTGTGTTTGTGGCCTAGTTCGATACCCACTTGGAAGCTGCTACACCCCGTTTAGAACAAAGCTTGGATTCTGCTAATAAAAATCACATGAGGCAGGACTGTAATCTACCATAGTTCGTAAGCAGCTAGTCGAGTACAAGAGATGATGCTTATGACTCCATATACTGCAAGGATGAGATGCGGTACTTTATCTGGGTATGTTTGCCTGAAGGCATCCCCAAGTAGCAAACAACTACCCAAACACATGTGATCCCTTCCTTAATGACAGCTGACATGGCAATACTGCTGATAGTCTGCTGGATTTTCCGCCATTTCAAGACAGTAAATGCAGACGGTCTGTAACTTATAAGTAAAGACTTGTCAGTGTTGTACAAAGGATCAACGACAATCATTCAATCATGCTTACTCTAAAGCAAATGAGAAGTGCCTAGAAAGAGATTGGGTTCTCTGAGGGAGCTAGAGTTAATGTATTATTGATATTTCCATTATTATTATTATAATACAAAAGCTAAAATAAAATGTTGGCTGAAGTCGTGTGAAGACGAGACGGCTGTTTCAATCCAGGCGGGCATTTTAAGTTCTAGCAAAGAGATGCCAATTGTGGCGCATTGACATGTTATTTTCTTTTATTTTCGATCCCGAGTCTAAATGAAAGATTAAAAACGCAAGCTAAATACCACCTTTCCTATACCCGAACGACAGCTGTGGTCCTTCTCCCCTCATCCTTCATCCTCAACTTCTCAGCTTCATCCCAGCATCGTCTGCTCTCAGCTGCTGTCTGCTGCAGGGTACACGGTCACATTCCTGGACTGCTTGATTGCTCTGTTTTGGCCGAGCACTGCTAACACGGTCCTATGTCCTCTGTCTCTGAGTGACAGACATATCGGCCACTCCAGTCCGTGGATGCTGTAGGAGAGGACATGCTGTAGATCCTTCCTTCCTTCACCACTCTCTGCACTGAGCACCCTCACACAGTCCCTGCTCCTCCTGTCTCCCCTCCCTTGCACAGCCATGTACACGAGCCTGCCTGCAGTACAGACGCCTCCTACTGCCTCCTTGCTGCTCAGCTCGTGTCTCCATAGTCTGTTGCCTCGGTGACTGTAGCTGTCCACGATGTCCAGCTCTCTGCCGTCGTCCAGCTTTACATTGTCTCTGCTCGTAGTGACCAGAGCAGCAGCAGTGAGAGCCACACCCTCTATGTCATAATCGTACTTCCTGCTATACAGCAGCTGCCCCGTGCTCAGCTGCAGCAGCTGCAGCCCTGGGCCAGGCCACCACTGCTGCTGGTCATTGAGTCTGGTCTCGGTTACTGCGAGCAGGTCACCGAGTACGGACAGCTTCCAGGGAGGTGACTGCAGCACAGCGACACGCTTGTCCTCGAGCCACTGCCAGTCCCCTGCAGCAGCAGCACCAGCACCAGCAGAGCTGCGTGTGAGCAGCAGGACAAGCTGTGAGTAATGCACGCCTACAACAGCTCGTCCATCCTGCAGAGACTGCACTGAAATAACCAAGTCATCCTCTCCGTTGCATCGCCTCATAGGTTTCCAGACGCTCAGCTCGCTGCCATTCTTGCTGTATTCCTTCAGGCCATGCTCAAAAGCAGCCAGTAGCAGATGGCCCTCTGACGTCACAGACAGGTCGCGGCAAGGGACAGGCGTCTGGAAGCTGCTGGAGGCACGGCCGAAGTGCAGCGCTGGCTGCTCCTCTGCTACAACGAACGCTGCATTGAATACAGGCAGCAGCAGCAGCTGTGCAGAGTGCGTCAGAATGAATAAGTAAGCAATGAATAAGTAAGCAATTCTTGAATAAATTAAAGAATTAATGAATAGATGAATATTTCTTGTAAATTCACAATGCTATCTATGGCAAGACCGAGTGAACGACTGCTTCTACACTGAACCATCGGAAAAACAACTCAGTTTTGGTGGAAACAAAGTTGCAAAGTTTGTGAATGCTGTTGATACATTTGCTTCACTTTGTCTATGTTTAATTCGATAAGGCAATTTATAATTGTATGTCCTTAATGCACAATGCTGCTCAAGTTGGCAGGTCATTGTATTATGCTGTATCATGCTCAAAAAATAAACTGAAGTACAGTATTAGGTTGCATCGCTTGAATGCACTGCTGCAAAAACTTTGGTCTTATTTGCAGCCTTTTAATTTCTACCCTAACTACACTTACTTCTGCATGCTAAGCTGAATCATAACAGCAGACACGGTGAGTGCAGTAGCTTAAGTCAACTTCTCCCTGGCCCTCTGTAAGCCACACAGCCAAACGATGGTCTCATCTCCTACACCTAGCACTGATGCACCACCAAAATACGATGGTCTCTACTATCACAGCAATGGAGATTTGCATGGACGCAGACCAAGTTCTCATTTACAGACATTTCCAGGGAACCGAAACATGCTTTTATGCTCTCTCTCTCTCTCACACTCTCTCTTTCTCGATGCTATGGTGCCTTTGGTTATCTGCATTTCCAAATCCACAACGGACGAGCCAGAGCTGCAGCTCTGTCTCTAACAGCAATTAAGTAAACACTAGTAAATATTATCATAAATCAATGAGATAATGATATATTTCGATGAAACTGAATTTTTTCTGGAAAGGCTGCAAAAAAACTGCTTCGCATTATAACTCCACCAAAAATCCAACTACTACAGATGCATACGGCTGCAGTATACACACACTCATTAAAACAGTGACTTCCGGTGCATTTACACTTTCATTGCCCCCACTCCCATTCACAGACCATGATTGGATTGCTGGTTGAAACAAAGTCACAATTCGCCTCAGTCTAATTTGCAATAGATTTGCATGGATTAATTAAAATTAAATTACAAAGCAATTATTAACAATTAAAAATAGATTTGCATGGACCCAGTCTAAATGCACAGCCACTAACATTTCCAGGGACCACAACGATGCTACATGATCACTTCCGATGCCATGCCACTTTGGGTTATCTTCATTTCCAGGTTTACTACTTCCCGTTCAAATCTCAGATAAAGGCAACACAAGCATTGGGCCATCTACTAGCACTGCAGCATGCTACTGATGAGCTGCATGCTGCACTTTCACTCCCCCATTAGTCCAGACCGATGTGTGATGCAGCAACAGATACACTTTCAGATCTGACACCTTAAGCAGCTGCCACTGTGGCAGCTCTGCATGTAATAGCAATCACGTAAATATTAGTAATATATATATATATATATATATATATATATATATTGTCATAAGTGCATAGAGCCCCTAAGAGATGTACTTATTGCTCTACGTAATTAAATTTTTCTGGAACGGTAGCAACACAATTGCTTATAACTGGACCAAGAATCCAAGCAGTACAGCTCGACTCGAGCAGTATATATGCATTCGGCTGCAGCACACTCATGCTCATTGCAAAAGACAACAAGACCCGGGTTGCTGGAATAGCAATAGCCAACAATCAATCGGTAGAACGATGTACGGTAAAGCCAGGGGTAACTGAGATTGCTTAAACGTGTTTAAACTCAATTTTCCATTTTCAGCTTCGCTTTAACCCGTCCTTGGTCGCTATGTCCTTACAAATTACCCCTCATTTCTTTACCTACCACTTTATAGGTAACCCTTGTTAGTCAAATAACTAGCAACAGAGAATGACCATGTATCTTCATTGAAATTCCACATTCTTAATCTGAATGTCTACTTTATAACTGTCTTAACTCTCTATTTATAGCATAGCATTCCTATACAGTAGCATCTGTCAGCAAAAGCACTGGCATGCGATGGCCAGCAGAACTCCTGATCATCAGGGCGTTTACAACCACTATCTGATCCAATAGATACGACGTTCATATCTGCTTCTTTTCTTATATATATATATATATATATATATATATATATATATATATATATATATATATATATATATATATATATATATATATATATATATATATATATATATATATATATATATATATATATATATATATATATATATATATATATATATATATATATATATATAATTCATTTATATAGCGCCCCAAAAGAACTTAATCTCGATTCAGGCGCTTCACATATGCCTCGGGGCTCAAGCCCATGACCTCAGTCAGACCTTGGTCGGGGCGAGCACCTTAACTGCTAGACCAAATCAGCTGCTTCTGCTAATAGGTTTATAAATAGGAATACGCTACTATAGATTTGTTGCTACAAATCACTCAGCAGCTGGAGAGGCCGGATGGGAGCAGCACAGTAGCATCCCAAGAAATAATGAGCTTACATAACTCCACATACTGCCATCATGAGTGCACTACTAAATCTGGGTATTTTTGTCAGACGGCAACCCCAAGTATCGAACTAATACCGAAACAGGAAAACTTAAAGAAAATGTTGGCTGAAGTCGTACTGGAGACAAGACTGGTGGGTGTTTCAATCAAGGCAGGCATTATAAGTCCTTGCAAAGATCAACCAATGGCATATTTACCCATTATTTTTTAGCCCAAGTTATGGTTAAATGAAAGGTAAATAATTCAAGCTCAATAACACCTTTCCTATATCCGAACGACCATCCAATTTAGTAATTACTCGTAGCTGAATACCGACCCGACAGCATCAATAAGCTTCATCTTGGAGCAGCACAACGTGAACTTCATTCATGCACAGGTAAAGGGCATTCGATCGTCGTCCGGTCGGCAATGACCTGGCCTACTCAAATAAATGAAACTGTGGAAAGCTGAATACCATAAGAATGTGTTATGTAAAGCAAAAAGTCACTCAAGGGAATGGCAGCAGTCCATCAACTATGCATGGGGTTAGCAGGCGAGGAATCCAAAGAGAATTTCTCATAACTAAATACCTTCAAAACTATTTGCTCGGCATTACAATTTTTTCGGTTAGCATGTTGCATCAAGATATCAGCTCACCAGCAACATCATCACCTCCAGCACTGCCCTTAACGGCGATGACTTCGGCGAGGATTCCGCCAAGGCAGTCTGCAAGAAACACAATCTTAAGGGCTGCAATTGCAGAACATCGGCAAGATTTGCATGTCAGCGAGTTGAGCCAAGCAACCCGCAGACTGCATTGTTTCGCAAGCAGCTACCTGTGGTCAGCTTTGGAGTTCCTATCCACGAGGATACCACTTTATTTATGTCATTAGGCAGAGAGCCACTCAGTTCCACAAGCTTGCCAGCATCCGGGATATCTCTGAATCCATCCATCTGCTTAACCAGCACCTCGAGACGTGACTGCAAGGCCACCTGCTGGTCCAATACATCCGGGTCACCGGCCGAGTCAGTCAGGCTGCTGGCATATTCGGATGCATGCTGCAGTGACTGGTGCAGCTGCTCGGCCAGGCTCTGCAGGGCAGCAGCACTGTCCTCGAGCTGGTCATAGCAGTCCTTAAGCTTGCTCTCAGAATCATCAAAGCTTTTGCTCACAGCATCCACCACATACTTCTTCTTGGTTCTCAGCTCGTCCAGATGAACTGCACGAACCGATCGGATGTCCTTCTCCAGATTCCGGGGCTTCAGCAGCTGCTCAGACTTACTAAGCAAATGCTCATGCATATGCCTTATTCTCTCTCTCGTGGCCTTCAAGAGACTTTTGGCTTTCGGTCCTTTCAGCAGCTGTGGCATCGAGTGTCCTGAGACCTCACACTGCCTGGCACAGTCGGTGCAAGCTGCTTTCTTGCAGTCGATGCACAGCAGATCCAGCGGCATCGAGTGCTGCCTGCACTGCTGTTGCACTGCTGCTTGCAACAATTCGTTCAGGCTCGTGATCTGTTCCAGCGAAACAGACGCATGACTCTTGTTGTATCGGTTATGGCCAGGTAAGCAGGCTGCACACAAGGATCTCTGGCACTGCATGCACCAGACATCTGCTAGCTCGTCCAGGCTGCCATCCTCTCTGCAGGCACTGCACTTGTCAGCATTTTGCAGGGCTTTGAAACGTCTCACCAACTCGGCGATGAAACCATTGTGATGCTTTTTTAAACTGATGTCGGTGAGTACGTCACAAGCAGGGCATCGTAAGCTGTTTGAGCCCTCTGCTATGGCAGCACTATCAGCGCAGCCACTGCAGCAGCCGTGCAGGCATCGAAGCAGCAGTGGCTGCTCAGCAATTTGTTTGCAGACGATGCAAGATAACAGGTCTGTGTTTATCGATGCTAGTCGGGACACTTGAAGCTCTTGTGCCATGGCTAACCTAAGGAAAGAACGACATAAACCCAGCTGACATATCAACAACACAAAATGTAGGTGATGTAGGCAGATTTTAACAACAAGGGATGGATGTAACGTGAACCATTCCAGAGCAGATATGCTTAACAAATAATGCCAGCAGGGCAGACCATTTTGACCAGATACTCTTTTGAGAGATGCTACTTGATTGCGTTACCTGGCTTTATGTAGCAACTCTGCTAACAGCATCTGGGCATCGTCAGCACTTGTAATTTATTGTCTCCTTAGTCACGATGCTTGCATAACTTTATAGCCAACTACTAATTTTGCTGAAGTTGGATGTTAAATTGCAGGCTCACACCCAGTACGGAGTACCCTGCTTGACTTGAGAGCATTGTCGGAGCCTGGTCTTGTGATATACAGGTATTCGTGTAAGTCGCAGGCAAGGGTGACGGCAAATAAAAACGCAAAAGAATAAAAACACCGAGTCTACATACTTCAAGCAGTACTCACGAATGTCTGCTTACGTACCTGTATCTAATAGGATGTTGATTGGTGTATAGGAGTAGCCAAGCATAGAATAGGCAGAAAGCAGTAGCTGAGCGATAACATTAAATTAAATGTCAGTAGCAAAGCGCAGCAGTAGATCAGCATGAGAATTACACTCTGGGATTCTAACCGATGCCTATGCCTAGAGCTGCTGAGAAGTTATTCAAATGATATCAAATTTCCTTGAGAGGCCATAACACACATTCAACCGATAAATGAGCCATTAATTACAGCCATGCCAATTTGCAGCTTTTATTGACCTAAGCTTTGCATCACTACATGACATCCACAAGCATACCTGATGCACTTCACCTAAAGCAGCTGCTTATGGTAGCTTGGCTTCATTGCATTACATGCAGCTCGTCAGCATAGGGCTTGAGTCAGATGTGGCACATCATAGTCTACCGAAACTATTGCATGGGTATTTTACCGAAACCTTTGCTGTCTGGATCCTAGCGAAAATTTTGACTGACTCTTTTGCCTATATCTGTGTTCTCTTACCGGTTGTTGTGGCTTTGCCGAAATTCTATCCAGTTGTACACGGATACGATTATGCAACTCCAGAATTTATTTTGCCAGATACTGCAGTTGAAAGTAGGTAGACTTGACTAAGAACATTGAGGTGGTCATATAGCTGAATGTCATTGTGGAACGAGACAAGCTGGTTTTATAGTGATTTTACAAGGAATGCTCTGGCCGAGGTAAACGTTAGGCTTTCAAGTTTTTTCGTGACACTCCCTTCGTCCTTAACTGCTTGGAAGGCTGTATCGTCTTTTAATTAGAAACGCATGGCTGCCATACAAGTGCAAATGTAGGCAACCGAAATTAGAAGGGATGTGAAGGTATGGGGTGCTGGAGACTAAATGATAAAAGCAAAGGTACAGCAACATGCCGTCGGCTTGCTTGACAGGGATAGCACATCTAATTTTGTCCATGCATTTTGCCATCCCGTCTTGACGACTGTAACTCACTGCTTGCTGGTCTACCTGCCTGTGCAACCAGGCGTTTACAGCTCGTGAAAAACTCTGCAGCTTGGCTTGTCTGTCATGAGCAACGCAATTGCCACATCTCACCACTTCTCACCGATCTGTACTGGCTCCCAGTCGATACACGCATCGACTTCAAGCTTTTGTCTTACTCACTTTTAGGTCCCTTCCTTATTTGGCTCCAGCCTACCAATCACATCTACTCACCCACCAAGCTAAAAATCGTACCACCCTCTTTTCAGAATCGAAGCGTTTACAGATACCTCGTACGAATCTCGAATCCATAGGAGATCGTAAATTTAGTTCGTGTGCTCCCGAAGCCTGGAACTCACTTCCGACTTAAGTTACAACATCCGTGAATCAACCACATTTAAAAAGAAACTGTAAACGCATATATTTTTCATAGGAATTAGTGAGTCCGAATGATCATTCTTTGTTTGGGCTTTTGGGTGCTGACACTGTGCATGCTGCTACTAACCATAGTTGCATGCTGACCCTGTGCATGCCACCCCTCACCAAGTTATTCTTTTTTAACCGTTCTATCGTGTTCACTTTGGAGCAAATTTAAAGTGCCTAGAAAGTAATTGAGTTATCAAAGGGTATTAAAGCAAATGTATTATTATTATCGATTATATAACTTGTTCTTAGAAGCTAGACCGGTAAGTAGACGGTGGCTACACCTGGCGATGACTAGGTGGCGATAATGAGCTGACAATGAGTCGTAGGCATTTCCTCACCCGAATTCTGACTAAATATATCAAAAAACGCTCATGCAAGTTGTGCTACAAATGGTTATGCAAGGCAATCTATTGACTATGCGAGGTGTGCTAAACGACTACTCTAGGAGTAAAAGCACCAAGTTTGGGCTTGCTTAGTCAACAGCCTCATTAACTGCGAATGTAGCTGTCGAAAAGCCTTAGCGGCTATCTCTCCAGCTTTTAGTTGTTGGCAATAAAGCTTCCACAACATACTTCTTCTTGGTTCTCAGCTCGTCCAGATGAAGTGCACGAGCGGATTGGATGTCCTTCACCAGATTCATGGGCTTCAGCAGCCGCTCAGATTTACTAAGCAAACACTCACGCAGACGGTGTATTCTCTCTCTTGCATCCTTCAAGAGACTTTCGGCTATTGATCCTTTTAGAGGCTGTAGCCCTGGGTGTCCTAAACCCTCGCACTACCTCGCACAGTCGGTGCATTTGGCTTTCTTGCAGTCGATGCACAGCAGATCCAGTAGCTTCGAGTTCTTTGTGCACTGCTGCTGCACTCTGCTGCCGTCCTCTCTGCAGACACTGCACTTGCCAGCATCTTGCAGGGCTGTGAAACGTCTCACTAACTCGGCGATGAAACTATTTTGATGCTTTGCTGAACTGATGTCGATGAGTACATCACAAGCAGGGCATGGTATGCTCTTTGAGCCCTCTGCTATGGCAGGACGATTAGCACAGCTACTGCAGCAGCTGTGCCGGCAGGGCAGCAGCAGTGGCTGCTTAGCAATTTAAATTAATTAAACTAGATTACAGCAATTTAATTTAATAAAATATCCAAGCCAACTTGCAGCTTTTACTGACCAATGCTTTGCATCACTACATGACATCCACGTGCATACCTGATGCACTTCACATAATGCAGCTGCTTATGGTAGCTTTTCTTCGTTGCATTACATGCAGCTCGTCTGGATTGGGCTTTGAGTCAGATGTGGCACATCATAGTCTACCGAAACTGTTGTACGAGTAAGCCACCGAAGCTTTTCTTGTCTGAATCTTAATGGAACTTTTGACGATGACTCTCTTGCCTATATCTTTGTTGTCTAATCGGTTGTTGCAGCTTCCCCGACATTCTATTCAGTTTAAATAAGCTACGAGTATGCTACTCAATCCTAAGTTCATTACAGATACACTTATTCTTGCACCGACTGTATGCTATTATTGCACAGGCAGGAAGACCAGCAACTAATAAATTATAAAGGCCAAAACCTGATATTACAAATGCATAGACCAGCTTGGCTACGCTATTCGTATATAGGCAAGCCTAATTACTGCAAAGTTTAGTGGATAAAAGTTGAGTTTGCACCACCTGTAAGCTTCGTATTCTAACACATAAATATTTTGTGTGACGGTGTCTCCAGAGGTAGCTGTTCTAGTGGGAGTTTCACGGAGACACAGCTGGTGCACGTGCACAGTAAACGACACTCTCTTTAGTGCTCTCAACTGGCACATATACAAGAGCTCGATAAATTATAGCGGATGACACGAAATATAAACTGCATTAGTGGCCGGAGGCTTCACTGCTTCAATGGCTTAACTATTGGCCACAGCTGAGGCTTGTGCATTAGTGTCAGGCGCTTTGCTAATTACAGCAGAAGCCACAGGCCCACATAACAAAGACCTGCAAGTAATGAGCTAAAGAAACCCAGTTCAGATTCGTAATTGTACTAACCAGCTTGCTAGGCTAGAATTTATTCTTTTTCAAATATGGCCACTAAAAGTAGGTAGACGTGACTGTGAAGATGATGTGGTCGTTTAACTGAATGTCATTGTGGTATGAGACAAACGGGTTCCGTTGTCATTTAACAAGGGCCGAGGTAAACAGTAAGCTTTCTAGTTTCTTCGTGACACTCCAACTTTCCTTAACTGCTTGGAAGGCTGTATCGTCTTTTAATTAGAAAAGCATGGCTGCCATAAAAGTGCAAATGTAGGCAACCGAAGTTAGAAGGGATGTGACAGTTCGAGGCGCTGGATAATATATTACAAAAGCAAAGGTAATAATAATGACAATGATAATAATGCACTTGATAAAGCACCCTCAGAGAACTCAATCTCTTTCTAGGCTCTTTACATTTGCAGCAAAGGGAAATGCAATTGGATGGTAAGTAATATCATGCTTGATAAAAAACAGCATGAATAACATGGTTAGTGGTGACCTGCACAGGGTCAGCATGCAACTGTGGTTAGTGGCAGCACGCACAGTGTCAGCACGCATAAGCACATCAAGGATGAATCACAGGGACCGACTAAATGCTGTCCTAAATAGGCGTTTTTAAGTTCTTTTTAAATGTGGACAAGTCAGGAGATGTTCTGACGCAAGTCAGGGAGAGTTCCAGGCTTTGTGAGCATACGAACTAAACGCCCGGTCTCTAAAGGATTTGAGGTTTGTATGAGGTATTGGCAGACTGCTGGATACCTAAAAGCAGGTGGTACGATGCTTGGCCTGGTGGTGGAGTAGATCTGAGAGATAGGCTGGAGCCAAATAATGAAGTGAAGTAAAAGTGAGTGACAAAACCTTGAAGTCAATCCGTTGCTTGACTGGTAGCCAGTGCAGGTCGGCGAGAAGTGGTGTGATGTTGCAACTGCGATGCTCACGACTGACAAGCCTAGCTGCAGAGTTTTGCACAAGCTGTAATAGCCTGATCGCACATGACAGTTGGCCAGTAAGCAGTAAGCAGTGAGTTGCAGAAGTCGAGACAGGATGTCACGAAAGCATGGACCAACTTGGACGTGGTATCCTTATCTAAACAAGCCCGAATTTTAGCAAAGCTATGTAGCTGAAAGTAGGCAGATTTGACTGAGGAGCTGATGTGGTCGTCTGGCGAGAGGTCACTTTGGAACATGACACCTGATGATAAAACCGAACTGCTACTCATAGGACACCCTAAGCGTGTGGCTGCATTAAAAGGCTTTGCTCTTCTAATAGGTGATGCTATTGTGCGACCTTCACCACGTGCTCGTAATCTAGGTGTCGTGTTCGACAGCTGCCTCAATTTCAAACGCTTCATTCAGAAGACTGCCTCTACAGCTAGCCATCACATCCGATCCCTATCCAAGATTAGAAGCTGTCTCCCACAGTGGCTTGTAAAAAATTTAACTAGCTCTTTAGTTCTGTCTCGGCTTTATTATTGTAATTCCCTTTTGGCTGGGCTACCAAAGAAAGCTATTAGGCCACTACAGCGGACTATGAATATGGCTGCAAGGCTGGTCTTCAAGTCCCAGTGGTTTGAGCACGTGTCACCTCTGCTGAATGAGCTAGGATGGTTGCTGGTTGAGCAAAGGATACAGAGCAAAGTTGTTACGCTGACCCACAAGGCCTGCCACGGCTTGGCTCCGTCGTACCTAGCAGAACTGCTGCATCAGTTTCAGCCTCTTCGCGCCCTCAGGTCCTGTGTGGACAATAAATTAGCTGTCCCATTCCTCCGCTTAAAGACAGTTGGCGACAGAAGCTTTAGCTCTGCAGGTCCTAGACTGTGGAACTCGCTTCCACAATTCTTGCGCAACGACAACTACTCTCCAACTGCCGACTATGGCACATCTTTTTCAGCGGTCCTGAACTGCTACTTCTCTGCTACTCACTACCTCAACTGCTCTCCTGACTCTGCTATGCTTCCCACTTTCTCTTTGTTGCGTTTGACAAAGTCTGTTGGCTACCGAATGCGTACCGAAAGCCGCTTAGGCTGTGAGTGTGCTATACAAAACTCTCCTGCGTAACACCCACGTGGTCTTTATGAATTTGTGGAGTTACAGACGAAGATACATTACATTACATTACCTAGATTTCGAGCTGATTCAACAGGAGATATGCTGGCAGAGCCAATTTTGAACATCAGCCTTTCCAATTTCTTAATCACACTGGGTTTGCCCATAACTAGTAAGTTAATTTTATCATCATTTAGTTTTAGAAAATTTGTTGCCATCCATGTACGGATGTCATCAATACTTGCAGCAAGTGAGTTAAGAGAATTTGAGGTGCTCGAAGGCTGGGAGGGATCAAAGCAAAGGTACAAGTGAGTGTCTTCTGCATAGAAGTGAAAGCCTAGATTGTGCTTGGCAATCACATCAGCAAGAGGGAGAGTATAAACCGTGAAACGAACCGGACCTACCACCGTGCAAAGGTACGGCAACATGCTGTCTGCTTACAAACGATGATGTAGCTTGTTCTTGGTGGCTAGACCACCACAAGGAGTTAGAATTTGCAATCAAATGGGGGCCTTGTGAACATCCTAACTCTACCGAGATAAGAGTCTCTAACCCAGACTCGAAGTCAGTATTCTTCCTGGCGCTAACTACTTGGTGCTAGTGTCTTGACAGTGAGTCATAAGGAATTTATGGACCTGAATCAATACTAAATCATTCCAATAAAGCTTATGGAAGTGTATGCGAGGCGATCTATATGATTATGCGAGGTGTACTAAACGACTATTTTAGGAGTACAAGCAAAACGTTTCGGCTTGCTTATTCGACAGGGTATGCACCTGCAGAAATGCCCTAGAGGTCATGTCTCTATACTTAACTGGCAATGGAGAAGACTCAAACGCACGACCTTGGTTACAGAAGCATCTTAACTCTTTGAGTCTTGAGTACGAGGATCGGGTAGTGCAGTTAAGTCGGTTGAAAGCCGGAAGTGCTGACTTAGTGAGTTCCTAATCGAAAAAGTGCATACGCGTACACTCTTAAAGGAATACAAGTCTTCCATCATGCACCGTCAGGCCTACCCGAAATCATTGAGCACCTTCAGTAATCCCGGGCCCAGCGTTGGGTTTAGCCCACCACTTCCCGGATGGGCACTAAACCAGTTTACTGGCGTCTGTTCAATGAAGGTCAGGTAAAAAAGTCAACTAGTATACGCCTTGTATACCGATCTATGAAATATTCTATATCACGTCCATCAACTTACCTTGTTTGAAGCTAGATGAACAACAATTCAGCAGAAAAAACGGCTGCCAGCAGTCATTGACTACCTGCGATCGTAAAACCTACCTGGGAGGTCAGGATTTCTGTGTCTAGTGTCTGGGTAGCCATTGCATCTGCTGAGCTATGCCAACCGGTTTCATTTAAAATATGGATGTTATTTAAATACTTGACTTGTGCATAAACTCCGTTGACGAGCTACCCGTCAACAACAAGCTGTGGTTGGATCCGGGCACCTTAGTAGGTCACAGGCAAGCAATACCGACTCAGCCGAGGACGGAGCCCACCGAAAGCTAGTTGTTGTACTAAAGACGACGGCTGTGTTGTATCATATGCAGGCAACACGAGCGAGCTTACATATGAATGTAGTGGTAGTAGCCGTCGCTTTAGCAGCTCCGGAGTGCCAGTAAATAAGAGAGTATGAGAAAAGGGATACAGAGAGCTGACAATGTGCGTGTGTGCAGCCTGACTGACTCGCAGGCAGAAAGTGTTTAATGAAGGACTAGCAGGTCACGCGACCACAGCTGACCCCGTTGCAATTAAATCTAGCTTAGTTAGCTGATACCGCACGACTGCAGTGCCTAACGAGCTGGTACACAGCGTGCCCGTTGACCTGGCGGAGTGCAGTGAGTCCTGCCGGAGGATTGTGGGCGTGGTCAGCCAGCCCCTGGCAACCAGTTTGCCGTTGGCGGCTGTTGCACTGACGAGAAGTAATAATAGTAATAATAATTCACTTGATAAAGCACCCTCAGAGAACCTAATCTCTCTCTAGGCGCTTTACATTTGCTGTAAAGTGAAATGCAATTGAATGGTAAGTAAAATCATACTTGAAAAACAAACAAAATGAATAATATGGTTAGGGGTCACATGCACTGGGTCAGCATGCAAATGTGGTTAGTGGCAGCATGCACAGTGTTAGCACGCATAAGCACATCAAGGACGAATCACAGGGACCCACTAAATGCTGTCCTAAATAGGTGTGTTTTTAGGTTCCTTTTAAATGTGGTCAGGTCAGGGGATGTTCTGACGCAGGTCGGGAGGAATTTCCAGCTTTGGGAGCATATGAACTAAATGCACGGTCTCCAAAGGATTTAAGGTTTGTATGAGGTAGTTCTAGACTGTTGGATTCCGAAATGCGGTTGGTACAATGCTTGGCCTGATGGGGTAGTATATCTGACAGATAGGTTGGAGCCATAGAATGAAGGGACCTAAAAGTGAGCTACGAAACCTTGAACTCAATCCGTTGCTTGACTGGTAGCCAGTGCAGGTCAGCGAGAAGTGGAGTAATGTGGCAACTGCGACGCTCACGACAGACAAGCCTAGCTGCAGAGTTTTGCACCAGCTGCAATCGCCTGATCGCACATGCTGGTAGGCCAGAAAGCAGTGAGTTGCAGAAGTCGAGACAGGATGTCACGAATGCATGGACCAACTTAGATGTGGTATCTTTATCTAAACAAGCCCGAATTTTAGCAATGTTATGAAGCTGAAAATAGGCGGATTTGACTGTGGAGCCGATATGGTCGTCTAACGAGAGGTCGCTTTGGAATATGACACCTAGATTTCGAGCTGATTCAACTGGAGATATGCTGGCCGAGCCAATTTTGAGAGTCAGCATTTCCAATCTGCGGATCACACTGGGTTTGCCCAGCCCGGATATATCCATATAGCATTCCACCGAAACGATTTTGGTCTAAATAGCTGCGGAGCTGTTGGTTCTGGCTCAGCCACTATAATGTAACGATGTAATGTATCTCCTGTAACTCCACAAAGTCATAAAGATCATGTGGGTATTAAGCAGGAGAGATTTGTACAGTACACGCACAGCCTAATCGGCTTTCGGTACGCATTCGGTAGCCAACAGACATCGTCTCACGCTACACATGGTAAGTGGGAAGCATAGCAGAGTCAGGAGAGCAGTTGAGATAGTGAGTAGCATAGAAGTAGCAGCTCAGGACCGCTGGAAAGGATGAGCCATAGTCAGCAGCAGGAGGGTAGTTGCCGTTGCATAAGAATTGTGGGCAGCATGTTCCACAGTCTAGGACCAGCAGAGCTAAAGCTTTTGTCGCCAACGGTCTTTAAGCGGATGCATTGAACAGCTAATTTATTATCCACACAGGACCTGACGATGCGAACAGGCTGAAACTGATGCTGCAGTTCGGCTAGGTACGAAGGAGCCAAGCCGTGGCTGGCCTTGTGGGTCAGCGTAAGAACTTTGCTCAGTATCCGTTGCTCAACCGGCATCCATCCTAGCTCTTTTAGCAAAGAAGACACGTGCTCAAACCTCTGGGACTTGAAGACTAGCCTTGCAGCCATATTCATAGTCAGCTACAGTGGCCTAAAAGCTTTCTTTGATAGCCCAGCCAAAAGAGAATTACATTAATCAATCTGAGACAGAACTAAGGAGCTAGTTAATTTTTTTACTAGCAACTGTGAGAGACAGTTTATGATCTTGGATAAGGATCGGATGTGATGGCTAGCTGTAGAAGCAAACTTCTGAATGAAGCTTTTAAATCGAGGCAGCTGTCGAAAACGACACATGAACTATATAACTTCATCCCAAGGCCCTGTCTGCTCTACGACTTTAGCTTCTAGGAATAGTTTGAGCCGAGACTGTTCTGTGCCCTTCAGCCGGGCTAGAACAAGCTGGAACTCTTTATCAGGCGACGCTTCGTAATGCACGCCAGGCAGGAGGCGAAAGGGGCTGCTCGGATTTCCACGAGTCGTCTGTTTACATGGGTGTACCTCGCGCCTCTTGCGTCGTGGTCGTGTCGTAGGTGAAACGGCCTAACGCCAAATCAGCTAGATTATGTCTGGTATTTATTACTCGGTGTCAGTGAATTAAAGCGGCCAGGCGCAGATTAAGCGACGATTTATAGCCAAGGCAGCAAGAAAGCGGATGCGCTAAAAACCGGCACGGGATCATTCTATTCTTACCAAATGATACCGTAAAATTAACATCGAATCACAAGCGGCGAAGCTCACAACCAAAAAAAATATGACAGACCTTTGTGCACCTCATGCAAAGCGGGTCTCTTGGTCGCTTTAGGTCGGCTCGCCCCAGGTTCGACCCTCACCTTCGGCGACAAAGAGCTCGTTAGGTGCAAACGCTCGGTTTCCACGAATTATCGCAAGCAACCGCAATCCATTCTAATTAAGCTTAAATGGATCTGAAATTTGTAGCGAGGAGTTGGTGTTACTGTGGCTCCTGGGCGGTGGGAGATCTTTGAGTTTCACGGAGACACGAGCGTGAATGGATCTTCAGAGAGACTCAATCTGTATTTCTCTTAAAGCATATACAGACACACACACATTTATACATATATAAATAAATATATATAAATATATATATATATATATATATATATACATGCGTATGCATCTGTGGTTTGCTAGCAAATATAACGAAGTAAAAGAACGCCCCTAGGTATGGGAATACCTCTGTAGCCGAGTTCCAGTGGTCAAAGGCTAGTTCCACCAAATAAAATAAATAAATAAATCCTAGCTGATTAAACAGCTTCTTTTGTATAGCGACAGAAGAGCCTTTACGGCTATCACCGCCTCTTGCTGTGGCGATAAAGGATCGCCCACCGTGGGAATTGAACCCACAATCTCGGGACCGAGGTCGTGAAAGCGACAGCCTTACCTGGTGTGCCGTCACGGCTCACGACCGCGCCATACTTCGGCCACGCTGCCACTCGCCATGCCGCTGAGCTAGGGTACAATGAGCGGCCGTCAGGTTAAATCTCTTTGTAATTATACATGAGCCAACAACAACAGACGAACTAAACAAGTCTACAGGGAGGGTCCTAAACAAAGTGCACTATAGGGGCGCAAGACGACGAAGCAAGCACTAAACAAACGTACTAGTTGGTCAGTCGGCTTCCGCAGTCTTGCCGTTGTACCGACTCCAAATCTAACAGTGCGAGCGTACACTGTAAAAGATCCGTCTAGCTGAGTAACTGCTTGGCTAGTCGGAATGAGGTGACAGAGCGATGAACAGTGGGCAGGAGAGCATCGTAACGCGAAACAAGAAAGAGCACGATAGATCGTGCTGAAGATAAAAGTAAGAACAGCGATACATAAATAGGCCGTTTATATAACATTACAGTATAGCGCCACAGAACGTAATCTCTATGCGGATGCTTTACGGCCAGCTGCAAAAGAGTCGGTAAATATTGGTTATTGCAACGCACGGTATCAAGCTAGCTAATACAGTATCGTTTTCCAAAGTGACAGCAAACTTTCAGCTACGGGGATTAATCAAATGAGTAGGTTCAACATGGCATATAACTTCTGTAGTATAATCTGTAGTTCAAAGCCGAGCTGATTTGGTCCAGAGGTTAATGTGCTCGCCCTGACCAAGGTCTGGCTGAAGTCGCTGGCTCGAGCCTCTAAACTATGAGTAAGAGCAAGTGAGCAATTTGTTGTAGGTAGTGCTAAGCTAAGCTCTAGAAAGTGCTCCTTCGGTCTCTTCAAGTGGCAGTGAGGAGATTCCAATATTCCATGCCACTTTTCGTTTCGTTTTTCTGAGATGAGGTCCTAAGACGCTTTGGAGCGATGGTCCCATAGGCTCTGCGGAAATTTTGCATATGACTGTTGCTGTGACTTTTTAGTGTGAGTAGACAACTGTATGCCGAGACCTATCATCACTAATAGCATCGAGTCACGTGCATCTACTGCGAAATATGCATCCCATGCCGCATTACAGTTTGTTCTGTATAGTGGCATTACTGTGCTGACATTTGAGCAAAACATGTAGACAATTACAAATGCCTTTCATAAAATGAATAAAGTCTTACTGAGAACTTATAATCTCGAAACTCCACCAGACTACAAGGACTAACTGGATCTTTCCTGGAAATTTTTCTATATCCCGCTTAAAGCCTATGTGACTTCTTCTGGTTGGCATAGTGAACCCTAAACCCAGCCCCAAACCCAAAAAGACCTACAAACCCTTACCGTCAAATTCAAATCCTGAAGCCCTACGACCCGTACCCCAAACAGATCTGAAATAGAAGAAAACGACGTTAAATAACGCAAATATGATTTTCGGAATTCTAAAGACAACATGTATGTATGTATCCCCATCTGTAACTCCACAAAGACTCAGTAGGTATTACGAAGGAAAGTTCTCTATAGCTCGCTCAATTCCTGTGCGGCTTTACCTGTATAGGACGGCAGCCAGCAGATTGTCTGTCAAGCAACTCACGGAGAGAGTGAGAACCAGAGCTAAGGCAGGAGGCGGTCAAGGAAACGAGTAAGCATGGAAGCAGCAGCTCAGGATGGTTGGAAAGAGCGTGCCACAGTCGGCAGTGGGAGAGCATATAGGTAATTTAATGTGACAGTGGCAAGGAATGAATGCGACAACGTATGAGCCGTAAGTGTTACTACCTTGCTAAAACCGTAATCTTCATGTTGTCTTTAGAATTCCGAAAAATCATATATATATATATATATATATTTATTTATATATATAAAGCGGTCGAAAAAGAGGTGCTCGCTCGCGCTCGTACGTTGAACACCGACTGCGAGCGCTGTGCCCGCAGCAGATCTGACACGTTCCTGCTGTACGAACAAGCGACGCAGTATTAGCTGCACAGCCGGCCGGCTCGGAGCTACAAGGGTCTACTCCAGCCCGGAAGGGGTCGGGGTGCCGGCGGGGAAGCCGGGGATCCCGGGGGTGGGTATGCCGACGTCAGCGAGCGGGCGCCAAGGCGCCTCGTAGCGATGACTGGCGCGGGTAGCGCCGATCGCGCGACGCCTGCCCTCGTGCGTTCGAGCGCCGGTGGTTCCAAAAAGGAACAAGTAAGAGAGAGAAGAGGGATAGAGAGAGACAGAGACAGAGACAGAGAGAGAGACAGAGACAGAGACAGAGACGGAGACGGAGACGGAGACAGAGAGACAGAGAGACAGAGAGAGGCAGAGAGAGGGCTTGGTCCGCTAGTACCGCTGGAGACGCAAACGGACGGTCCGGAGCGGAACGCTCGGAGGCCCCGACGGACGGGCTTTGTCAGAGCCGTCCGCGTTCGCTTTGATCGCTCCGCGGCAGCCAGCCGGCCGGCTCGGTGCGGGCACGCGCTGAGACGCGGCCTCGGCGCCCTGGTCACGTGCTGCTCGGGGTCATGGCCTCAACGCAATGCTACTGACGCCTAGCCTGCTTTTCGAGCGAGCACCGAACGGTCGGACGTCCGGCTAGTCACACCTCTCAAGACCGGCATCCCTCTTCCTGGCGCCCCCTGGGCTCATGTCTGGCGGCATTTCAATGTGTTGCGATTTATATATTTTCATCGAGGTTTTATGCAGCATTCGCTGAACGCACCGGGCAGTCTTGCCCGACTCTGGCTGCAGGGCGGTGGCCGTCAGCCGGGAGCGAGCGACGCAGCGAGAACGCTGCACACTGCAGCGTTCGTCGGCTGCAGCTAGAGCATCGACTCCGGTAATCTCGCTACCGCTCCGTCGGCTTGAGACTCCGGTACTGCTCAAATTTGGTCTGGGACTTCCCAATGGCTAGAGATGTAGTAGGCGGTCTTTCCCTATAGCACCCTTACCCTCAAAAAGAAGCACTTTCACGTTCAATCTCACATTCATTTGATCTCATTCGAAAATGCTTCTTTTTTAATTGTGGGTTAACTATAAGGATTAACCCCCACTACTGTAGTTTTGTAGATTGTAAAAGTACTATATAGTACTGAACAATTTCTGCAAAATCAGATTACACAACAAACAACAGACTTACTTTTTTATCTATATAATAGTAAACAGATTTTTTTTATCATTTTTAAACACAATTTTATATACTATAATATGTCAGGATTAAATGAATCTATTTTTGTAGAGAATTATAATTTATCTATAGAAAAAATTAGATAATGGTGTTAAAAAAGTTATAGATGTTATTGCTTAATCATTTTATGGAAGAAAAGTCATTGGATCTTGTTTAGTTGCTTGTTTAATTGCAAGAGATTTCTTGAATGGTAAATGTTATATAAAAATAGAAAAAGGTTTTAGTATTTTATGAAACATAAACTTGCTACTACTCATTTTTGATTAAATATTGACAACCTAATTATTGATATTGGTTCTCATATTCTAATTAATGCAAATCCTTTATTGATTGAAATACTAGATAAAACATAATTAATATCCAATATTCCAGAAGGTTTTGAAATAACTGATAATGATACTTTTATCATTCATATATAGATAACTTGACATTTTCTTCTCATATTCGTAAATGTTCATTTGCTCTAAAAGATATAATATTTAAAATTAAAAAGGGATGTTATAATAAATTAAACAAATAATATAGACCAATCATATCAGATCTAAGGTCAAAATATGCAAATGACAAATACAATGGAATACTTTTAGATAATGAAAGAGTTGGAAATTGTTAACTAAATTAATGAGAATTAGATATTATTTTCAATTTATAAATATTTCATTAACTCTTGCAATTACTGTAACAAATACATATGTTCCACAATATGACGAGCTTTCACATGTCGTAACCGTTTTAGGTGGACTAGCAACAATGTTAATATCAGTTGAAAGTACAATATCCCAAACTGATAGAAGAAAACGTTTTACCCTTCAAGCAAATCCTAACTTGATTTCAAAGATAGTAGATACTTCAGACGATGACAAAATTACTAAAGCAGATTTTAATGGAATAGTTGTAGAGCAATTGAGTACTACAGGTGAATCTAAATCCTTATCACTAGCAACTCCTCTTTAACTAAACTTCTCTTTACGTCATTTACAAAAAAACGAACTGGTTGTTCTTGCGATACCATTATTCCAACGATACCATTATTCCAACGATTTAGTCAAACTCCATATCGGATCTGTAGCTCTTCTTCCTTTTTTCATCTTCTCCTTCACCTGGTTCTCATAACTATCTAAAAGTTGTTCCTAGTTCTAGCAATTTTTCTTGTTCTCCGACTTTTACATCGTATTTTGGTTTTTTAGCCTTACTATTTCTTTTATTGCTTTAGAAGGTTCTTCACCAGTTGTACTTGTAATGCTACTATTTATATATTCAATAATCTTTGGTAAATTATCAATCCACTCTTTATTTCAAGTATAATCTCCTTTATTAATACTTTCTACTTCTTTTTCATATTGTGCAATAAATGCTCTCTCTGCTACTGTTTTATTCATTCTTTAAACTAATGCAACACTCTTTTTACTAGTAGCTTCTATAACACTTGTTTTATGTCTTTTCATTTCTTTAGAAAACTCTCCTTTAAACTCTGATCCTGGATCTACTGTTATCTTCTTTGGCCATTCAAAAGGTCCTTTACTATAAATGTCTATTATTGTTTGTGTTACTTCTTTAGAAGACTTTGTTTTAAGTAGTCGAATCTTTATATCTACTAGCAACATCAACAACACTCAAAGCATATTTGTATCCAGAATCATTTGGTATATACAAAATGTCTGCTTGATGATTTTCATCAGTGTTTTTTTAGAACGCATGGACTGATAGAATGAGAACCCGGGTGGGGTGGTCTCGGAAATACAGCTACTGGAACAAGGCGTCATCCAGGTTTTGGTAAGCAGAATAATCTAGAATGCATCTAGCTTCTCCTGGACCACCTGATCGCGGATAAGTAACCCCTTGGTTTTTAGCGAGCGGACATTTAGTAGGCGGAATTTAAGAGGCTGTCCAACAACTGGGCGACGGCGATGAAGTGGCTTGTATTCTCTACCGTTTGCGTCCGGCCCGGCAGACGCTGGCTCTTCGAATTTGAATTGGACCTAGGTAATGGCCGTGGGACGATGTTTCACAACGTGCTGGGCTACATCGGGTGGGCTACTACCGCAACAAGTACTATTTAGCGCTTTAAACTTACGAGTCGTAGGTTTGATAGCCGAGCTGTTGATGGGGCGAGCGCAGGATGCAGGTAGGTTCTCACTGACCCGCCGGAGAAGGCCCGCCGGTAGGTATCGACTAATGGGGACATCGCATCTTATGCTAAACAGGTCCTGTTTTGTGTAGCATATCCGAGGGCAGCTCATAAATAGTCACAGCGAAGATAGCAGCGGAATACCCGAAGGTATTGCGGAGAAATCAAGTAACGGTCCACACCAAGCTAGGAGTCGCCCGAGGCCGCTCTTTAGCGCGGGGAACGCTGCAGAAATGTCGCACACAACAAGCTTTAGGACAGGAAAAGACTGGAGGAGCCTGGGAGATCCATGCCGCCAAAACTCGGCGAACGCCTCGCGTATGACTAAGTCAAAAAGAGAAAGAGACTGTAGGTAGGATTCGAGCACTTGACCACGCAAGTGGTGGAATAGAGTCCTTGCCCGATCGTGTGCCGGGCTCACCCGCTGGGCTAGGCTACGAAGGGTCCTCCCCGGAAGTCGTATTCCTGTACGTACAGGTTGAGGCCCTTCGTGGTCGCGGCTCTCGGAAGCTAGTGGCCGGACAGTGGAGCTTGCCTTGCGGACCTCAGCATTCCACCAACGAAGCGAAGGGAGTTTCAGCGGCTTTGCTTTGGGTATCCGACGCCATCTCGTTGGCTAAAGGAGCTGTGCTGCTTCCTTTGCAGCTAATGGAAAGTGCTTATAATGAGATTGAGTTCTCTGAGGGCGCTATATCAAATGCATTATCATTATAATTATTCTCCACTCGTCAGCAACCCCAAGCCTGCTGATATCTTAGATACAAATTGAACACTATACATTATAAAAGCACTATACTGCAGTGCATTCTATTGCCTCGTATTGTCATGCAGTATTTTTATATTTATAAGTATATCTTGTAATCTAAAAATATATGACCAAAATTGTAGCGTTTTGGGGTCCAAAACAGAATTAATTGCATTTCAAAATGAAAATTGATTTGACATGTGAATAATTTGAGTTACGTGCTGCGTCACTGAACGAATAAACTATCAAGTCATGGTACCTTAGTGCACAGTTAGCCCCGACTTACTTCGAGTTCTACTGACAAAAATTTGAGATACAAACTCGGTCGCGTTCATGGAAATTAGAATAAAAATATATGCAAGAAAGCATTCAAAATGCGCGCGCGGTCAGTAGGATTGATAACGCCGCCAAAAGCAGAGAGGAAACGACGTCTGACAGCCGTGCATTTCGGGTACTGAAGACTCACTCGTGCTTGCGAGACTTGCTAGAGATAAGACGCGTTCAGAGTGACCTCGTGCTTTTGCGTGTTTCTTGCTGCGATTTTACGGTAAGCTTATGTTATTACTTTATTACTACTCTTTCTGTCTGTATTGGATATCGTCGTCATTTAAAGATTACAGAAAAACGCAGAAGTAGCACGTGAGAGGACTGGTAAGCGCTAAAGTAGCTTTTCCGCTGGCATAGAAAAAACTCAGAGGAGAGCAATTTTGTCTAGAGGACAAAAAATGGTAGTAAGTTCGCTAATGAGACGGAATTAGAAACTGAAAAAAAGACGAAAAAGGTGATGACGAACCGGATGGGGCGTCACGAAAGGTTTGACATAAACGAAGCATCTGAAGTAATTTCCTCTGTCGCTCCTCGAATGCATTTACCAGACAGCGAACTACAATAATGAAGATCTCAAAATACCAGTAGTTGGTAAGGAGTAGCCAGCCAGCTCGTTGGGTGGTCGCTCTCAGCGTGTCAGTCTGTCACGTCAGAGCAGCGTCTCCCCGGCCTGACTATCGATGCTCATGTTAATAACAGGAGAGAATTGAAGAGATTAATCGGTTCATGTAATGTTTATTATACATTTTAGGGGAAATGAAAAGGTATGAGCACTCAAGAGTTAAATAAAGGGCGCCCAATACCAGTAGCTGATGTGGCCAGCATGTTTGAAAGTCTGAGTCATTTGAAGTACTCGCAAGTTCTTTGCCGCAGCTCTGACCCTGAGGTTTTGAGCCACCGCTGCGTCAGTGTGGGCTGGACGGAGGCGTCATTGCATCGTTTGAAGGTTCGATTCGTGCGTTGTTTACCAAAATGTGCATTTTTGACCAAATTTGTGCGGTTTGACACCATTGTTGGAGCCGTGGATTTGTATCCGTTTTTTATCCATTTCTATTTACTCCTAGTGCTTCGGACTACTTACTCTATGCAGTGTCCTAACTTCTTCTCTAACTTCTTCGTGATATTCGAGTATTCCAATTTGGTTTTTGACTTTGAGATTTTTAGACTTTTTTGCATTAGAATTTTTAGGCAGGTTTGACATCATTGTTTGAGCATGTTTATTTGTTATTACTCCTCTCGGACTACTTACCCCATGCACCGTGTGACGTCTTAACATTCTAATCTTCATGTTATTCAGTCCACCGAAGCGAAGGTGACAGCTTGGTGCAGGTTATTGCAAAGTCAGTGCAGGTTATTGCCGTCGGCCTGATTAGAGCTGCACACTCGATGCAGCAGGTAATTCAAGAGATAGTTAGTTAGTTAGATTATAGTTGATTTCATGGGTTCTTTTATATAGGCTACAAATCAAATGAAAAGGTGCGTGCAGCAGGTGACAGTCAAGCGAAGCAGAGTGACATGCGGTAGCATCGTCCGCTCTCAGCTGCTGCCTGCTGCTGCAGGGTACACGGTCACATTCTTCAGCTCGCTGGCTTTGTCTTGGCCGAGTACTGCTAGCACGGTCCTCTGTCCTCTGCCCAGTGACAGACGCGCTGGCCACTGCAGTCTATGGATGCTGTAGGAGAGGACATTCTGCAGCACCTCTCCACTGTCTGCACTGAGCGTCCTCACACAGTCCCTTCTCCTCCTGTCTCCCCTCCCTATCACAGCCACGTACACGAGGCCACCTGCAGCACAGACGCCATGCACTGCTTCCTTACTGCTCAGTTCGTGCCTCCACATTCTGTCACCTTGGTGACTGTAGCTTTCTACCACCCACAGCTCTCTGCCGTCGTCCAGCTTCACCTTGTCTCTGCTCGTAGTGACCAGAGCAGCAGCATTGAGAGCCACACTGCGTATGTCATAATCATACTTCCGGCCGTACAGCCGCCGCCCCGTGCTCAGATGCAGCAGCTGAAGCCCTGGTCCAGGCCACCACCGCTGCTGGTCATTGAGTCTAGCCTCAGTCACTGCAAGCAAGTCACCAACCACAGACATATTGCAGGGAGGTGACTGCAGCTGAGTGACACGCTTGTCCACAAGCCACTGTGAATCCCCTGCAGCAGCAGCAGCAGAGCTGCGTCTGAGCAGCAGGATTAACTGTGAGTAGTACACGCCTACAACAGCTCGTCCGTCCTGCAGAGACTGCACTGCAGCGACCGAGTTCTGTCCGTTGCTCTGCTTCGCAGGCTTCCAGACGCTCAGCTCCCTGCCGCTCTGGCTGTATTCCTTCAGACCGTGCTGCCAGGCAGCCAGCAGCAGATGCCCCTCTGACGTGACAGACAGGTCGCAGCACTCGACAGGCGTCTGAAAGCTGCTGGAGGCAGGGCCGAAGTGCAGCACTGGCTGCTGCTCTGCTACAACAAACGCTGCATTAAATACAGGCAGCTGCAGCTGTGCAGAGAGTCGCAGAGCTCTAGCATGAATAATTAAGCAGTTCTTTAATGACTAAAAGAATGAACGCTGCATTGAGTGAGCAGCAGCAGCAGCTGTGCAGCAGAGAGCAGCAGAGAGCTAGCCACAGAATAAGCTCTTTAATGACAAAGAATTTCTTTAATGACTAAAAGAATAAATGAATACTTCCTGTACATTTCGCAATGCTATCCATGGCAAGCAAGAGTGAGCGACTGCTTCTACGTCGAGTCATCGGAGAAAAACCACTCATTGCTGGTTGAAACAAAGTCACTGATGTTGCGCGTACCAGTTGACACATCTGCTTCACTTTGTTCATGTCTACTTTGATGAAGCAATTTATAATTGTAGGTCCTTAATGCACAATGCTGCTCAAGTAAGTCAGTTCATCATTGTATTATGCTGTATCATGCTCATAGAATAAAATGATGTACATCATTAGGTTGCACCACTTGAATGTACTGTTGCAAGAAGTTTTGTCTTATTTGTAGCCTTTTAATTTCTGCCCCAACTATACTCACTTATGCATGCTAACCTGAATAACAACAGCAGGAAACGGTGAGAGCTATAGCCTGAGTCAACTTCCCTGGTCCTCTGTAAGCCACGCAGCCAATCGATGGTCTCATCCCATGCACTTTGCACTGGTGCACCATCAATATATGGTGGTCTTTACTCAACATAGCAATGGAGATTTACACGGACACAGACCAAGTTCGCAGCTACAGACATTTCCAGGGAACCGAACCAAGCTTTTATGCTCTCTCTCTCTCTCTCTCTCTCTCTCTCTCTCTCTCTCTCTCTCTCTCTCTCTCTCTCTCTCTCTCTCTCGATGCTATGGCACCTTGGGTTATCTTCATTTCCAAATCTACTACGGACGAGCCACAGTTGCAGCTTTGCATCTAATAGCAATTAAGTAAACACTGGTAAATACTACCATAAATGAATGAGATATTGATATATTTAAGTGCAACTAATTTTTTTCTGGAAAGGCTGCAAAGCAACTGCTTCGCATTATAACTTCATAAGAATCTAAGCACTGCAAATGCATACGGCAGCAGTATGCACACACTCATTGAAACCCCGACTTTAGGTGCATGCGTACTTCCATTGCCTCCCCCCTACTCCCATTCAGAGCCCATGATTGGATTGCTGGTTGAAACAAAGTCGCAGTTTGTGCATACCAGTTGACACATCTGCTTCAATTCGTCCCACTCTAATTTGTAATAGATTTCCATGGATTAATCAAAATTAAATTACAGAAAAATTATTAACAATTAAAAATATATTTGCATGGACACAGTCTAAATGCACAGCCACTAACATTTCCAGGGACCACAACGATACTATATGATCACTTCCGATGCCATGCCAGTTTGGGTTATCTTCATTTCCAGGTTTACTACTTCCCGTTCAAATCTCAGATAAAGGCAACACAAGCATTGGGCGATCTACTAGCACTGCAGCATGCTACTGATGAGCTGCATGCTGCACTTTTAATCCCCCATCAGCACAGACCGATGTGTGATGCAGCAACAGATACACTTTCAGATCGGCAACCTAAGCAGCCGCCACTGGTGCAGCTCTGCATGTAACAGCAACCACGTAAATAACAAACTAACTAAGCAAATATATAAATATATATATATGTGTGTGTGTGTGTGTGTGTGTGTGTGTGTGTGTGTGTGTGTGTGTGTGTGTGTGTGTGTGTGTGTGTGTGTGTGTGTGTGTGTGTGTGTGTGTGTGTGTGTGTGTGTGTGTGTGTGTGTGTATGGTGTGAAGCAACACGATGCTTGCAGCGTGTGAGCACTGGGCGGAGACCTCGCGATGGCTCTCTCTCAGACTGCCAATGCAGCCACAAGCTCACGAACAGTGAATGGGCAGACGATGACTCTGCAGTCCAGCCCAAATCCATGCATTGGTGGCATCTGTGGGGACATCAATCTACCACAAACTGCTGCCAGCTGTCGGGCGGGTTCGGAACGAACAATGGCCCGACAGTGTGAAAAACAACACGCATGGAATATAAGGGTTGTCGGAGGAGTACAACGGGAGGGGAGGGAGGGATCCCTCGACGCCGGCAGACGGCTGGTGTGTAGACTGGGCTTGGCTGGCGTTGCGTGAAATAAAGGTTTTGGTGTTGGAGCCAGCAGACTTGTTGCTCGGTCGCGCTACCCAGCCCAACGACAGGTCGTGCGGACGGCTGTCACAGTTGGCATAAGTGCATATAGCCCCTAAGAGATGTACATATTGCTCTATGTAATTAAATTTTTCTGGAACGGTAGCAACACAATTGCTTAGCATTATAACTGGACCAAAAATCCAAGCAGTACAGCTCGACTCGAGCAGTACATATGCATTTGGCTGCAGTACACTCATGCTCATTGAAACAAAAGACAACAAGACCGGGTTGCTGGAATAGCAATAGCCAACAATCAGCCAGTAAAACGCTGTACGGTAAAGCCAGGGGTAACTGAGATAGCTTAAACGTGCTTAAACTCAATTTTCCTATTTCAGTTTTAATTTAACCGGCCCTTGGTCGCTCTGCCCTTACAAATTACTCCTTCTTTCTTTATGCACCACTTCATAGGTAACACTTGTTAGCCACATAATTAGCAACAGGTAATGACTATGTATCTTCATTGTAATTCCAAATTTTTAATCTGAATGTCTACTTTATAACTGTCTTAGCTGTATGGCTTAGCGTTCCTACAAAGTAGCATCTGTCAGTAAAAGCACTGACATGCGATGGCTAGCAGAAATCCTGATCGTCGGGGCATTGACAACCAGATCCAACAGATCCGATCCAACAGATCCGACGTTCACATATCTTTCTTTTCTTCTGCTAATAGACTTTTATAAGCAGAATAGCAATTAGTGGCTTTTTATAAATAGGAATACGCTGCTATAGATTTGTTGCTACGAATCCCTCAGCTGCTGGAGAGGTCGAATGTGAGCAGCACAGTAACATCCAAAGAGATAACGAGCTTACATGACTCCATATACTGCGTTTAAGACTGCACTACTCAGTCTGGGTATTTTTGTCCGAAGGCAACCCCAAGTATCGAACTACTATCGAAACAGGAAAACTTAAACAAAATGTTGGCTGAGGTCGTACTACAGACATGACTGATGGGTGTTTCAATCAAGGCAGGCATTATAAGTCCTTGCAAAGATCAACCAGTGGCACATTGACCTACTATTTTCGAGCGCAAGGTATGCTTAAATGAAAGGTAAACAATTAAAGGTCAATAACACCTTTCCAATAACCTAACGACCATCCAATTTAGTAATAACTTGTAGCTGTATACCGACCCGACAGCATCAATTAGCTTCATCGTGGAGCAGCACAAAGTGAGAGCTTCATTCATGCAGAGGTAAAGGGCATTCGATCGTCATCCCATCTGCAGTGAGCTTGCCTGCACATATGGATGAAAATAGAGAAAGCTGAATACCATAAGAATGTGCTACGAAAAGCAAAAAGTCACTAAGGGAATGGCAGCAGTCCATCAACTATGCAAAGGCTTTGCAGGCGAGCAATCCAAAAAGAAATTCTCATAACTACAGACCTTCGAAACTGTTTGCTCGGCATTTCAATTGTTTCGGTCAGCATGATGATGACGTTGGATCAAGATGTCAACTCACCTGCAACATCGTCACCTCCAGCACCGCCCTTGACGGCGATGACTTCGGCAAGGATTCCACCAAGGCAATCTGCAAGAAACACAATCTCAAGGGCTGCAATTGCAGAACATTGGCAAGATTTGCATGTCAGCAAGCTGAGCCATGTCACATGCAGACTGCATTGTTTCGTGGGCAGCTACCTGTGGTCAGCTTCGGAGTTCCCATCCACGAGGAGACCACTTCATTTAAGTCATCTGGCAGAGAGCCACACAGCTCCACAAGCTCGTTAGCATCCGGTATCACTCTGAATCCATCCATCTGCTTGACCAGCACCTCGAGACGGGACTGCAAGGCCACCTGCTGGTCCAATACATCAGGGTCACCGGCCGAGTCAGTCAGGCTGCTGGCATATTCGGATGCATGCTGCAGTGACTGGTGCAGTTGCTCGGCCAGGCTCTGCAGGGCAGCAGCACGGTTCTCGAGCTGTTCATAGCAGTGTTTGAGCTTGCTCTCCGAATCATCAAAGCTTTTGATCACAGCATCCAGTACATACTTTTTCTTGGTTCTCAGCTCGTCCAGATGAACTGCACGAGCAGATTGGATGCCCTTCACCAGATTCCTGGGCTTCAGCAGCTGCTCAGACTTGCTAAGCAAACGCTCACGCAGATGCCGTATTCTCTCTCGCGTGTCTTTCAAGAGACTTTTGGCTTTCGGTCCTTTCAGATGCTGTAGTGCCGGGTGTCCCAAAGCCTCGCACTGCCTGGCACAGTCGGTGCAAGCTGCTTTCTTGCAGTCGATGCATAGCAGATCCAGCGGCTTCGAGTGCTGCCTGCACTGCTGCTGCACTGCTGCTTCCAACAATTCGTTCCAGCTCGTGATCTGTTCCAGCGAAATAGACGCATGACTCTTGTTGTATCGGTTATGGCCAGGTAAGCAGGCTGCACACAAGGATCTCTGGCACTGCATGCACCATACGTCAGCTAGCTTGTACGGGCTGCCGTCCTCTCTGCAGACACTGCACTTGTCAGCATCTTGCAGGGCTGAGAAACGTCTCACCAACTCAGTGATGAAACCATTGTAATGCTTTGCTGAACTGATGTCGCTGAGTACGTCGCAAGCAGGGCATCGTAAGCTGTTTGAGCCCTCTGCTACGGCAGCACGATCAGCACAGCTACTGCAGCAGCCGTGCAGGCATCGAAGCAGCAGTGGCTGCTCTGCAATTTCTTTGCAGACGATGCAAGATAACAGGTCTTTGTTTATCGATGCTAGTCGGGACACCTGAAGCTCTTGTGCCATGGCTAACCTAAGGAAAGAACGACATTAACCCAGCTGACATATCAACAACACAAAATTTAGGTGAAATAAGCAGATTTTAACAACAAGGGATGGATGTAACGTGAACCATTCCAGAGCAGATATGCTTAACAAATAATGCCAGCAGGGCAGACCATTTTGACCAGATACTCTTTTGAGAGATGCTACTTGATTGCGTTACCTGGCTTTATGTAGCAACTCTGCTAACAGCATCTGGGCATCGGCAGCACTTGTAATCTATTGTCTCCTTACTCACGATGCTTGCATAACTTTATAGCCAACTACTAATTTTGCTGAAGTTGGATGTTAAATTGCAGGCTCACACCCAGTACGGAGTACCCTGCTTGACTTGAGAGCATTGTCGGAGCCTGGTCTTGTGATATACAGGTATTCGTGTAAGTGGCAGGCAAGGGTGACGGCAAATAAAAACGCAAAAGAATAAAAACACCGAGTCTACATACTTCAAGCAGTACTCACGAATGTCTGCTTACGTTCCTGTATCTAGTAGGATGTTGATTGGTGTATAGGAGTAGCCAAGCATAGAATAGGCAGAAAGCAGTAGCTGAGCGATAACATTAAATCCAAAGTCAGTAGCAAAGCGCAGCAGTAGATCAGCATGAGATTTACACTCTGGGAATCTAACCGATACCTATGGCTAGTGCTGCTGAGAAATTATTCAAATCAAATTAAATTTCCTGGAGAGGCCATAACACACATTCAACCGATAAATGAGCCATTAATTACAGCCATGCCAATTTGCAGCTTTTATTGACCTAAGCTTTGCATCACTACATGACATCCACAAGCATACCTGATGCACTTCACCTAAAGCAGCTGCTTATGGTAGCTTGGCTTCATTGCATTACATGCAGCTCGTCAGCATAGGGCTTGAGTCAGATGTGGCACATCATTGACTACCGAAACTATTGCATGAGTATTTTACCGAAACCTTTGCTGTCTGGATCCTATCGAAAGTTTTGACTGCGACTCTTTTGCCTATATCTTTGTTCTCTTACCGGTTGTTGTGGCTTTACCAAAATTCTATCCAGCTGTAAACGGCTACAATGAGGCCAATCCAGAATTTATTTTCCTAGATAAGGCAGTTGAAAGTATGTAGACTTGACTGTGAACATTAAGTTGGTCATTTAGCTGAATGTCATTGTGGAACGAGACAAGCTGGTTTTATGAGGATTTTACAAGGAATACTCTGGCCAAGGTAAATGTTAGGCTTTCAAGTTTTTTTGTGACACTCCCTTCGTCCTTAACTGCTTGGCCGTATCGTCTTTTAATTAAAAAAGTATGGCTGCCATACAAGTGCAAATGTAGGCAACCGAAATTAGAAGGGATGTGACAGTGTGAGGTGCTGGAGACTAAATGATAAAAGCAAAGTCGCAGCAACGTGCCGTCGGCTTGTTTGACAGGGATAGCACATCTAATTTTGTCCATGCATTTTGCCATCCCGTCTTGACGACTGTAACTCACTGTTTGCTGGTCTACCGGCCTGTGCAACCAGGCGTTTACAGCTCGTGAAAAACTCTGCAGCTTGGCTTGTCTTTCGTGAGCAATGCAATTGCCACATCTCACCACTTCTCACCGATCTGCACTGGCTCCCAGTCGATACACGCATCGACTTCACGCTTTTGTCTTACTCACTTTTAGGTCCATTCCTTCTTTGGCTCCAGCCTACCAATCACATCTACTCACCCACCAAGCTAAAAATCGTACCACCCTCTTTTCAGAATCGAAGCGTTTACCGAAGCCTCGTATGAATCTCGAATCTTTAGGAGATCGTAAATTTAGTTCGTGTGCTCCCGAAGCCTGGAACTCACTTCCGACTTAAGTTACAACATCCGTGAATCAACCACATTTAAAAAGAAACTGTAAACGCATATATTTTTCATAGGAATTAGTGAGTCCGAATGATCATTCTTTGTTTGGGCTTTTGGGTGCTGACACTGTGCATGCTGCTACTAACCATAGTTGCATGCTGACCCTGTGCATGCCACCCCTCACCAAGTTATTCTTTTTTAACCGTTCTATCGTGTTCACTTTGGAGCAAATTTAAAGTGCCTAGAAAGTAATTGAGTTATCAAAGGGTATTAAAGCAAATGTATTATTATTATCGATTATATAACTTGTTCTTAGAAGCTAGACCGGTAAGTAGACGGTGGCTACACCTGGCGATGACTAGGTGGCGATAATGAGCTGACAATGAGTCGTAGGCATTTCCTCACCCGAATTCTGACTAAATATATCAAAAAACGCTCATGCAAGTTGTGCTACAAATGGTTATGCAAGGCAATCTATTGACTATGCGAGGTGTGCTAAACGACTACTCTAGGAGTAAAAGCACCAAGTTTGGGCTTGCTTAGTCAACAGCCTCATTAACTGCGAATGTAGCTGTCGAAAAGCCTTAGCGGCTATCTCTCCAGCTTTTAGTTGTTGGCAATAAAGCTTCCACAACATACTTCTTCTTGGTTCTCAGCTCGTCCAGATGAAGTGCACGAGCGGATCGGATGTCCTTCACCAGATTCATGGGCTTCAGCAGCCGCTCAGATTTACTAAGCAAACACTCACGCAGACGGTGTATTCTCTCTCTTGCATCCTTCAAGAGACTTTCGGCCATTGATCCTTTTAGAGGCTGTAGCCCTGGGTGTCCTAAACCCTCGCACTACCTCGCACAGTCGGTGCATTTGGCTTTCTTGCAGTCGATGCACAGCAGATCCAGTGGCTTCGAGTTCTTTGTGCACTGCTGCTGCACTCTGCTGCCGTCCTCTCTGCAGACACTGCACTTGCCAGCATCTTGTAGGGCTGTGAAACGTCTCACTAACTCGGCGATGAAACTATTTTGATGCTTTGCTGAACTGATTTCGATGAGTACATCACAAGCAGGGCATGGTATGCTCTTTGAGCCCTCTGCTATGGCAGGACGATTAGCACAGCTACTGCAGCAGCTGTGCCGGCAGGGCAGCAGCAGTGGCTGCTTAGCAATTTAAATTAATTAAACTAGATTACAGCAATTTAATTTAATAAAATATCCAAGCCAACTTGCAGCTTTTACTGACCACAGCTTTGCATTACTACATGACATCCACATGCATACCTGATGCACTTCACATAATGCAGCTGCTTATGGTAGCTTTTCTTCGTTGCATTACATGCAGCTCGTCTGGATTGGGCTTTGAGTCAGATGTGGCACATCATAGTCTACCGAAACTGTTGTACGAGTAAGCCACCGAAGCTTTTCTTGTCTGGATCTTAATGGAACTGTTGACGATGACTCTCTTGCCTATATCTTTGTTGTCTAATCGGTTGTTGCAACTTCCCCGACATTCTATTCAGTTTAAATAAGCTACGAGTATGCTACTCAATCCTAAGTTCATTACAGATACACTTATTCTTGCACCAACTGTATGCTATTATTGCAAAGGCAGGAAGACCAGCAACTAATAAGTGACAAAGGCCAAAACCTGATATTACTAATGCATAGACCAGCTTGGCTACGCTATTCGTATATAGGCAAGCCTAACTACTGCAATGTTAAGTGGATAAAAGTTGAGTTTGCACCACCTGTAAGCTTCGTATTCTAACACATAAATATTTTGTGTGCCGGTGTCTCCAGAGGCAGCTGTTCTAGTGGGAGTCTCACGGAGACACAGCAGGTACACGCGCACAGTAAACGACACTCTCTTTAGTGCTCTCAACTGGCACATATACAAGAGCTCGATAAATCACAGCAGATCACACGAAATATAACCTGCATTAGTGGCCGGAGGCTTCGCTGCTTCAATGGCTTAACTATTGGCCACAGCTGAGGCTTGTGCATTAGTGTCAGGCGCTTTGCTGATTACAGCAGAAGCCACAGGCCCACATAATTAAGACCTGCAAGTAATGAGCTAAAGAAACCCAGTTCAGATTCGTAATTGTACTGACCAGCTTGCTAGGCTAGAATTTATTCTTTTTTCAAATATGGCCGCTAAAAGTAGGTAGACGTCACTGTGCAGATGATGTGGTCGTTTAACTGAATGTCATTGTGGAATAAGACAAACAGGTTCCATTGTGATTTAACAAGGGCCGAGGTAAACACTAGGCTTTCTAGTTTCTTCGTGACACTCCGGCCTTCCTTAACTGCTTGGAAGGCTGTATCATCTTTTAATTAGAAAAGCATGGCTGCCATAAAAGTGCAAACGTAGGCAACCGAAGTTAGAAGGGATGTGACAGTTCGAGGCGCTGGATAATATATTACAAAAGCAAAGGTAATAATAATAACAATGCACTTGATAAAGCGCCCTCAGAGAACTCAATCTCTTTCTAGGCTCTTTACATTTGATGCAAAGGGAAATGTAATTGGATGGTAAGTAATATCATGCTTGATAAACAAACAACATGAATAAAATGGTTAGGGGTGATATGCACAGGGTCAGCATGCAACAGTGTTTTGTGGCAGCATGCACAGTGTCAGCACGCATAAGCACATCAAGGACGAATCACAGGGACCGACTAAAAGCTGTCCTTAATAAGAGTGTTTGTAAGTTCTTTTTAAATGTGGTCAAGTCAGGAGATGTTCTGACGCAAGTCAGGAGATGTTCTGACGCAAGTCAGGAGGGAGTTCCAGGCTTTGGGAGCATACGAACTAAATGCACGGTCTCCAAAGGGTTTGAGGTTTGTACGAAGTATTGGCAGACTGTTGGATTCCGAAAAGCAGGTGTTACAATGCTTGGCCTGGTGGGGAATAATCTGAGAGATAGGCTGGAGCCAAAGAATAAATAAGCTAAAAGAGAGTGACAAAACCTTGAAGTCAATCCGTTGGTAGACTGGTAGCCAGTGCAGGTCGGCGAGAAGTGGAGTAATATGGCAACTGCGATGCTCACGACAGACAAGCCTAGCTGCCGAGTTTCGCACCAGCTGCAATAGCCTGATCGCACATGCCGGTAGGCCAGTGAGCAGTGAGTTGCAGAAGTCGAGATGGGACGTCACGAATGCATGGACCAACTTGGACATGGAATTTTTATCTAAACAAGCCCACATTTTAGCAATGTTATGTAGCTGAAAGAAAGGAGATTTGACTGTGGAGCTGATGTGGTCGTCTGACGAGAGGTCACTTTGGAACATGACACCTAGATTTCGAGCTGATTCAACAGGAGATATGCTGGCAGAGTCAATTTCGAGAGTCAGCCTTTCCAATCTCTGAATCACACTGGGTTTGCCCATAACTAGTAAGTTAGTTCTATCATCATTCCGTTTTGGGAAATTTGCTGCCATCCATGTGCAAGTGTCATCAATACATGCAGCAAGTGAGTTGAGAGAATTAGAGGTGCTCGAAGGCTGGGAGGGATCAAAGCAAAGGTAGAAGTGAGTGTCATGCGCATAGAAGTGAAAGCCTAGATTATGCATGGCAAACACATCTGAGGGTGCTTTATCAAGTGCATTATTATTATTATTTTTATTATGATTACATCAACAAGAGGGAGAGTATAAACCGTGAAACGAACCGGACCTACCGAGGTGCAAAGGTACAGCAACGTGCCGTCTGTTTACAAACGATGATGTAGCTTGTTCTTGGTGGCTAGACTGCCACAAGGAGTTAGAATTTGCAATCAAATGGGGGCCTCGTGAACATCGTCACTCTACCAAGATAAGAGTCTCTAACCCAGACTCGAAGTCAGTATTCTTCCTGGCGCTAACTACTTGGTGCTAGTGACTTGACAGTGAGTCATAAGGAATTTATGGACTTGAATCCATACTAAATCATTCCAATAAATTTTATGGAAGTGTATGCGATACGATCTATATGATTATGCGAGGTGTGCTACGGACTATTTTAGGAGTAAAAGCAAAACGTTTCGGCTTGCTTATTCGACAGCCCCATTCATAGGGTATGTAGCCTTAGAAATGCCCTAGCGGTCGTGTCTCTATATTTTAGCTGGCAATGAAGAAGACGCAAACGCACGACCTTGGTTATACAATGAGAGCATCTTAACTCTATAAGTCTTGAGTGGGAGGATCAGGTAGTGCAGTTAAGTCGGTTGAAAGCCGGAAGTGCTGACTTAGTGAGTTCCTAATCGAAAAAGTGCATACGCGTACACTCTTAAAGGAATACAAGTCTTCCATCATGCACCGTCAGGCCTACCCGAAATCATTGAGCACCTTCAGTAATCCCAGCCCAGCATTGGATTAAGCACACCACTTCTTGGACGGCTCTAAACCAGTTTTCTGGCATCTGTTCAACGAAGATCAAGTAAAACAGCCAACTAGCATACGCCTTGTATGCCGATCTATGAAATATTCTATATCACGTCCATCAACTTACCTTGTTTGAAGCTAGATGAACAACAATTCAGCAGAAAAAACGGCTACCAGCAGTCATTGACTACCTGCGATCGTAAAACCTACCTGGGAGGTCAGGATTTCCCGTGTCTAGTGTCTGGGTAGCCATTGCATCTGCTGAGCTATGCCAACCGGTTTCATTTAAAATATGGATGTTATTTAAATACTTGACTTGTGCATAAACTCCGTTGACGAGCTACCCGTCAACAACAAGCTGTGGTTGGATCCGGGCACCTTAGTAGGTCACAGGCGAGCGATACCGACTCAGAGGAGGACGGAGCCAACCGAAAGCTAGTTGTTGTTCTAAAGACGACGGCTGTGTTGTATCATATGCAGGCAACACGAGCGAGCGAGCCTACATATGAATGTAGTGGTAGCAGCCGTCGCGTTAGCAGCTCCGGAGTGCCAGTAGATAAGAGAGTAAGAGAAAAGGGATACAGAGAGCTGACAATGTGCGTGCGTGCAGCCTGACTGACTCGCAGGCAGAAAGTGTTTAATGAAGGACTAGCAGGTCACGCGACCACAGCTGACCCCGTTGCAATTAAATCTAGCTTAGTTAGCTGATACCGTACGACTGCAGTGCCTAACGAGCTGGTACACAGCGTGCCCGTTGACCTGGCGGAGTGCAGTGAGTCCTGCCGGAGGATTGTGGGCGTGGTCAGCCAGCCCCTGGCAACCAGTTTGCCGTTGGCGGCTGTTGCACTGGCGAGAGGTCGGGATATCCGTATAGCATTCCGCAGAAGCGATTTTGGTCTAAATAGCAGCGGAGCTGTTGGCGCTGGCTCAGCCACTATAATGTAACGATGTATTGTATCTCCGTCTGCAACTCCACAAAGTCATAAAGATCATGTGGGTATTAAACAGGAGAGTTTTGTACAGTACCCGCACAGCCTAAGTGGCTTTCGGTACGCATTCGGTAGCCAACAGACATCGTCTCACGCTACACATGGTAAGTGGGAAGCATAGCAGAGTCAGGAGAGCAGTTGAGATAGTGAGTAGCGTGGAAGTAGCAGCTCAGAACCACTGAAAAGGATAAGCCATAGTCAGCAGCAGGAGAGTAGTTGTCGTTGCATGAGAATTGTGGGCAGCATGTTCCACAGTCTAGGACCTGCAGAGCTAAAGCTTTTGTCGCCAACGGTCTTTAAGCGGATGAATTGAACATCTAATTTATTATCCACACAGGACCTGACGGTGCGAACAGGCTGAAACTGATGCTGCAGTTCGGCTATGTACGAAGGCGCCAAGCCGTGGCGGGCCTTGTGGGTCAGCGTAAGAACTTTGCTCAGTATCCGTTGCTCAACCGGCATCCATCCAAGCTCTTTTAACAAAAAAGACACGTGCTCAAACCTCTGAGACTTGAAGACTAGCCTTGCAGCCTTATTCATAGTCAGCTGCAGTGGCCTAAAAGCTTTCTGTGGTAGCCCAGCCAAATGAGAATTACGTTAATCAATCTGAAACAGAACTAAGGAGCTAGTTTATTTTTACACAAGCAACTGTGAGAGACAGTTTCTGATCTTGGATAAGGATCGGATGTGATGGCAAGCTGTAGAAGCAGACTTCTGAATGAAGCTTTTAAAATTGAGGCAGCTGTCGAAAACGACACATAAACTATATAACTCAATTCCAAGGCCCTGGCTGCTCTACGACTTTAGCTCCTAGGAATAGTCTGGGCCGAGACTGTTCTTTGCCCTTCAGCCGGGCTAGAACAAGCTGGAACTCTTTATCAGGCGACGCTACCCAATGCAAGCCAGGCAGGAGGCGAAAGGGGGCTGCTGGGATTCCCACAAGCCGTATGCTTACATGGGAGTACCGCGCGCCTGTTGCGTCGTGGTCGTGTCGTCGGTGAAACGGCCTAACGCCAAATCAGCCAGATTATGCCTGGTACCTATTACTAGTTATCAGTGAATTAAAGCGGCCAGGCGCAGATTAAGCGGCGATTTATAGCCAAGGCAGCAAGAAAGCGGATGCGCTAAAAACCGGCACGGGATCATTCTATTCTTACCAAATGATACCGTAAAATTAACATCAAATCACAAGCGACGAAGCTCACAACCAAAAAAAATATGACAGACCTTTGTGCACCTCATGCAAAGCGGGTCTCTTGGTCGCTTTAGGTCGGCTCGCCCTAGGTTCGGCCCTCACCTTCGGCGACAAAGAGCTCGGTATGTGCAAACGCTCGGTTTCCATGAATTATCGCAAGCAACCGCAATCCATTCTAATTATCTTAAATGGATCTGAAATTTGTAGCGAGGAGTTGGTGTTACTGTGGCTCCTGGGCGGTGGGAGATCTTAGAGTTCCACGGAGACACGAGCGTGGATGGATCGTCAGAAAGACTCAATCTGTATTTCTCTTACAGCATATAGAGACACACACACACACACACGCACACGCACACGCACACGCACACGCACACGCACACGCACACGCACACGCACACGCACACACACATTTATACATACATACGTGCGTATGCATTTGTGGTATGCTCAAAAAAACAACGAAGTAAAAGAATGCCCTTAAGTAGGGGAATACCTCTGTAGCCGAGTTCCACTGGTCAAAGGCTAGTTCCACCACACCTCGCCATACTCCGGCCACGCTGCCACTCGCCATGCCGCTGAGCTAGAGTAAGACGAGCGGCCATCACGTTATAACTCTTTATTATAATGCATGCGCCAATAACAACAGCGGAAATAAACAAGTCTGCAGGGAGGGTCCTAAACAAAGTGCACTATAGGGACGCAAGACGACGAAGCAAGCACTAAACAAACGTGCTAGTTGGTCAGTCGGCTTCCGCAGTCTTGCCGTTGTACCGACTCCAAATCTAACAGTGCGAGCGTACACTGTAAAAGATCCGTCTAGCTGAGTAACTGCTTGGCTAGTCGGAGTCGACGTCCACCACAGTCGAGAGCTTCCGCCGAAAGACGCCAACACACGGGGAGGGTCACAAGCACGCTACACGGGGAGCGCGGAATATACAAGTCTCAACAACGAGCGTGCCATCCAGCTCCGCTCGGGGCTTGGGTACTCGTCGCCTTGCGTGCGTGGCCGCATCGCCGGAGCACGCCGGCAAGCGTCCAGGTGCACAACTCGGCGAGACCAGGAGCCTCCAACACCATGGCTTACTCGGCCAACTACTTCCATCCAAGAGCCCAGGTGACCTCACGTCGCCACACATCCGGCCATGCCGTAGGTCCAACTCAGGCCTAGCCGGTTACCCTCATTATAGCCGTCCGCCCCCAGCCAACCGAACCTAGCCTGGGTACACCTCTGCATCGCGAGTATACTTGAGTCGAGAAATATCTTGCAAGTTAGTGACTGATCGCTGGGCATTTTTTCTTGCCGAAACAGTACCCACAGGGGAGGCGTTCGCGCTAATTACAGCGAGTACCCACACAATGGAATCTATAACCTCTAGTGAATATTGTAGTATGTCAGTATTACAATGTAGCCAGCACATGTTTCATACCATTGCGGAAACGCGATCGTATGGAAATAGTTTGCAAAGATACTGGCCAGTATCGCAAGCTAATACGTGCCATTGCAATCCCACTTGAATCCAACAGTCGTCGTTTCAAAAAAAACATAAAATTTGATAACACCCTTCGAATATCTTATTATTAAAGCCTGCCGACTTCAAGTCAAATGCTGCACTTGGAAAACCAGCCATCTCGGCAGTTCAACCGGTCGAGCGTGGTTGATCAAATATCGCTTCCGATCCGGCTCATTTTAAGCAGTTTATATCTGTCAGGCGTCTTTCTATCTAGTTCATACCTTTCCCGGAAATTTAAGTTTTGTCTGTTCTCCTTAAAAACCTCTAGACGCCTCTCCAGTCGGTCCCCGAGTCTTGCTTCGTTACAGTGATCCTATCGGCGATGGTATTCTGATGGTCACGTGGCAGCCATGTGACCAAGCCTGCGGAGCTATCCTGGGCTAAATCACTTAGCCCGTGTTTCGCAAAGTACACACTCTCTCTTCCTCCCATTCTCTCTCCGCTCTCACTCTCTCTCTCTCTCTCCTCTCTCTCTCTCTCTCTCTCTTTCTCTCTCTCTCTCTCCGTTTCTTTTGGCCCTTCCGGCGGATTGGCTAACTGTTGGCTGAACCCTTGCTAGTAAGTTCCAGTCTGGCTTTAGAGCTAATCACTCCACAGAGTCAGCATTGCTTCGGGTATACAACGACCTACTTAGGAATGCAGACATGGGTAGAGTGTCTCTTCTTGTTTTGCTCGATCTTTCGGCAGCTTTTGATACCATCGATAACAAAGTACTTCTAGAGCGCCTCTCATCTCGCCTGGGCATCACTGGCACTGCTCTGCAGTGGTTCAGGTCCTATCTCAGTGGGAGACTCCAGAGTGTTGACATGAATGGACAAAGATCATCTGAAGTACCTCTAAAATATGGAGTACCTCAGGGCTCTGTGCTAGGTCCGGTCCTTTTCACCGTTTATACTCTCCCTCTCGCTGATGTGATTGCCAAGCACAATCTAGGCTTTCACTTCTATGCGGATGACACTCAGTTGTACCTTTGCTTTGATCCCTCCCAGCCTTCGAGCACCTCAAATTCTCTCAACTCACTTGCTGCATGCATTGATGACATCCGATCATGGATGGCAGCAAATTTTCTAAAACTAAACGATGATAAAACTAACTTACTAGTCATGGGCAAACCTAGTGTTATTCGGAAATTGGAAAGGCTGACTTTCAACATTTGCATAATAATATTGCACTTGATAATAATAATATTACACTTGACAAAGCGCCCTCAGAGAACTTAATCTCTTTCTAGGCGCTTTACATTTGCTGCAAAGTGATACGCAATAGAATAGTAAGTAAAATCATGCTTGAAAAACAAACAAAATGAATAACATGGTTAGGGGTTACATGCACTGGGTCAGCATGCAAATGTGGTTAGTGGCAGCATGAACAGTGTCAGCACGCATAAGCACATCGAGGACGAATCACAAGGACCCACTAAATGCTGTCCTAAATAGGTATGTTTTTAAGTTTCTTTTAAATGTGGTCAGGTCAGGGGATGTTCTGATGCAGGTCGGGAGGGAGTTCCAGGCTGTGGGACCATACGAGCTAAATGCACGGTCTCCAAAGGATTTAAGGTTTGTACGAGGTATTTCTAGACTGCTGGATTCCGAAAAGCGAGTGGTACGATGCTTTGCCTGATGGGGTAGTATCTCTGAAAGATAGGCTGGAGCCATAGAATGAAGAGACCTAAAAGTGAGCGACAAAACCTTGAAGTCAATCCGTTGCTTGACTGGTAACCAGTGCAGGTCGGCGAGAAGTGGAGTAATGTGGCAACTGCGACGCTCACGACAGACAAGCCTAGCTGCAGAGTTTTGCACCAGCTGCAATCGCCTGATCGCACATGCTGGTAGGCCAGTAAGCAGTGAGTTGCAGAAGTCGAGACGAGATGTCACGAATGCATGGACCAAACTTGGACGTGGTATCCTTATCTAAACAAGCCCTAATTTTAGCAATGTTATGAAGCTGAAAATAGGCTGATTTGACTGTGGAGCCGATGTGGTCGTCTAACGAGAGGTCGCTTTGGAATATGACACCTAGATTTCGAGCTGATGCAACTGGAGATATGCTGGCAGAGCCAATTTTGAAAGTCAGCCTTTCCAATTTCCGAATAACACTAGGTTTGCCCATGACTAGTAAGTTAGTTTTATCATCATCGTTTAGTTTTTAGAAAATTTGCTGCCATCCATGATCGGATGTCATCAATGCATGCAGCAAGTGAGTTGAGAGAATTTGAGGTGCTCGAAGGCTGGGAGGGATCAAAGCAAAGGTACAACTAAGTGTCATCCGCATAGTAGTGAAAGCCTAGATTGTGCTTGGCAATCACATCAGCGAGAGGGAGAGTATAAACGGTGAAAAGGACCGGACCTAGCACAGAGCCCTGAGGTACTCCATATTTTAGAGGTACTTCAGATGATCTTTGTCCATTCACGTCAACACTCCGGAGTCTCCCACTGAGATAGGACCTGAACCACTGCAGAGCAGTGCCAGTGATGCCCAGGCGAGATGAGAGGCGCTCTAGAAGTACTTTGTGATCGATGGTATCAAAAGCTGCCGAAAGATCGAGCAAAACAAGAAGAGACACTCTACCCATGCATTGTCAAGCGCCTAGAAAGAGATTAAGTTCTCTGAGGGCGCTTTATCAAGTGCAATATTATTATTATTATTATTGTCGGCCTCTATTCAAATTTGACGCATCTTGCCTATGATTAGGACACTTGTTATACGTGGCTCAAGTGGTGAATGGGGCACCTTGGAGGTGGAAGGCAAAACTAGGAATCGGAGGGAGATTGAGTATGAGGTGACAGAGCGATGGACAGTGGGCAGGAGAGCATCGTAACGCGAAACAAAAAGAAACAAGAAAGAGCACGATAGATCGTGCTGAAGATAAAAGTAAGAACAGCGATACATAAATAGGCCGTTTGTATAACATTACAGTACAGTGCCACAGAACGTAATCTCTATGCGGATGCTTTACGGCCAGCTGCAAAAGAGTCGGTAAATATTGGTTATTGCAACGCACGGTATCAAGCTAGCTAATACAGTATCGTTTTCCAAAGTGACAGCAAACTTTCAGCTACGGGGATTAATCATATGAGTAGGTTCAACATGGCATATAACTTCTGTAGTTTAATCTGTAGTTCAAAGCCGAGCTGATTTGGTCCAGTGGTTAAGGTGCTGCCCAGACCAAGGTCTGGCTGAGGTCGCGGGCTCTAGCCTCGAGGCATATGTGAAGCGCCTGAATAGAGA